>SSNS01000002.1:7967508-8034153 GCA_006937985.1 Aphyosemion australe
GTCAGGGAGCTGGACTTTGGTGGAGGTCTAGAGCTCCATTCACCAATGAATACTATCTATTCTCTGGCATGAAGCTATAATTTCTAAGACTTTCCTTCTCTACATCCCAGCTGTTTGCCCGGTGACTTTATAATGCTTGAACTCTGACTTATGGATCCAGAGGAAAGTCTGCTCGTGTTTGTGGGAGGAAACAGCTGGAGACTGAGCTGCTAGTGAACCCTTTTCTTTCAGACTTCTCATATTTCATAAATCTAAGGAGAAACTCTTTACAAAATCATCTTTTTATGGATGTGTTCAAAGGACATCCAGGGGAGAGGGAGATCTTTCTTGTTTTGTACATAATGTTGATAGATTTTATCTTTGCATAAGCTGAACTCTCCAGATCATCACAAGAGGCTGGAGATCTATCACGTTACCCTCACACTTGCATATTTTCCCTTCAGTTGTTCTAATGAGAAGGTCTGTTATTTTTGAATACTTGCTCCATGACTTAAACGTTGCATACTAAAAACAGAGCAGCTCTCTGTTGAGACCAGTGCCACAGCAACAAGACAAATAATTTAACTATACATGAAATTTAATATGGTTATGGATGGCCATCTTGTTCTGTCATTTACATCGACGCCTTGAAGGAACAGGAAGTCCAGTCCATTGGAAAATTAACATGATGTCTGAGTGCCAAAAACAAGCCTTACAGCTTTACTCTCACAGGTGGAGCGTTATAGATTCAGCTATAACACCTGATATCAAAACTTTATTAGAAATGCTGTTAGTTGTTTTAAATCACAACAGACATGGGAGTGAAAGAGAAAGGGGGAGAGAGAAGAAATAGATGGAGGGAAATATTCACAAAAATAAACAATACAGGATGTACAAGAATCCGCTTCTAGACCTGCAGGAAGAGAGAAAGAAAAAAGGGATGCACAAAAATACAATAGAACCAAGATATCACTGTGCCAACAACATGAGGATATATAACAGTAACAATGTTTGCTGAAAAGCACACGGTAATAATTAATTCATGGTGCATATAGTGCCAACCACAGCCCAAGGTAATGTGTCAAAAACACCCAAGCCCATACTTGTAAGAACACCATGTGAGCACCTGTGTGCGTACCTTACATACCTGTGTATGTAAGGTTTCTCTACAGGAGTGTCTAATAGTGAATGTGAGGAGCCACAGACCTTCCCCCCAAGACCCCTAGAAGACATGGAGGAGATCCAAGCCCCAGACATGCAGAACGTGTAAAACCCAGGGAGACCACTGCAGGAGCAGCCACCCCTTCAAGAGGAGTAGAGGATCACTCCAGGGGGGCCAACCAGCAGCCATGCCAGAGGCCCAGCAGATCATAAAGGCGAGCCCCTAGGCCCCACCCGCAGCCACCCACACCAGGGCAGGCCAAGCTTGGACATCAGTGGCCTAAGACCTAAGGGCACCCAGACCCTTGGAGGCCCAACAGAGCCCAAGGGTCCAGGCCCCACCTGGCAGCCACCGGGGGCTAGCCAGCAGATGCCACAACACCCAGCACCAGACACGAAAGCTGCAAATACGCAGGCAGACAGAGGCACCACCCACCAGCGGGTAATCTGGCATGGGGAGGATAGGCCAAATATGTTGTAGTGGTACAAGATGTCCCAGAAGAGGGAAGGAGTCTGACTCTATCTGACAGATAGACAGTCACACACTCCCACCCACATGCTCACATAATAAACACATCCAACCTAAACACACAAGAATACCTATCATACACCCACTCACACTCCCAATACACACCCTACACACTCTGATCCAGGTACTGCTGCACAGAGGGCACAATCATTCCTGGACTTAGAGATGGTCCCTTTCTTACTGGAGTGATGATGAGCAGGCAACCCCGCCCAACGCAGCGCAAAGTGACCCACCACCCCAGACCCCAACCGGACGGCCAACTCCCACTCCTAGCCTCCAGCCCCGGGCAGCAAACTCTGAACAGAGGTGTGAGAAGACCCCTAATCTCCCTCCACCTGCTCCAATGTGGTGTTGATGCGTATTTAAATTGCTAAATAAAATTGGGGCGCAGGCCACCAATGGAACTGCAGAGATAGGAACCATCCCTGCACCCCCTGAAAAATTTGCGTTAAAGTCAAAAATATCTCATGAGCCAGTGTCCTATTTCACTTTCTCTGGTAATTACTAATCCACGTTTAATGGTGTTTGGTTGACCTCTAACATCAGCAGTGTTTGGAGACAAGTGTCTTCTGATTGAAATAAAGTAAAAGTATTTGTATTCAGATTGTTTTATGGGTTAAGCAGTACTGAGTTGCTGTGAGGGTTTTGTCGTGTTCTTGGAGTCCTCCTCTAACAGTGACTGAATCTTCTTGGATGAGACTTTTTCATTCTTCATCATAGGCTGATAGTCTCCTTGATGACGTTGTGTACTTCACATTAGTGTCAAGGGTCTCATCCAACTCCAGAAGCTAAGACATTTTCCTGGAATTCTGACCCAATTCATTTATCAAGTAGCAAAAATCATCACTGAACTCTGGCCAGTTTGCTGTGTGAAACCATCACACAGATACAGCTAAGGTAAAGAGTGCATCTAATCTATAGATAGAGATATCTATATGACACTGTTGTAACTGACACCAGTGGACTTTTTGTTACATTACATTCAGCTTTTATCATTTTACTGCTTTGACTACGGAAATGACCAAATGGGTCATTCAGAAAAGATTAGCATAAAGCCTTTTATCTGGTTTTGTTATGAGATTTTAATCTAATATTCTTTTAGTAGAAAGTAAGTCCAATTTTCATTACAGAGTGAAAAATCAAGTACAAAAAGTATTTTAAAACTAGAAGAATCTTTAACATCAATAAACTGAAAACTTCTGTTCAATACCATACCATTTTACTTGTAAAGCACCTTCAAATTACAACAAAGTTAAATTAACTTCTGTCCATGAAAACTACAAAATAAAACAGGTCAATTTGTATACAAAAAGAATACAAGCCACATTATACATGTACGTATGTAAAATGTAATCGTTTTTCTCACATCATTGTGGATGAATGTAGCTCATCCTTCTGTACAGTGCTGCTGCATTTTTATTGAGGTTTGTTTATCAATGTGCCGTCTCTGGTGGTCATGCTACAGCGTGTTTATCTGGGTCACGTCTGAACTTTGCAACACCTTCAATTTTCTCCCCCTTTTGTTTTTGTGATCATTGGACGTGTTATCAGTTTCTGACTAAATTCAGCCAAAAGACAAGTGACCTCACAATTGACTTTGGTACCCCATCACTATGCTTGGAAGTTAGTATGAGGTCCTGATGTGCTATGTTTGCTTGACACCTTTAACTAATAATTATGATGAAACATCTCCATTTTGGTCTTTTCTGTTTTAAGGAGAATCATGAATTGTAGCATTAATCATGTTACCTAAGATTGGCGAGCTATTGCAGTTTGGTATCTGTCACAAATTTTGATTATTTAAACATGTGTAACTAACAGGCAATAACTGGCAGCTACTGGCAGCGGCTCTATTCCAAATCCGTGCCTGAGATTCTGTACTCAGAACCACTGCTCCAGCCGCGGCAGTGCGAGAACAGACCGCTGTAAGAGGAGCACGCAACAGTCTCAGTGAGACAGTAGGAAGCTGTGTGCTTCATATTAGTCTCCAAAAGCAACACTGCTCACGGCTTTTGTTTACTAACTTAAGGAAAACACCACAGACTTCTCTGCACATCTTTTTCCCTGCCCACATGCTCATGGACGTCCGCGTTCCTGAGAATGCTGTGTAAACAAAATCTGGTTGTGCAGAGGCGGGCCGACGCTACCAAGACCGGAGACAGGCCAGATGTGAAAACCCCATAAAAGCCACTTCAACAACTGGCCCGGTCCAGTCCGGACTGGGTGGCGTCGGTCCTGGTCCTGCACCAGTGGGTTTTGTTCACACGCACTTCTCAGGAACGAGGAAATCTCTGAGCATGTGGGCGGGGCAAAAGACACGTGAAGAAGTTCGTGGTGTCTCCCTTAAACTAAACAAAGCACAGCACGTCTCAGTGAGAGAAACAGAGAGACGGCTTCAGTCAGAGAGTCGTTAACTCCTGGGTATCCAGAATGTTAATGAATCCTGCACGCGGGAAGCCCCCGCTGGCTGATTCTACCCGCCAGTCAGAGGCTCCCCCTAATGGTAGGTGTGAATTTGAGCCGGCCAATCCGTTGGATGTGGGTGTGTTGGGCCGGTTCAGCCTGAAGCAGACCGGCTTGGGAAGAGGGCTGACAAAAAAAACGACCGGTTGAGCACGAAAAAAAAACAGGCTACCCAGATGTGAACATTTTATACCATACCTGGGTGGAGGCGAGCCGGCCCAGATCAGTGGCGGCTGGTGAATTTATTTTTGGGTGGGGCACATTTTTTTATTTTTATTTTTTTATGTTAGTTCTTGTGAATGGTTTTTATCTTGAGAGGCGCTATATAAACGATCGTTATTTTCTTTATCTGCAGGTCAGTTTTTCAGACGCACTAACCACATATCACCACTAGGGAACGCCAAATTATCATTCTTATGCATCACACAACTTGAAATTGACGGACTTTGTTGCTAAGTTAGCAACAAAGTTGTTCCAAAAACATGCTTCATATTGACCAATATATGCAAACCTCACACACACTAAACAGGAAGAGGCTCTTTTAAACGATAGAATCCACGTTTTCTACCTCAACACCACCCAATGACTGCTAAATGAAAAGCAAAACAAAGCTATTTTCATGAAGTCAAAAGCTAAATTCTGTCTTACCTTGCTGGTCAAAATAATCCATCTTATAGTAAAAAATCCACTTGGTTCGTAGAATCCAATGATAAAAAGATGAAACTACTAGTTTTCTCCATAGTCAACGTTAGCAGCAGCCCCACAACAACAAAGGACGGTGAACTAGCCTGTGGAGAAATTTCCGGTTCTGTCTGGGCTGGGTTAGCTGACCAATCAGCATCCTCCTCCTGATCTGAGCAGACTCCCCCGTTTGCTTGCGATCGCAACCATATGCGCCCAACAGCTCTCCTATTCCTTGTCGTTGGGGATCCAGCGCGCATGCGCCAGTTAGCCCGTTTTAAGTCAATGGTAAAGATTGCTGCGACCGCGAGAGGACACGTGACAGGAAGTACGTCGACGTTTTGGCCGTGTTAAAAGTATTAACTTTATTAAACTACAATTAAATGCAGATTACACACAGCACTTACAGCCCATAAGGTGTATAGATCGTTTAGTTTAAATATTATGTTTTTTTAAATACATTTTGTGATTCCTCTCTTCTTCTTCCTCTTCCTGTGAGACTGGTGGGGCGGCGCCCTAGCGCCCCCTATGGACGAGCCGCCACTGGCCCAGATGTGAAAGCAGATAAAGCTGCTGAGCCAGATCACCCAATAGAGGAAACTTGTTTTGGCCACTTGTACTGGTCATAGGTGAGGATTTGATCACAGAGTGACAAGTAAACCAAAAACTGCTTTCTGGCTAATCTCCCTTCTTCACCATAAAGTATCAGTTTAGCTTCTTCATCACTGCAGATTCTATCCCAATCCACTTGTCAAATATGAGACACTTAAGCTCCTCCACTTATGGTAGGACCGCTCCCCTGACCCAGAGTTTTCAATCCATCCTGTCTTTGGTTGAGAACCATGGTCTTTATATTTGAAGTAGGGATGTCCGATATTATCGGTCTACCATTAATACCGTCCGATATCGGCATTAAAATATAATATCGGAAAATATTGGTATCGGTTTTTAGTCTTTTAATGAACCAGCTTTTACATACCATTCACATATTATACATCAAACTCTTCAGCTACTTCTCCTCTTTCTCAAAATGTCATATATAACAGATCTGATGTTTAGTTTTTGAGATATTTTAGTTTATTTGGCATAACTTGTGAAGTAGAAATTTTCCCTGTGTAGTGAACACACGCTGACCTTAAAGCACGTAGCTATGTGTAGCTAGACGGCTAATAAACGACTAAAACAAAAACAAGAATCTTCACCCAAGGCTGGCTTTTCTTGACTGAAGATCTTTATAAATATTTTATTACCGTAATTTTAATGTACAGAAAAAGGAAAAATACATCACTAACTATAACACACATCTTAGCGTCACGCTTTGAGAGAATGAGATTCAGCTGCTGTTGGAGATAAAATAAATATGGCACTTTTCCTGTTACTGACTTAAGTTGAAGTAGTTGTCATTTTGCACAGAAAATTTTTATAATTTTTTATAATTTAAGCGTGCATGATAGAAGACGTGATGTTAAAATGTTTTAGTTGATCTTTTTTTTATGAGAGGGGGACATAGCATATATCGGTTTATATTGGTGTCGGAAATATCGGTATAATGGATATCGGTGAAAAAAGCCAATATCAAGAATCTCACATTTGAAGGTGTTGATCAATCATTTCAACATGGGTGCAAACCTCCTCAGTAAGGTATGAGGAAGAAATGAAAGGTGTGTTTTGGGCATCTCATTAATCTGGCATCCATGTTCATTATTGAGAAGGCAGGGTCTAATTACCCCTGGAAAGGTCAGACCATTGCCTTTGCAGAGGTTGCTGAGGAAATGAAAAAGAACCCTGGCAGAAGGGCACCAGAAATAGATAACAGTTGGCCTTAAAGTCTTAAGGGTTTAAAAGTTGAGGGGCTTTTTTGATTAACAAACCTCATCAATCTTGAATCAAGGGTCAAAACATGGCATGTGGAGTAAAAGTGTAGGTGTAGGATTGTACGACATCCTCAGGTCTCAGGACAACATCATCAGGCATCACAGCAAACTATCTGAGATATCAGACCACAGAGAAAAAAGTATCAGGTTGGGTTAACCCTAACCCCCATTCAAAAACCCATCCGACTTCTGCTTAAAGGGTGTCAGAAAAAAAAGTCTAAGAAAAAACAGAGCCAGGAACTGAGACCAGTTGCGGTTATGTCTGATAATGCTTTCCTGAGACCCAAAGATGTCCCAAAATGTTCAGTGTACAATATTTAAAAAATGAAGTCTTGATAGTATGTTCCAAATATTGGGGAATCACACTGCTCAGCGTCCAAGGGGAAAGTTTACTCTAGCCTTGGAAAGGAGGCTCTAACCACGGAAAAAAGGAGATCTTTACCCTTGCAGGATATCTGAATGGAGTCATGGGATTTTGATTGTCCATGGACCTAGAGATGGCTGCTCATGCGTACAAGAGTGGTATTGTGGGATGTGTTGTGGGAAAGGGTGTGCCAAAGTCACTTTTGTAGGGGGTCAGGTGCTTGTAAAACTAAAACCAAAAAGTCTATTATTTTTTTAACTTAGTTTTGGGTTAGGGTTACCGGGATACCGGTGCACCTTCCAGGATTTAGCATTTATTCACATCACAGCTGAGCTGCAGACAGCAGGTTTTGGAGTCTTATTTCCTGATATTTAGACATCTTGCCTCGGATTGGATAACAGCAACATGACTCTACCACTGACTTGCAACGTTGATGTTTTATCTCCACAAATAACACAAGCCTGGAGGAGCTTCTGCTGTGAGGCAGAGTTGCTAATGCTAACAGTTAGCTTCTACAGCCTTCCCCGTTGTGAGTCAAGATGGGTGAGTCCATGAATGTTAAGTGACAGTGTGACGTAGATCTGTCAGGCTTTTCACCGTCAATTTTCTATCAGAAGCTAATGAAGGAGATAGGTGTAGGAGACTATTTTCATGATCAGCCTGCATGAAGAACTCAGAGTGACCCATTAGAATCAGAAATAATCATTAAAACATGTTTTTTCAGTGAACCACACCTTTAATGGACATGATCTTGAGGGGTAGCTTAAGCAAAGAGAGAATGATGTCTGGTTAAGTAACTTCAGCATCACACCTTTCTGTTTACATGTCTGCTCCATTTCTATAACATCCCCTATAGTTAGGAGATTTAGATAGACTGAAAGAACAAGACCCAAAATATAAATGGTTGTAATAAGATTCCTGCCTAGTGGCTTGCCTCAGCCGTGGAGATCGATGAGGAGCTGAATCGTGTAATTCTGGAATGATATCCCTGGAGTGGTGCAGAATTCACTGGAAGGTCTGTATATTTATTCTGGCTTGGGAATGCCTTGGGGTCTCTCAAAAGAGGCTGAAGAGTCTTCATGGGGAGATGGATGCTTGGGATATCCTTCTGAACCTGGTTTCTACCCAACATACCATGTGAGTGTATTTGTTGTAAGTTGTGTACTATGAAATTACCATGGAAATCTGCTTTATCCTGATGTTCATTGTTTTATCAGTGTCTCTTATCTGCACAACAGTGTTTGCTGTCCTGATCTGAGAGAATTAGAGGTAAGTTTGCACAACCTCATCCTGTGGCCAACATTTATCAGGTAATAAAAACAGAAAAGATGAAAAACCATCAGCTTGTCACAGTCAGCTGTGATCAAAGCGATAACAACAATGGTCCTGGCCTTAAGCATCCGCTGGAATGCAGCCTTTGCCCCTGTCTTCTGTTGGCTATAAAAGAGAAACTCCACTGGAGCAGCCAGACAAACAGCAGACCACCTGAGAAAAAGGTATCGCAGTCATCAGGACACACAGGTTTTTGCAGCTTAGAGGAAAAAAGACTTGATTATGTAGACCTTTACGAGAGCTGCAGATTTGATCTTATTTAACTAAAACCTCTGATGTAATTCTGTATGATTGAGGACATAACCAATGTTTGTCTTTCAGATTGACTTTGACGAAAAGGTTCAGCTAGCTCAAGATGGCCCGACTGACAATCTTGGCAGGTAGAACAAGTTTCGTGGAGTTTTCATTTGTATAAAGGCTTTTGAAAGAATATTAATCAAGCTATTTTTCAGGGCTGTCTCTTCTGTTGAGCCTTCAGATTGGTAAGAGATAACATTTTTTTCTGCTCCTGAGATTTTCATCTGAATCACAATATAAACCTGGAATTAATGATTTCTTCTTTTTCTCAGTTTCTTCCACCAAACTGGTGTGCTACTTTACCAACTGGTCCCAGTATAGACCAGGTGCTGGTAAATATGTCCCTGAAAATGTGGATCCCAACCTCTGCACACACCTGATCTATGCCTTCTCAGTAATTAGCTCTTCCAATGAGCTGACAACATACGAGTGGAATGATGACGTTCTTTATAAATCCTTCAATGGACTGAAGAACAAGTGAGTTACTGTCTGAATATTAAGGCAATAACTCATGAATATAGAAGAAAAAAAACACAACACAGGCGCGGCATACAAGCTTCCTAAAAGACATTTAAAATGACCTCTGATTAATAATTTCTGTGTCCATCACAGGAACCCCCAGCTGAAGACGCTGTTGGCTGTTGGTGGGTGGAACTTTGGAACAACTCAGTGAGTCCACATTGTGGAAATGAGTTTATTGGGTCAAATATTTTCATAATAATAAATAAATTAGTACATAATGTTAATGTCTACAGGTTTACCCTCATGGCTTCATCGCGTGACACCCGCCAGGTCTTCATCCAGTCTTCCATCCGGTTCTTGAGACAGCACGGCTTTGATGGGCTGGACCTGGACTGGGAATACCCTGGAGCACGAGGAAGTCCACCAGAGGACAAGAAGAGGTTCACTTTGCTCTGCCAGGTCAGTTTAACTCTTTAAAGCTGTTATAACAAATCTGCAAACAAGCTAGGTTTTGACACGGTCAAGGAACACTCACACCTCCCCTTGGGTATCTTCCCTGAGATGCTTTTTCTGCCGCAACTGGAAACCCGCGATGCCGGACAAAATGAGTCGCCGTTTTCTAGGTCTAAACGTCGTTTGTTGTCCGTGACTTCAAATGGTGTTTTTCTTTTTGGGACTCGGGTAGTTTGTCCTAAAGTTGAAGTGGCAGCAGCCGACTGTTTCTCCTTCTCTGATATTATTGAGCGGAGAACCTCTCACACCAGTGGTGTTCTGGTGATAAATACGTGAGTGTGGAATGGACCAAAGGAACTGTGGCGCTTCAGCCAGATCGACAACCGGATGGTCCAATAGTTGCCTTTGGTCCAAAACGAGGATTTTAGACAAATGCCGGAGAACCACTTTATTATTTTCTTTCATTTTTTTATCGCCACAATTTATTTATAGCTATACTATGTTAGAACGTTGTTAAGAGGCCTGAAAAAATGTTTTAAGCTAATTTGTTTTCCAAATGCTATTGTAGCTTTAATGTCTGATAAATACAATTAGATTCGATTTTTAGCTAATTTTAATATTAGAAATTACATTTTATTGTGAAATTTTACAGCAGTGCATTAAAACTAAAAATAAATTAAAAAGGTGTTTGCCACCTTCAGTACTTAGATCTTCCACCAGAGGACAGAAACAGCAGACATGTCAGGGGTTATTTGTGGCCCTCTGATTTCCCCCAATTGTATTTCTAGAATGATGGGTAACACTTTACAATAAGGGTTCCCTTATTAACTTTATTTAGTGTATTATTAAACATTAATAAACTATTAAATAAAGTATTAACAACTGCCTTACCATATTATGTAATGCATTACTAAGCAGACCCCCCACACACACACACACCCCGGCCCTTTATCCTAACCTTAAGGACATTTAATATTTAACAAGAACAGGAATGTTAATAAAGGGACCCTTTGTTTATTAATGCTTAATAATGCACTAAGTAACGTTAATAAAGGGACCCTTACTGTAAAGTGTTACCAAATAATGAATTTTGTCTCTCCAGCAAATAGGCTGTTGATGTAGACTGATACTACAGTAGTTCTAGTTTCTTGTTCAGATTTTTACCAGAATATACAGTTTTGGACCTTTTTTTGAGCAGTAAAAATAAAGAAAATCACCATGAAACAATTCCTATTCTTTTGAAAAAGAAAACAACACATTTCCGTGGCCCACGAGAACTATTAATGTATTTTGGCCCATGTCTTTAACGCCCTGCGTGGTTGGGCTTGTGACTATTTTCTTGGATAGGAAACATTAAAAATGTCTCTTTCTGTCATCCGTTCAGGAAATGCTTGCTGCTTTTGAAAAAGAATCAGCTGAGACCAAAAAGCCGCGGCTGCTGCTCACGGCTGCCGTGGCAGCTGGGAAGGGAAACATTGACAACGGTTATGAGATTGCTGATGTATCTAAGTGAGTATCTGCATTATTTCCTATCTCGAATGGCAACACAGAAAGCTTTACACACATTTTAACAGGAACAGCTTTATAAGTAGGTTGTTTGGATGCAACATGAGGAAGATCTTGTGCTTATTTAACACCGAAAATTCAAGAGTCTAACTTACGTTTGCTGCAAGCATTTATTCTGTTTCTTTTTCTGCACCTCACTGTGTCTGATAGACTTCTAGACTTTATGAATGTCATGACCTATGACTTCCATGGAGCCTGGGATCCATTCACCGGCCACAACAGCCCGCTGTACGGCAGCTCTCTTTATCCTGGTGATTACATCTACTTCAATGTGGTAAGTGAAATTCTCGACAGCCTCTTGCTGATATGAGGTGAGATAAATATCTAACATATTTGTTTTTAGCATTAAACATTTTTGTGTTGCAGGATTTTGTCATGAAATACTGGAGAGATCAAGGCGCTCCTTCTGAAAAGCTGTTGGTTGGTTTTCCCACATACGGACGCACGTTTCGCACAATCTCAGCAGCTGCGGGTGTCGGAGCACCAGCCAGTGGAACAGGCTCTGCCGGGCCTTACACCCGGGAAGCTGGAATATTGTCTTACTATGAGGTCAGAAAACACAGTGAAACACTTTCTGTTGTAGTAACAAAACAAACTAAAAGTTGTCCGACTTTTAGATACTGCAAAAAGATCAGCATGTGTAAATATAATCTCCTGTCATAAATACAGATTTGCACTTTCCTTAATGGAGCCACGACTCAATGGATTGATGAACAACAGGTTCCCTATGCAGTCAAAGGCAACGAGTGGGTGGGCTTTGACAACAGGCAGAGCTTTGAGATCAAGGTAAACCCTTTAAATTATCATTTACATTTTTTGCTATAATATTTTTTGGAATTGAACATTGGACCTCTGGTTAGCCTTGCCCAGTAAAAGCTTCATGCATATATTGATTATAATGTGTAATGCCAGAGTCCTTATTGGCCAGTAAATTGAATAGAACTGGATTACAATGGTACTGGTGTCGTCCTGCTCCTCTGGGTCAGCAGATTGATGGTTCAAATCCTCTTCAGTGCAGCAGTAATGAATGAAAAACTATCAGCTGGTTGAGGTGGTACTTCAGTTAACATGTCAGATGTTGGTTAATCAGATCATTTTAATAAGAAATGGATAACAACTAATGTAGCTGTTTCTGTGTACCAAGAAAAAGAGGATAGAGCACCCATAAATTCATGATTCACTGCTTTTTATTGAGGGATCAGGTAAAAGAAAAAGCTCGTCTGTGTGACTGCACTGATATCAGGTGATAAGAAGAAACGATGCAAGCAGAACACGAGTGGTCTTTTGTATACAGACTGAGCAGAAGATGGCGCTCGTGTTATAGCATTTATTTTTCAATTATGCAAATGATGCTTCAGTCCTGGTATATTTTGTCATGTAGAAAATTGGATCTTGGCATTTTTATCTATTAATTTTATTTTAATTTATTTTTCTCTTTTTATGAAAATGTTGCTGCCTCTGTTTCAAATACGATTAAATGTACAGGGATAGACTTTTTAATTTTCACAAAGACTTTTAAAGGTTTGATCCAGTAGATAAAGCTACAGTTAACATGAAAAAGACACATTGGTCTAAGAGGCTAACAAAATGAGACTAGAGCAACTTTGTTTGGTTTATTGTCTGTTTTTGGCTCATCCAGGAACAGGAATGTGGGGTTTGTTAGTCATTCTAAATGGTCTCTGAGTTTATGGCTGAATGTAGCTGCTAGTAAAACTGGTAACAGCTGGGATTCCAGATTTAAGGTCATACAATTGAAAATGAATGAATACTGTCACTGTGATTGAAAGATACTTCCCAGCTACTGCTAGCATGCAGAGGTGGGCCCCTTATGGAGTACATGTGGGCAAACCGTATGGGTCCCAACAGGTTTTGTTTGGAGTTTCAATGGTGGTGACCCCACAGGGGTTGGCCCACATACATTTTTGTCCACATTTCAGATTTCATTCATAGGAATCCATGGTTTGACTCATACATGGGCCCGTTAAAATGTTTGAGGGCTGTGAAGCCACCATGGAAACCACGGCCAAAACCAGCTGGGACTCATTTGGTTTGTCCAAATGTTTTTCCATAAGAGGCCCACATACGTATGATGGCCAGCTTAAAGAAAAACTTCAAGAGCTCAAGAGATTTTAATCAATTTAAATAAAATAATGAATGTAAAGCTGCATTTTAAAACCCAGCATTTTTTTTGTAGGCTCAGTTTGTGAAAGAAAACAAGTTTGGAGGAGCATTCATCTGGTCGCTGGATCTGGATGATTTTGCTGGACAGTTCTGTGGTCAAGGAAACTATCCTCTCATTGGTTATCTGCGCTCTCTCCTGGATACAGGTAAACATTTGGCATCACAGCCACCAGCTTTTCTAACTTAAGATCTTCTCTCCATAGTTTGAATTATATTTTTCTGAATATCTTTACTAGAATCACCACCACCCCCTCCAGAAACCACTCTTTCTCCAGCCACCACAACAAGCCGCCCCAGCTCAGCTTCTACCACAGCAGCTACTGGTCCAACCACTGCTAAAACTACCACAACAGCTGCTGGCTCAACTACAGCCAAAACTACCACAACAGCTGCTGGCTCAACTACAGCCAAAACTACCACAACAGCTGCTGGCTCGACTACTGCTAAACCTACTACAACAGCTGCTCCTGAAAGTGGTTTCTGCACTGGAAAAGCTGATGGAGTCTATAAAAATGACAAGGATAGCAACTCATTCTATCAGTGTGTTCAGGGACAAACATACGTGCAACAATGTCCAGCTCGTCTTGTTTTCAATGAGAGTTGCAAATGTTGTGACTGGTCCAAATAAATGCCTTTTTCATCAAACAGGAATGTGATGTGCTGTTATTTCTCTGGGAACAAACTAACAAGTTACAGTACTAAAAATCCTCTAAATTTGGGATTGATACATAAATAAATTCTCTGTAATCTCAAACTGTGCAAGATGCTTTATTACCAATACTTTACTGACAAAAGAGTAATATTTACATGCTAGGGCCAAAATGGCCCTGCAGTCCTTCCCACTGGTTTAGAATCATGTTTATATGAATCACAAACCCAAAAGGACTATTTTTTCTCTCTCTCGTCGCAGAAAGACAAGTTGTAAGCTCTGCAAGGCACTCGGATCGGCTTGTTCAATAGACTTGTCCTGTTGAGTGTTGTCTGCATATAAATGACGAAGTGATACACTGTGATCATTAATATGCAGCCTAGGAGAATGCTTGTAGATGGAGAACAGAAGGGGGGTGATGACTGTTCCTTGAAGTACACCAAATATTGGCTGAAGCCTCTCATGTATAAATGTTAGGAAACTTACAATTAATGTGTTTTGGAAATCTGTGTATTGAATTCAGAGTTCTTATTGTCAACACTTGAATCTAGATCAGTTATTATCAACTGGTGGGTCATGAAACAAACGTGTGTGTCTGACCTGACCTGGGTTGAAGGTCTTTGCTGAAGTGGTTGTCCCAATGCCACACAATAAGCGGTGCTAAAAACGTTTACTAGAGGATGACACCCACAAGATCACACCATAGAACAAGACGGATTCCAACTTGTATTTGAGTACAGTGGACCCCAGCTGGGACATGTGCACTAAATGATATCCCATTGACAGGCACTGCCATGTTGTTTTTGGAACTGCACACAATATTGGTGTCTTTTTAAGGATTAAATAACTAATATTAAACACATAAGGATGCAGGAGCAAAGTGAAAACGGAACAGTGAAAAACTCTACACCAGAAATAATCTGGTATTTTGATCTTTGAACAAGAACAATGTCCCATTAGGTTTACATCAAGTGAGCAGGACTTTGACTTCCACATTACAGTCAGTTATTATGAGCAGCAGTAGCTCAGGAGGTAGAGCAGGTTGTCCAGTAATCGGAAGGTTGCAGGTTTGATCCTGGTTCCCACCAGAGAATGCTGCTGTTGTGTCCTTGTGCAAGACACTTAACCCCCTTTGCCTGCTGGTGGTGGTCGGAGGGACTGGTGGCGTCTGTGCTCAGAAGCCTCACCTCCATCAGTGCGCCCCAGGGCAGCTGTGGCTACATTGTAACTCATCACCACCAGCGTGTGAATGTGTGTGTGAATGGATGAATGATACACTGTAGTGTAAAGCACTTTGGAGTCCTCTGACTCTGAAAGGCGCTACACAAGTGCTGGTCATTGTCTTTGTCATATATACACAGTCGATGCTGTTGGTTAATGAATGACATACTGTATGTTGTGTGGTCAAATAGAGGAAAATATTATTTCCCTGGTATCTTTACAATTGTTTCTCCGTTATATCTCTGCTGGATGCATTCTGCTCATTTTGTAGAAACACGTCCCTTAACTAAGCAGTTAGATTGTGATGTAATCCTTTGGTATCTAATGTGTACACGTGAAAACAGAAAAATGAGAATATGGTACAAAGGTCCATTTATTTCAGTAATACAGCTTAGACTGAGTGACCATCTAAGGATATATATATATATACACACACACATATATATATATATATATATATATATATATATATATATATATATATATATATATATATATATATATATATATATATATACCATCTTGGTGCCTGTACGTTGGGGTTTACCCCGGTACCTCCCTCCGTCTTCGGGTGGGGGGACGGGTCCTGACTGTGGTTTGTGCTTATGCACCAAACTGCAGCTCAGACTACCCACCCTTTTTGGAGTCCCTGGAGGGGGTGCTGGAAAGCGCTCCTTCGGGTGACTCCCTCGTTCTGCTGGGGGACTTCAATGCTAACGTGGGCAACGACAGTGAGACCTGGAGAGGTGTGGTTGGGAGGAACGGCCCCCCTGATCTGAACCCGAGTGGTGTTCTGTTATTGGACTTCTGTGCTCGTCATGGATTGTCCATAACAAACACCATGTTCAAGCATAAAGGTGTCCATATGTGCTCTTGGCACCAGGACACCTTAGGCCGCAGGTCGATGATCGATTTTGTTGTCGTTTCATCTGATCTGCGGCCACATGTCTTGGACACTCGGGTAAAGAGAGGGGCGGAGCTGTCAACTGACCACTACCTGGTGGTGAGTTGGCTTCGATGGTGGGGGAGGATGCCGGTCAGACCTGGCAGACCCAAACGTGTTGTGAGGGTCTGCTGGGAACGTCTGGCAGAGTCTCCCGTCAGAAGGAGCTTCAATTCCCACCTCCGACAGAACTTCGAACACGGGGGGAGGCGGGGGACATTGAGTCCGAATGGACCATGTTCCGTGACTCCATTGTCGAGGTGGCTGACCGTAGCTGTGGCCGCAGGGTGGCCGGTGCCTGTCGTGGCGGCAATCCCCGAACCCGCTGGTGGACACCGGCGGTTAGGGATGCTGTCAAGCTGAAGAAAGAGTCCTATCAGGTCTTTTTGGCCTGTGGAACTCCGGAGGCAGCTGATGGGTACCGGCAGTCCAAGCGGAATGCGGCTCGGGTGGTCGCAGAGGCAAAAACCCGGGCATGGGAGGAGTTCGGTGAGACCATGGAACAAGACTTCCGTACGGCTTCGAGGAGATTCTGGTCCACCATCCGGCGTCTCAGGAGGGGAAAGCAGTGCACTACCAACACTGTTTACAGTGGGGAGGGTGTGCTGCTGACCTCGACTCGGGACGTTGTGAATCGGTGGGCCGAGTACTTCGAAGACCTCCTCAATCCCACCGGCACATCTTCCAGGATGGAAGCAGAGTCGGGGGATTTTGAGTTGGGCTCTCCAATCTCTGGAGCTGAGGTCACTGAGGTGGTCAAAAAACTCCTCGGTGGCAAGGCTCCGGGGGTGGATGAGATCCGCCCGGATTTCCTTAAGGCCCTGGATGTTGTGGGGCTGTGTTGGTTGACGCGGCTCTGCAATATTGCGTGGACATCGGGGGCAGTTCCACTGGATTGGCAGACCGGGGTGGTGGTCCCCCTATTTAAAAAGGGGGACCGCAGGGTGTGTTCCAACTACAGGGGGATCACACTCCTGAGCCTCCCTGGTAAGGTCTATTCAGGGGTTCTGGAGAGGAGGGTCCGTTGGATAGTCGAACCTCGGATTCAGGAGGAGCAATGTGGTTTTCGTCCTGGCCGTGGAACACTGGACCAGCTCTATACCCTTGGGGGGGTCCTGGAGGGTGCGTGGGAGTTCGCCCAACCAATCTACATGTGTTTTGTGGATTTGGAGAAGGCGTTTGACCGCGTCCCTCGGGGGGCCCTGTGGGGGGTACTCTGGGAGTATGGGGTACCAGGCCCCTTGATACGGGCTGTTAGGTCCCTGTACGACCAGTGTCAGAGCTTGGTCCGCATTGCCGGCTGTAAGTCGGGCTCGTTTCCGGTAGAGTTGGACTCCGCCAAGGCTGCCCTTTGTCACCGATTCTGTTCATAACTTTTATGGACAGAATTTCTAGGAGCAGCCAAGGTGGTGAGGGGATCCGTTTTGGTGGCCTAAGGATCAGGTCTCTGCTTTTTGCAGATGATGTGGTCCTGTTGGCTTCGTCAGAACGTGATCTCCGGCTTTCGCTGGAGCAGTTCGCAGCCGGGTGTGAAGCAGCTGGGATGAGAATCAGCTCCTCTAAATCCAAGACCATGGTCTTGAGTCGGAAAAGGGTAGAATGCCTTCTCCAGGTCAGGGACGAGGTCCTGCCCCAAGTGGAGGAGTTTAAGTATCTCGGGGTCTTGTTCACGAGTGAGGGAAGGGTGAAGCGTGAGATCGACAGGCGGATTGGTGCTGCATCTGCAGTGATGGGGGCGTTGTACCGGTCTGTCGTGGTGAAGAGAGAGCTGAGTCGAAAGGCGAAGCTCTCAATTTACCAGTCGATCTACGTTCCTACCCTCACTTATGGTCACGAGCTTTGGGTAGTGACCGAAAGAACGAGATCGCGGATACAAGCGGCCGAAATGAGTTTTCTTCGCAGGGTGGCTGGGCTCTCCCTTAGAGATAGGGTGAGGAGCTCGGTCATCTGGGAGGGGCTCGGAGTAGACCCACTGCTCCTCCACATCGAGAGGAGCCAGTTGAGGTGGCTCGGGCATCTGATTAGGATGCCTCCTGGACGCCTCCCTGGTGAGGTTTTCCAGGCACGTCCAACCGGGAGGAGACCCAAAGGAAGACCCAGGACACGCTGGAGAGATTATGTCTCTCGGCTGGCCTGGGAACGCCTTGGGATTCCCCCGGAGGAGCTGGCCCAAGTGGCTGGGGAGAGGGAGGTCTGGGCTTCCCTCCTTAAGCTGCTGCCCCCGCGACCCGACTCCTGATAAGCGGGAGAAAATGGATGGATGGATGGATATATATATAGTACAGGCCAAAGGTTTGGACACATTCAATGTGTGTTCTTTATTTTCATGGTAAATGGTAAATGGCCTGTATTTGTATAGCGCCTTCTTAGGGTTCTACAACCCCCCAAGGCGCTTCACAACACAATCAGTCATCCACCCATTCACACACACATTCACACGCTGGTGGGGATGAGCTACAACGTAGCTACTGGGGCGCACTGACAGAGGCGAGGCTGCCGAGCACTGGCGCCACCAGTGCCTCCGACCACCACCAGCAGGCAAGGCGGGTTAAGTGTCTTGCCCAAGGACACACAGCAGCATTCTCTGGCTGGAGCCGGGATCGAACCTGCAACCTTCCGATTACTGGACAACCCGCTCTACCTCCTGAGCTACTGCATGACCATTTACATTGGTAGATTCTCACTGAAGGCATAAGGGCTATTTGACCAAGAAGGAGAGTGATGGAGTGCTGCAGCAGATGACCTGGCCTCCACAGTCACCGGACCTGAACCCAATCCAGATGGTTTGGGGTGAGCTGGCCCGCAGAGTGAAGGCAAAGGGGCCAACAAGTGCTAAACACCTCTGGGAACTCCTTCAAGACTGTTGGGAAACCATTTCAGGTGACTATGTTGAAGCTCATGGAGAGAAAGCCAAGAGTGCAAAGCAGTAATCAGAGCAAAGGGTGGCTATTTAGAAGAAAATAGAATAGAAAAGATGTTTTCAGTTATTCCATCTTTTTTTGTTAAGTACATAACTCCACATGTGTTCATTCATAGTTTTGATGCCTTCATTGAGAATCTACCAATGTAAATGGTCATGAAAATAAAGAACACACACTGAATGAGAAGGTGTGTCCAAACCTTTGGCCTGTACTGTATATATATATATATATATATATATATATATATATATATATATATATATATATATATATATATATATATATATATATATATATATATATATATATATATATATATATATATATATATATTATTATTATTATTTATTTTATTTTTTTTAACACACAGACTTTACTTAATGAAGGCTCAGATAAAAATATTAGAGGTCACCTGGAGATAAACGGCATCACATCACCATGTGTTGTTTTATAAAAGCCCAGAAAGCAGAACGGGGTGTGAAAGACAAAGTACACGATACTTTGAGGGTTTGTCAAACCCTTAACAGCAATAAAGTGAAGTAATGATTTTTGGAAAAGATCCCTATCAGTTACTGACATCATTGTGGAGAAATTCTTGCCCACCACAAAGTTGCTTAAGCTTATTGAGCTGTTTTACAGTCAGTCCTCACAGTTTTAATCTGGATAAGATCTGAACTTTGACTTGACTATTACAATGCCTTCTTTCTTTTTCAGCCTTTCTGTTATGGATTTGTTAATATGCATGTATCTTTACAGTGAGTGTTTTGAGATGCTTATGCTGATATGCTGGGTTTGGTTAAGACAAAGGAGAGGTAAAACCATTGTTGTGTGTGTACATTTTCAGAAGTCAGATATGAGATTTCCTCTTTCTGTCTTTACTTTTAACAAATGTTGCCACAGTCTCAGAGAGCCATTAAAATAAAGCATTTATACTTTGAGCTTATTTACCCTGGATAGTTTTGGACTCCAGGATGCTTTAACTACTGTAAGAAGGGGGGGGTTGTTCATGTAAAAGCTCCTGGCAGCCAGTAAAGGTCAGGGTAGCAAATTCCTTCAATAAAGTCCCTTACACTAAAGCAGGGCTTTGAGCTTCCATTTGATAAAATCTCTCGTCTTTCCTCTCTTTGCTGAGGTTGAGTCTGATGCTTGATTAGAGCTGCAAACAAGCTAGGGTCACGGAACACTCACCCCTCTTCACTGGATCCGTGTCCACCAGAACCAGAAACCCACATTGCCAGAGGAAATCAGATAGTGCTAAATGTCTTTTGTTGTCCGTGACTTCAAATGGTGTTTTTCTTTTAGGGACTCTGGTAGTTTGTCCTAAAGTTGAAGTGGTAGCAGCCGGCTGTTTCTCCTCTGATATTATTGAGCGGAGAACCTCTCACTCCAGTGGTGTTCTGTTGAAAAATACGTGAGTGTGTGATGAGTGGAGGACCCTGGGAAGTGCAGTGGTTTGGAGAGGCTGACAACCGGATGGTCCAATAGTTGTATTCGGAAATGCGAGAGAACCACTTTATTACTTTTTTTGGTTTTGTTTTATCTCCACAATATATTTATGGCTATACTATGTTAAGATGCAGCCATTCAGTTGAGCTTAGCTCCTCATCCTTTCTACTTCTGAGGTGAGACTGAGGCGCATGTCTGGGGCGTGTCCATTCCAACAAGTCAGGATGTGTCTTTAGGAGCATGAAGGTTTTGATGCTACAGGAAGGACTTGCAAACTAAAAGCAGAATTAACTTGAAGAAGAGACTGAGTGAAATTTCACAATAATGGTTACAGTTTGCAGTGGTTTACTGCTTAGTGTGAACAGTGATCAGATGTGAAAAGACTAAGACTATGCTGCCAGGCTTGAAAATAAAAAGCACTCCAGGTTTCAGAGACTCATCCAGGTAGTGTCAAGACACTCAGAAGAAGCAGATAGAAGAACCAAACCATCTTTTCAATAGATTGATCAAATAATCAAGAATTTAATCAAACGAGCCAATTTTTAGATAAGACTTAGCAATAACATTATTTTTAAATCATACAGGAAAGACCATTAAAATGTGTTTTAATTACGTACCATGACATCACCATGGAAGCTCACTGTATCCCAATTTTCCTTGTTTCAATACCTCATCTTATCTACAGAAGTAGGTTAGGTGTCCTTATCTTTGTACTATAACAATGGCACGCTACACCCTCGTGCTCTGATCTACAGTTATCTAGAAAATAAAGGCATAAATGATGAATGATCATCGGCCAATCTTTTATGACGTGAAACTGAAATTATTCTTCCCAGAAACATCCATTAACGTGACTGAAGGGCAGGCTTTGCCCACGTCTTCTGTTACCTATAAAAGAGAATCAGTTAGAGCAGCCAAACATCAGACCACCGGAGAAAAGGTACTCGTCATCAGGACACGGGTTGCTGCAGCCAAAAATACCCTCAGACTAGAAACTTTTAGAGTTAATTATATTTTACCAAGACGTGTTATTTAGGACAAACATCGTTTTTCTCTTTCAGATTCTTCTGAGGAAAAGACTCAACCAGAACAACATGGCTCGACTGATGCTCCTGGCAGGTATGTTGACAAAATGCTTAAGCAGGTTAAGTCTTAATGCTTAAAATGCTTGTTGACAAAAGTATTAATCACATTGTTTTTCCAGGCTTGTCTCTTTTGCTGTGCCTTCAAATTGGTATGAGATATTCACTTTTCTATTTCAGACTTTTACAACTAAAGTACAGATACTTACTGTAAAGAAAAACCTAAATAATAATCCTGTCTTTCTTGTTTTAAAGTTTCTTCCACCAAACTGGTGTGCTACTTTACCAACTGGTCCCAGTATAGACCAGGTGTTGGTAAATATCTCCCTGAAAATGTGGATCCCATTCTCTGCACACACCTGATCTATGCCTTCTCAAAGATCAATACTTCAAATGAGCTGACAGCACTCGAGTGGAACGATGAGGTTCTTTATCGATCCTTCAACGGACTGAAGAATAGGTGAGCGGTTTCTATCTGAGGTTTTTGTTGATGGCGGTCATGTTCATGAAATTGTTTTACACCAACAAAAGATTTAACCATTCCTATAAATCTCGATCATAACTCATAAATCCTGCATCTCCATCACAGGAACCCCCGGCTGAAGACACTGTTGAGTGTTGGTGGGTGGAACTTTGGAACAACACAGTGAGTCCACACTTGTCATTAATATTAATATTTTTATTACCGGTAGTAGTATTTTTAATAGTTTATCTGCAAAGCCACTGATTTATTTTGACGCCTACAGGTTTACCCTTATGGTTTCATCACGTGCCACCCGCCAGGTCTTCATCCAGTCTTCCATCAAGTTCTTGAGACAGCACGGCTTTGATGGGCTGGACCTGGACTGGGAATACCCTGGAGCACGAGGAAGCCCAGCAGCGGACAAGATGAAGTACACATTGCTCTGCCAGGTCAGTTTAAAAAGCACATATCCTCCCTCAGTAACACCTCGGGTAAATAATCTTGAGATGTTTGGTCTACTCGAGCATTTCATAAAGTAGTTTTATCCAGTACATGAACTGACTTGTGTAATTGAGCCTGTGTTTAAGCTCTGCCTTTTCCTTCGAGTGGACTTGAATAAATAAAAACAATGAGTTGTTCTGTTCCACCTTTAGGAATTATTCGCTGCGTTTGTGAAGGAGGCAGTTGAGACCAGCAACACCCGCTTGCTGCTCACAGCTGCAGTGGCGGCCGGGAAGGGATTTATTGATGGTGCTTATGAGATTGCTGAAATTTCCAAGTAAGTTTTTGGGATATAATCTTGTTGACCTCTTTATATCATACATGGAAACACATAGTTATGCAAACTATCAGCAGAAGCGTGTGTAGGGGTCTACCCTTTCATATAAGTGAAGGTTCTCTACATACGTTTGTTTTGGTATCACAGAGATGTGTGATGATTTAAATGATAAGGGTTAGGGTCAATGACCTGCACTTCTACAGCGCTTTTCTGAGTCAGAGCACTCCAAACATCTTTAACTCCAATCATTCACACACTGGTGGTGATGACATACATCACCCTGGGGCACACTGACAGAAGCAACAGAAGACAGACTTATGAAACATACAGATGGAAACTTTACTAGTGAGTCAGAATATATTAGTTGAGGGAATTCCACTGGCCTTTCCAATACAGGAACAAATGAAAACTGTATTGACATGACACAATGTCTTACAGGTATCTAGACTTTATAAATGTCATGACCTATGGCTACCACGGATCCTCGGCTGGAATCATTGGCCACAACAGCCCTCTGTACACCAGTTCTGCCCTTGAAACTCAATACGCCAACCACAACATTGTAAGAAAAATTCTCATCAGTCTTAAACTGGAAAGTAGATGAGATGAATGACATCCTTGTTTTTAACATGTAATCTTTGTGTGTTGCAGGACTTTTCCATGAAATATTGGGCATCTCGTGGAGCTCCTATTGAAAAGCTCTTGGTTGGTTTTCCCACGTTTGGACGCACATTTCGCACAAGATCAGCAGATGCTGGAGTTGGAGCTCCAAATGGCGGATTTGCCTCCATCGGGCCCTACACCCAAGAACCTGGATCTTGGTCATACTATGAGGTCAGTTAACTCAAAGTAGCACATAGGTCTCGTGCCACCAAGACAAAAGCATTCTGTTACTAGGGAAACATGCAAAAAGATAAGAAAAGCATAAAACACAATGACAATGTTTAAATAGAATCTGCCATCTTTAAACACAGATCTGCACTTTCCTCCCTGGAGCCACGACTCACTGGATTGATGAACAACAGGTTCCCTATGCAATCAAGGGCAACGAGTGGGTGGGCTTCGACAACATGCAGAGCTTTGAGATCAAGGTAAACCCTTTAAATCATCTTTTATATTTCAAGTTGATGCAATGATGCAAACAGTTACTCTGCCTTAAATCATGGCAGAGTCACGATTTCTTTTTGAGTAAGAACAGACATGTGAGCCACTGATGATGATGATGATGAAACTGCACATTGAACACTGTAGTGTTATTAGTCTGAACAGAAGATGGTGCTCTTGCTACAAAGTACAAATATAAAATATTTTCCAAATACAGATTAGTTCATTTCACAGAAAGTCTTAACTTCTGAGGCACAAATCTGACTGATCAGAAGCAAAAATATAAAATCATAAAAAAATTTATTTTTAAATGATATTTTACAGGCTCAGTATGTGAAAGACAACAAATTTGGAGGAGCATTCGTCTACTCTCTGGATATGGATGACTTTGCTGGTCACTTCTGTGGTCAGGGAAAGTACCCCCTTGTTAGTCACCTGCACTTTCTCCTTTTCTCAGGTAAACAGCATCATTGATGCCATCTTCAGATATAAAATCTGGCCATAATCAAATAACTATAATTGTTTTGATTGTATACTCTAGATGTTCCTTCAGCCACCACAAGCCGCCCCAACCTGGGCACTACAACAACTTCTGTTTCTGGAGGAGGTTTCTGCGTCGGGAAGATTGATGGCAACTATGAAAATGCCCACAATCCGACCACCTTCTACCAGTGTGTCAGTGGAATTACGTACATACAGACGTGTCCAGCTAACCTTATTTACAATAAGAGGTGTGATTGTTGTGTCTACCATTAAATACATAGCTGTATTCATCAAACAGGAATGTTCTGTATTGTTGAAATTGTGTCCTTGTAGTAAAGGTGACTAATCAGGGTTTGCAATGCCATAAGATTTATTGCCAAGAAGTATTGTTACAATAAATAAATAAATTGTTCAGGCACAGGTTTCATGACTTTTTGTAACAAGTTTATTTGGTCACATGTATTTGGTTTTATATGAAGCTAATGGGTTTTAATGAACGTCAGACAATGGTTTAGACCTTATTTCTTATTTTTGCTTATCTGTAATTTTTTTTGCACTAAGTACCGCAATTTCCTAATGTTGTGATTTCTCACACATATGGCAATAAAACCCTTCTGAGTCCGATAGTGACCTATTTCAGTATCAGATCAACATAATAAAAGGGAAACTTTGAAATGGGTTTATGACCACGCTCACTTACTTGTGTTCCTATCACTGAAGATAAAGGTCGGATGGAGTGGCTTTAGATGTCTATGAGCCTCATCAATGCACCCATACTGGAGTACTCTCCCTCTCTTACACATACATATATATATATATATATATATATATATATATATATATATATATATATATATATATATATATATATATATATATATATATATATATATATATATATATATATATATATATATATATATAGTGGCGGCTCGTCCATAGGGGGCGCTAGGGCGCCGCCCCACCACTCACAGGAAGGAGAAGAAGAAGATAGGAATCACAAAATATATTTAAAAAAACATAAAAAGTGAACTAAACGATCTATACACCATATGGACTAAGTGCTGTGTGTAATCTGTGTTTAATAATGTTTTTTTTTACTTTTAACATGGCCGAATCGTCGACGTACTTGTCACGTGTCCTCTCGCGGGCGCAGCAATCTTTACCATTGACTTAATATGGGCTAACTGGCGCATGTGCAGTGGGTCCCCAAACCGTCCAGAACGAGAAAGAATAGGAGAGCGGTTGGTCGCATCTTTTAGCGATCGTCGCCGCCTCACCGGGTGAATTCTGCTCAGACCAGGGGGAGGAGATCGCTGATTGGTCAGGTTGTTCACCCCGCCCTGAGGGGAAAACTTTCCACAGGCTGGCACAGTGTGGCTCCATCTGTGCCAATTTGTCACGGCAGCAACACACTACTTCCACTGAATATTTTTTTGTTGTCCAACCTTTTAGCCATCTTTGCTATAATTGTGAAATCATCAGTGACAAATAAAGTTAATTGCTTCAAAACCTGACGTAGCAAACGCTACTAGTAGGTTCCAATGTGTGAAACCTCAGCCAATCGAATTGCTTGTTGTTGAGTTTTTTTCAGCTGGCTGGCTTTCGTGTTAACCAATCACAGGGAGAGAATCCACGTAAACAGGAAAATGATGAATGCGGGCGGGCAAACTCTTGTCTTTGGCAAAACAATGCCAGCAAACAGTCTGATCAGCTAAGCTTTTACGTTGGGATGTAGAATTTCACGAACCGAGTGGATTATTTTTACTACGCCACACGGATTATGGCCATAACCTGCAGGTAAGCCTCATTTTAGCTTTTGGCTTCAGGAAACAGCATGCTGCCTCGTTAGCGGCTAGCACCGCTCCATACGGTTTGAACTAAGTGGTACTTCTTGTTTGTGAGTCTGAGCTTTAATCTAAACGCCGGCTGCTTCTGTGAATATCTTGCGTTGTGTGTCACTGTGTGTTTTTCTGGATACGTGTAGCATCTATTTTACGGCCTCACGTTTATTTACAGCTTATGGGGGTTCTGTTTGTAGAAAGTGGATTCTATTGATTAGATTTAGCCTACTCCCCTTAAGCGTGTGTGCAGTTTGTGTAATATATGGGTGAATGGATGAATGTTTTTGTCAAAAACATGCTTAATATATTCGAAAACCTTTTGAATAACTTTGTTGCCGGAAGCGCTACTGTGACCGTCAGTTGTGTGACGCTGATGCTTAAGAATCAATGGTAATTTTGCGTCCCCTAGTGGTGATATGTGGTTATCGCCCCACCCAAAATAAAAGTCACCGGCCGCCACTGATATATATATATATATATATATATATATATATATATATATATATATATATATATATATATGCAAGGGGGAGCCAGGACACAAGGTCAGAGGGGAGTTAACATCAACTCCTCATCCAGAGATTGGGTACAAAAGCACCAATACGTGAAACAACACAGAACAAGGCAGCAACTGACCTGAGAGATAGGATAATGGCACGAATAAACACCAGGCAACCCCCGATGCCAACTACAAAGGCTGAGTGAAGTACCATCAGAAATCCTTGAGGATGTGAATGCAGCATTGAGAACGATTCCTCCAACCACCATCACTGAAACCAATGAGCTGATATACACTCCAGCAGCAGTGATCCTTGAGATGATTTGCTATAAGAGCATGAACAACCATGAGAAACAATACCCACCATGGAAAAGAAGGTTGGAGGTCAAAATCAAGGCAGCACGGAGAGAAGTGAGCAGACTGTAGAGCTCCAGAAGGACACAATGAGAAAAATAGTACCCAAGCGATACAGCCAGAGACCCATACCTGAAGCACTAGAAACTGCCAAACAAAGGCTCCAAGCCTTGGCCAGCCACCTAAAGAGATACACAAAAGAAAGTGAAGCCAGATTAATAAACCGGCTCTTCTCGACCCAACCAGCTAAAGTGTACTCTCAGTGGCAGGGTAACAACAGCAGAGCAGACCCACCAAGGCTGGAGACTGAACAGTACTGGAGGGGCATTTGGGAAAAGGAAGTATCACACAACAGTGATTCATAGTGGCTAGCCTCTCTAAGAGAAGACCACAGCAACCTCCCTGAGCAGAACCCAGCATCCATCACTGTGGCAGACATCTAAGACAGTCTCAGGTATGAAAACCTGGACAGCACCTGGGCCTGACATGATCCACGCCTACTGGCTTAAGAAGCTCACTGCACTCCATGAGGGCCTGGCAGCCTGAATGTCTAACTGAAGGGCGCACAATCCTGATCCTGCAGGACCCCTCAAAGGGTACAGTCCCATCCTACTATCAATACCCTGTCTCTCCATTCCAAGCCCAACACACCAACCTGTGCACGGCCTGGATTTATTACAAGAAAGCCTATGAGTCAATGCTGCACTCATGGATCATTGAATGCTTGGAGCTGTACAACATCAACAGGAGTCTGAAAGCCTTCATTGCAAACTCAATGGGGCTGTGGAAAACCACCCTTGAGGCCAATTGCACAATTCTCCATCAAATGTGACATATACCAAGGAGATGCCCTGTCCTCACTGCTGTTCTGCATAGGTCTGCACCCCCTCAGCCAAATCTATGGATACCGACTCAAAAATGGAACCACAGAGATGAGTAATGAATTTTATATAAATTCCCATCTCACCATCCGCGGGTGGTCTCATGCTTCCAAGCTTGGGTCCTCTACCAGAGGCCTGGGAGCTTGAGGGTTCTGATGTTGCCATCACTTGGTATTGCTACATCAACCACAATGGCTGTCCTCTGTTGTTTGTCCACCACCATAATATGGAATTATTCTTGTGCTTAAATGATCAGGAAAAACACTTTGGAGATCAAACTAAAATTAAGAATTCAAGAAAAAAAAATTATTGAAAAGTAGTTTCAAAAGTAAAACTTACTAGCTGCAATCAATTTCTTAAAACTAATAATAAAGTCTTTGTCTTTTTTGTGTTTGACTGTATTTTTGTTATCAGTTTCCTTTGTTTCTGATCAGAGCTTTGCTTTCACTGCCAGCTTTACAGCTTTCTGACTTTTTGTTTGCACTTCTGGCACAACCCTCTCGGGTGGGTGGCACGTGTGAGAAGTCCTTTCCCATAGGACAGTGGTTTCTTGAGTGACATTTCGGTGACCCGGAAGTTACGTAGCTTCCAGGACTTTTTTTTCCCACGTGGGTAAAAACTTTATTTCTGCCGTCTCTAGTGTCTACGAAGGATCTGAAGTGAGTATTAATGATATATTTGATTTTTTGTTAGGCACTCTTGGTTCAAATCTGTAAGTTAAGCCAAGTTAAGTAAGCGTTAACCTGACATTAGATAACTAGCTACCTGTTTGGACTGTTAAAATAGCCAAAGTGCTAGCCTAAAAAACAAGGAATGCTTAGAGCTAATTGACCTCTGCAGAAATGCCGTGTGCAAGCCTCATCCTAACACATTCATTACCGTTTGCATGGAAAGGTGCATTATTGCAGTTTCTGTTATTATTCAGCTAATTAGTCAGGAATCAGTGGAGAGATTGCAGCTACCGAAGCCAATCTGTGTTTGAACTCTTCCAACAGAGAGCAGGACTCCAAACAGAGCTAACAGAGCAGTCAAGGGGCGCTGTTTGCAGGTAATTGCTGTTTTAGTGAAACTGCAGGATTTTTATTGTGTAACTCAGACAAAATAAAAATGAGCGATTATCGGAAGACACTTAAACTACATTTACATGCACTTAACTTTTTCTTATTCCATGTTACATGGGTGGGCTAAATAGGTTCATAATTCTGCCTACACCTTTCTCAATCAATGAATGGATTATATGATTTAACTGACTGAATAATTATGTAAGTGAATATGTTTGAAAATAAATTACTACCAATATACAGATTTGATGTTTGTTAATTGAAACAGGACAAATCCAGTTATTCCAAATCAGAGTCAGTGTGCTTTCTGCCACCCGAATCAGATTCGTATCTGATGTTTTTAATGACCTGTTTGTATGTGCATGTGCATTTTCTACAACTTTTACATCTCTGAAGAGAAACAGATAAGCACCTGAGGATGTGGGACACAAAATGTAAAGAATGGATCAAACAGAATTATATCATAATCTGTGAGGTACTGGGTGATGATAGTTGAGAAGCACTGATCTAAGAGGTAATGCACCACAACGCCTCCGACAACCTCAATCTCCATAAAAATGATGCTGACCGAGCTGCAAACATTGTCCTACAGTCATTGTATGACTGAACAACACCAGCCTTATCAGTAGAGTCACCGATTGTTGAGGGGGTGGCGATGGAGTACAGGACAGGAGAGATCTGAGCACTGTGGGTGTACCATGGAGCCTAGTGGTAACTACTCTACAGCTAGGTATTGGTCATAGAGGATATGTTTCATCTGTGCATGAGCAACAATAAAGAAGACCCACTGTTTTTAAAGCTTCTGTGTCCCGACAACAAACAATAGCAAGTGTCCTCCTGTCTACATGTCACTGATACACCCTAAAAAGCCAGAGAAGAGAAACATGGAGCCATTAAACTCCTGAGTAAACGTTAACCAAATCCATTTTTATTTCAGCTCTGAATCCAAACTGACTGCAGAAGGAACCTATCGGACATTTTATAAACCAAATCATATTTTACTGAGTGTTGGTTTAGTGTCATCCTGTTATTTTTTTATTATCTTCTTATCTTGTTGGGTGTTGGGTTGTTGTCATCGTTATTATCCATTTTATTACACTTGTATCTTCCTTTTGTGGGTCAATTGTTATCTTTTCATCGTTTTTAGTGCTAGCTTGTTATTTGTGTGCAAACATGGTAAATTTAATTGCATGGTTAAACCAGGTGTTGGACATATCCTGTGCATGATGCAATGTCAAAGATCTAAAAGAGTGTGTATAAACCACCCTGTGCAAATGTATACATTATATAAATTCTTCACGATTATTGATTCTATATAGTTACCATGTACAAGATTGAATAGATGTCAGATGGTTTGTTTCTGCAGAAGTGCATAACTAAAATCCAACAGAACTGTCAGAGTTTAATAGAAGCTCTGCTGTTAAATGTCTAATTATTAGACTTTGACTTTAAAAAGAAAAGGAGGATGAGGAAAAGAAGACAGTGTTCCAATAATACAACCTGATAATCTTCTGAATTCAGTCATGGGGCGAGCATGTTTTCCTGCCATTTTATAGTGGCAATTCGAGCAGAAAAAGCATCGAATGAGACGAAAAATGCACATCACGTAAAGAAAAGGTCTGACTTAAAGAAACATCACAACCACTGTCACATAAGTTGTGTCTCTTAGTAGTTTTTAGAATTCGAGTTAAAAATATCAGCTGTTTTACTTGGTTCCAATAATCTTATAGAAGCAATTTTTCTGTAATGAGTACTCTAACACGTTACTATTTATAAACCAGTGTTAAGATTAAAGTTAAGTCTAGTGCGTTACAGTTTTTGTCATTTTCCTAAGTAAAAAGATGGATTTGATTTCTTCTTGCATCTTTGTGATTATGCAACAAGTCATGTTTTCAGTATGAGTTCAGCAAGCAGTCAGCAACATAAACCTAGGGGAGGAGAGAGATGCATGTTTTCCAGCAGGAAATACAGTAACAATTTAGATTTTTGTTTTTTCAGTAAAAAGAATCTAATTAAAGGGGACCTTTTATGCAAAACTCACCCTGTACATCCTTTTGTGCTGCTATGTGGGTCTCTACTGCATCTAGAACTACTCTAACATGAAAATAACCCATTGCAGCTTCTCTGTTAATAGCAGTGTGACCTGGGGATGGGTGGGCGTGGCCAGCTCCAGCTTGTTTTCTTACAGCTGCTATAGCAAATCTACAGAACAAGCTAGGTTTTCAATTCAAACACAGTTACGGAAACACTCACCCCTCCCCTCGGGTATCTTCCATGGTTCTGCATCCAACGGAACTGGAAACCCACATTTCCAGAGGAAACGAGATAGAGATAAACACCAGTCGCCATTTTTCAGGTACAAACGTCTTTTGGACAACAAAAGATGTTTGTTTTCTGGTAACTATGTTTTCTGGAAGGTGCTGAAAATGTCAAGAATAAAACTGCTGAGATCACATGTGAGAGGGATTTAGTGAAAAGAATCTCCTAAACCTGTTTTGTATCAATTATTGAACTATTATAACTTCAAAAAATATGATAATACGTCTCCCAGGCTTGCTAATGGGGGGGGGGGGGGTGCATGAGTGGGCTCAAACTGCTAAAAAAATAAAAAAATAAATTTGAGCAGCTAACCCCAAAAGAATTAAAGGGTGTTAAAGGAACACTTGACAGTTTGGGCTTGCTTTTAGCACACCCTAGTGTTCGTTAGCAAAACCAAAAGTAAAACTTACCTCCTCGCTGTGCGTTCGTCTTTTTAACAACCCTTTATAGGGCAATCATTGAAGTAGTTTAAAATTTTAAATTTCAACCCCAGGGTGTTATTATGGTCTATAACAAAAGTATTTTTCTGTTGTTACAATTTTCAAAACTATTTATTTTCATGGAGAAAATCAGAGAAAACGAAGTGCTCAAATATGGACGCTGGCCCTGTTCTGGTAAAATAAATCCCAAAATAAAAAACATGAACAAGTTAAAACAAACATTATTTTTTAATAATATAGATAATTATAAGACACTTTAGAATAATCTAGCTAATTTAAAACATTATATCACTGTAGAATAATACTGAATATATCACAATTATTAAACAATACAGTAGACTTTTATAAAAACAGATTACTGTAGAATATTTTTGGTTGTTATAGAACATTAAATGCCATTTCTGATCAAATATAGATTATTAGAATATTTTAGAATATTATGTATTTGAGGATCTGCCTTTCTCCTCTTCATCATCATCACTGATGGTGAGACTGGCTGGCACAATAACTGTCCCCCTCTGTTTTTTATAGAAATCTTAGTTTAAAACAGAAAAATATATTCAATATTATAATTATTATTATTACTGTAACCATGATCATGAAGATTATGTCTAAAAAACAACAGATTTTACCTAAAAATCTACATAATTTATTTTACTTGTTCAGGGCGTATGATCAAATATGGCGGCTGATTTTCATGCTCTGATTTCACCAACTTCATTGAGTTTAACATTTACAACACATATATCCTTATTTAGCACCACTAGTCAACCTTGTGATGTGAGAGTTTCATAAACCTAGTTTTGTTAGTTTTAGAGATCCAGCCGTAAACACGAGAGGAGACGAGCTCCAGGAAGGCAGTTTTCTGGTTTTTCAGAAACACCAATATTTGGCGCGTCGTAGCCCTGCACTGATTGGTCGAACGGCGCCATGGTGCAAACTGTGACTAGCTTGATCTCTGATGATTAGTTGGGGGAAATCTCATAATTCTAAGAGTCCATGAAAAGGCACACTGACATCATTTATGATGTGAGTGGAAGTGTCTAAATATAGACGCTTGCCCTATAAACTGCTGAAATGTTTCCTCAGCCTTCATTAGTGTTTACAGGAGCGGTTCATCACTAAATCAAACAAATCAGCTGTGTTCTAAAACATGCTGGAAGCAGACTGCAGCTCCTGGCATGTCAGCTCCACTTTACTAAGTCCAGCAGGGACCGGACCGGCACTCAGAAGTTGCAAGTGCGGTATTCTGGCCACAGAGGGTGGTTGGGGTCTGAGTAACATTTCATTACCCCTGTAAAGGCTCATTTTAGCACATACTGGCTCAAGAACATGATTTAAATATGAAAAAGTTGCATAGTATGGCATTAAACATTTATTTTATCTAACGTTTAGGTTCCCAGTCTGGCCACCATGCAACTGGTAACTTGCAGCAACAAGTAGAAGACGAGCACTATTCTGCTCTCTCAAAGTAAAAACTGGCCTGTTGTACAAGCTGTGTAAAGAAATTGTTTATTTATAGTTTCAATAAGTGACCTTTTCCTGTGATGGTATTTACAATTAGACATTTTATTGCTAATCATCTGATGAGAGATATGAACAGATGGTTAGCTTCCTGATAATCTATACTGAAGCTTATCTGCAATTCACTTTAATCTAGGTAACAGCTTTGGAATGCAGGTGTGCAGTAATGGGCTGCAGTAAATAGTGTGATTAGCATCATAAAACCTGTTCATAAATACTACAATATAATGTGTGTGTAATGGGGTTGTTGGGTAGGTTATTTGAATCCTGCAGGGATGGACTGCAGAAACAAGAGACAAAATAAAAAATGTGTTTGTTTTTGCATCTTACAAACCCTAAAAGGTTTTAAAACTTCATAAATGCCACAAGTATCCTCAGATCCGTTCACCAGCCACACAAACCCTATTTACAGAAGCTCTGTCTTCACACCAGGGCCTTGGCATGAGATGCTCTAGTAGCTCCTCTTAAAATCAGTATGAATCAGATTGTTTTTCCATAATATGGGAAAACATTTTCCAAATCTTTGGCAGCTAGTATTTTGGGAGTATCATCGCCTCTTGACCCAACAACAAGCAGTTTAGAAGATGAATGAAAGAGATCTCCATACCAAAGATCAGTAATTATTTTCTGTAACACAGAATTCACCCTTTTCTGGTTGAGACAGACTCGGAGAAGGAGCTCTAAAGACCTTTAATTCATGAACCGACCTGTTAACAAAGACAGCCTCGGCATAGTCCATCACCAGGTCTGACTTATTACCAGCTATGCAAATCAAGCTCATAGGGTGAGATGAAGACCACATCGCTCCTCTTGAGACGTTCCTGTCCAGCATCTAGGTGTTGACCTTCCCAGGGTGGCTGAGGAATGGGATCCCTCTGTAGTTGGAACACAACCCCTGGTCTCTGTTTCTGAAATAGAGACAGAGATATTACAATCTAATGGTGAGAGTGTTTAAATACTTTCTCCTCTCATGAATGCAAATGTGCACTTTCCTTCATGGAGCAGCAACGTCCTGCTGAAGCACAAACCCTAACCTATGTTTTAATGTTCAGACCTCTGAAAAGCCTCAGCTGACAATAACTCCTGTGGTCAGACGTTTTAAAGGACTCATTACATTTTCAGATTGAATCATAAATCCTTTAAGAGGTGCTGTCATCATTCTCACTGTTATCTCACATTAGTAAGGCCTTCAGTAGGAATATCAGCTGTGTGGGCCTTTCTGATTGGATTTTAAATGTTTACGCTCTGCCTGCAGGTGTTTGGTTGATCTCACCAATCAGAAGCATGCACCTTAGGTTTATTGGTGACTGTAGGAGAGTATGTTAGTGTGTCGCTGACAGCCGCTGGGTTGGAACTGTGCTAGACTGTCCAGAATGTAAGTGCTGATATTAAACGGATAACAGCTGGGAGATGTTTCAGACTCTACATGTGCATAAAATAAACAAAAGACACAAATAATGCATTAGGATAATAAAAAGAAGGCGAGTTTTAAAGCTGCAAGAAGCTGAGAGCATTACTGAGCCGTGAAAAAGAGATGCATTTCTGCAATGAGTTTTACAAGATCCTGTGAAATGTTTGATTTTACACACACACACACACATGAATAGAGTTCTCAGAAGTGTTCTAACTATCTCTGTTTGATATTGAATCATTTGTGTGTGATCACAAAATCAAGAAAGGTTTTTCCCAAAGCAAAGTAAATTTGGGGCAATTTATTAACACCACAGATTATTTACTGTAAACACAAACATGTAAACATCCTGCAAAAAGACAAATGTCTGTATAAATATTAGGTTATTTTATATTTAGCCAGTTGAGGTGGCTCGAGCATCTGGTTAGGATGCCTCCTGGACGCCTCCCTGGTGAGGTTTTCCAGGCACGTTCAACTGGGAGGAGACCCAAAGGAAGACCCAGGACACGCTGGAGGGGCTATGTCTCTCAGCTGGCCAGGGAACACCTTGGGATTCCCCCGAAAGAGCTGGCCCAAGTGGCTGGGGAGAGGGAAGTCTGGCCCTCTGCTTAGGCTGCTACCACTGTGACCCGACTCCAGATAAGTGGAAGAGGATGGATGGATGGATGGATGGATGGATGGATGGATGGATGGATGGATGGATGGATGGATGGATGGATGGATGGATGGATGGATGGATGGATGGATGGATGGATGGATGGATGGATGGATATATTTGTCAATAAATGTTATTTGCATCATTAGAAAAGAAGAATTAAAAAGGCATTTTAGAGTAAAGAACAAGAATTAAATGGAACCTTTGTTTCTGCATTTATTTTTCCCTCCTTTATTTTCAAATATCATAAAATATTGAGCCTCTATGCACCTTTATCAGTATTCTACTGAGCCCTGAATGGGACATAGAGAAAAATAAAACAAAAGAGAAAGATATACTTTTATGAGATTCTGCTTATTAATCTTGCAGGATCTCAAAAAAGATGCTTTGGAGCCAAGAAAAAAAAAACGACCTATGTTACTTGCAGGGCTCTTATGACAATAAATATGATTTCCTTCAAGTAATTTCATGTAGAGCATCAAAACAGTGATTTTGATCTGATCCTTCTTGTTTTGACTGTAGTTTTTAAATGTTTTTAATGGAGTGCAAGTAAAGACCTGCATCATAAAGACCTGATGAGTGTTTGGACCATCTTTACTTTAGTAAAGAATTCTTTTTAATCTTAGTTTTCTGTTTACTATGTTTGCTAGATTATCCCGTTTTAACATCAAGCCACTCGGCCAAAGCAACTATAATCTCACCTCTCTATACACCAGCAATGGCTACATTACACCTTGGTTCTCTAATCTGTGCATCACAGCTCAATAAAAACATAAATGACAGACAATTAGCAGCTTACCACAGCGTAAGGTGATAATAAGACACAGCAAAATGATTAATCCCGGAACCGTTCAATAAAGTCCCGGGAGTGCAGGCTTAGCACCTGTTTTCTGTTACCTATAAAAGAGTCTCAGCTGGAGCAGCCAAACCAACATCAGACCGCCTGACGAAAGGTACCAAACTCATCAGGATACAGAGGTGACTGCCGGGTTATTTCATTTTACCACAGCTGGTCTGTAATGATTCAGGACTCTGACTTTTAAACCTTCTTCAGGTTCTTCTGAGGAAACCAGAACAGCATGTCTCGACTGATGCTCCTGGCAGGTATGTTCATTCTCTTAGATGTTTGTCTCGGTAAAACCAGATGGTAATCTGTTGGTTTTTCCAGGGTTGTCCCTGCTGGTGTGCCTCCAGATTGGTAGGAGATCTTGCTTTTTATGTTCATGACATTTCCAACTGAATCTCAATCATTTACAGTAGAGCGTAAATCTAATCCTTTCTTCCTTTCTGAAAGTTTCTTCCACCAAACTGGCATGCTACTTTACCAACTGGTCCCAGTATAGACCAGGTCTTGGTAAATTTGTCCCTGAAAACATCGATCCCAACCTCTGCACACACCTGATCTATGCCTTCTCAAAGATCAGCCCCTCCAACGAGCTGACAGCCCTCGAGTGGAACGATGACGTTCTTTACCAGTCCTTCAACGGACTGAAGCACAGGTGAGCGGCTTCTGCCTGAACATCAGAACTCATTTTTGGTGCCTTGTTGTGTCAAAAAATCTCAAATGCATGAAATACGAGATATAGTCAAGCATGTTTGAACCAGTAGATTTGTTTTACATCAGATATTGTGGCTCTGATTTATGTTTGTGTTGAGGCTGAACTTTGTTATTCTCCATGGTGAACAGACTAAAGAGCTAAACGGGTCTTTAACAGGTTATAACATTTTCTCTGTGTCCATCACAGGAACCCCCAGCTGAAGACTCTGTTGGCTGTTGGTGGCTGGAACTTTGGAACAACTCAGTGAGTCCACTTTGTGGAAAAGAGTTTGTAAGGTGAAATCATTTCCCTTTATGCAGCTATATGTTTTTACTTTAATGCCTACAGGTTTACCCTCATGGCTTCATCACGTGCCACCCGCCAGGTCTTCATCCAGTCTTCCATCAGGTTCTTGAGACAGCACGGCTTTGATGGGCTGGACCTGGACTGGGAATACCCTGGAGCACGAGGAAGTCCAGCAGAGGACAAGAGGAGGTTCACCTTGCTCTGCCAGGTCAGTTTAACCCTTTATTGTCCAACAAATAAAATACTTATCAGAAATGTGTCATTTTTAATATTGATCCTTTATTAGCTAATGTTAATATTATCTTAATATGTAATTATGTAGCAGTAGACAAATGGAATAAATAACAATAAAGTGAAACTAAATAAAGTTGGCACACTTGCAGTAACTCGGTCCTCCACTAGAGGGCGGAAAAAACTTTGAATTGAATCAGCAGCTCTTTTGAGGAAAGCACTAATCCTATTAAAAAGGGTCTAGAAACATGTGAAAAGGCCCGTTATGTATGGTGCATCTGGTATTACAGGGTAAGAAACAAATCCTCCCCCAGTAAGCTTCTGAAATTATAAACTTATTCTTTTCATCATTCAGCGTAACTGAAATAGTCAACTTTTTCTTTACAAATAGATCAAATAAGTGTTAAAACACACATCCAACACTCATTATGGAGGCTGTAGAAAGAGCAACTGGTGCAGAACAAAGTGGGATGCTTACAAATATTTCTAATAGCAGAAAACAGCAGTGGAGTTGTCAAGAACCAAAGGCCCAATCCCAATACTCACATGCACCCTACACCCTACGCCCTTCTGTGAAGTGCACTTCGAGGAGGTGCGCAGTAAGGCTTTGAGTGCGTAGTACACAAGTGTGCTGAATTGGGACAGTGTGCATTGCGTCATCGACCGCAACGCACGCCGGTCGATGTTTGTGCAATTTTTTTATCTTTATTAACAACTTTCAAACAATTATTTGATTAAATTAAAAATCATTGCTGTCCACATTAAATCTTAGTCTAAAACACATAAATAAATATCATTAATCGTCTTAAAATGAACTTCTTTCATTTGAAAATTCATATTTTCAGAAAAGGCACTTGAGCCATTGCTCTGCCTTCTTCTCAAAATTCCCATGCAGCAATGGATTGTGGGTAATACCCTTGCCCGAAGTCTGCATTGCTGCGGACTTGGGAGAAGTGCAAATTAATGGTGCAAAATGGGCATGGTCAACTTCCGCACTTGAGAATCGGGACACCCTACGCACTCGCACCCCTGGCCGGGAACGCACAATTGAAGGGCACAAGGGTGGAAGTGCGAGTATTGGGATTGGGCCGATGACCTGCTAAAGCTAAAAGCACAAGGGATCATGGGAGATTATTGCAAGAAAACAAAAACAATTAGCAAAATACACGCATAGCAAAACATGCAAAACAAAACATGGCCCATCAGGAAGCACCTGGAGCAAAGATATCAAGATGTTTTATCCAGAGCACGTTAACTTTGCTATCAGCTTTGAGTGGACTTTATTAATCAAGGATTTCTTCTGCTTCACTTTTAGGAATTACTCTCTGCTTTTGCGAGGGAGGCAGATGAGACCAACAAGCCCCGCTTGCTGCTTGCAGCTGCAGTGGCTGCTGGGAAGGGAATCATTGACCACGCTTATGAGGTTGCTGAAATTTCCAAGTAAGGGAAAGTTATATAAGGTGGTTGAATTCTTTACATCTTCCCTGTTCTCACATGGAAACATGGTTTCACACACACGTTAAAAGCAGAAGAGCAAACAGAGCAGATCTTTTGAGGGACTGGAGAAGTCATAGCACAATAATTCAAATCAATGCTTGTTTTAAATCCTGCAGGAATTTCTTTCTTTACATGGTACAATCCCTTTCAGGTTCCTAGACTTTCTCAATGTCATGACCTACGGCTTCCATGGATCCTGGGATGGAATCATTGGCCACAACAGCCCTCTGTACACCAGCTCTGCCCTCCAGGGCCAATTTGCCCAGTACAACATCGTAGGAGAACTTCTAAAACCTGTTCTGTATGTAATGTGAGTGACATCCATGTCTTTAACATGTAATCTTTGTGTGTTGCAGGACTTCTCCCTGAGATATTGGAAATCTCTTGGAGCTCCAGCTGAAAAGCTGTTGGTTGGTTTTGCCACATATGGACGCACATATCGCCCAAGTTCAGCAGCTACTGGTGTTGGAGCACCAGCAAGTGGACCGGCCAATCCCGGACCTTACACCCAAGAGTCTGGATCATGGTCCTACTATGAGGTCAGAACACTGGTTCAGTTTATCAGGCTAAAAACTAGAAAAAAATCAATCGTAAGCAAACAACCTGATGAGAGTGTTTAAACAGAATCTGCCCTCTTTAAACACAGATCTGCACTTTCCTCCCTGGAGCCACGACTCACTGGATTGATGAACAAAAGGTTCCCTATGCAGTCAAAGGCCACGAGTGGGTGGGCTTCGACAACAAGCAGAGCTTTGAGATCAAGGTAAACCCTTTAAATCACCTTTTAGATTTAAGGTTGTTGCAACAGTAATAACCTGCTACAAACCACATGATGTCCTTCAGCAGAGCAGCAGACTCTGTGCAGCCGATGATGAGGAATCTGCATGAAGTTTTCATAATAGAGTCTGAAAAGATGATGGCGCTCTAGTAACAAAGTACAAATATGGCCGTAAACCTAGAATCTTGTGTTGTTAATGTTAAAACATGGGTTGATGTTATTTTTGCACATTGAAAAAGTTAACACTGATAATTTTTTAGGCTCAGTATGTGAAGGACAACAAATTTGGAGGAGCATTCGTCTACTCTCTGGATATGGATGACTTTACTGGTCACTTCTGTGGTCAGGGAAAGTACCCCCTTGTTAGTCACCTGCGCTCCCTCCTGGATTCAGGTACCAGCAACCATCATTCCCACCTTCCCCACTCAGGGGAATCACTGCCATATTTTGAACTAATCGCTCTGATTGTGTTGTTAGATTTTCCTCCACCTCTTCCTGTTACCACCAGCCGCCCCGGCCCAGGTAAGCCCTCAACAGCTGCTCGTCCAACCGCAGCCAGAAAAACAACTCCTGCTTCTGGAAGTGGTTTCTGTGCTGGAAAAGCTGATGGCACCTACAAGAACGACAATAATAGGACCACATTCTATCAGTGCGTGGGTGGGATCACATACTTGCAGCATTGTCCAGGAGGTCTGGTTTTCAATGAGAGGTGCACCTGTTGTGCCTATGCATAAATAAACAAACCCCATTCATTCAACAGGATTGTGTTGTGCTGTTATTTCATCCATGGATGTAGCACTGGCAGGGTAAAGGTCATCATCAAACACACAGGATTTTAATAAACATTATTCAAAGTCAAAAGCTACCTAAGCTGCCCCGTCTATTGATTCTGAGTTAGTCTTTTTCTTTGTTACGCTTTGGAACCCGGCAGTGCAGGAATCTGATCTAATGTGATAGAAGAGCTAAAGGAATATGTTCAGTGTGATGTCAGAAAAGATAATTTACCATAGATGGCGAGAACGCCAAATAAAAGAAACACATTTTCATGTTTGGTTGACAAAATTTGTTACAACGTGGGGAAAGTATTTCTGCATAATACTTAAAAAGTCTTCATAACTGTAATCACCATCTTACTGCTGTGGAATGGTCTGAGTAGTCCATGATCTCCAGAGGTAAACTGTGTGTGTGTGTGTGTGTGTGTGTGTGTGCGTGCGTGCATGCGTGCATGAGTGAGTGCGTGAGTGCGTGTGTGTGAGTGCGTGTGTGTGCGCATGCGTGTGTGTGTGTGGAAGCACCTCTTTGAATTGACCCATTCTGGAGCTGACTGGATCCCAGGAGGTGTAAACCTTTGGTTTCATTTTTTAGTGTTTGATGTGCAGAAATCCACTACACACTTGAAAGGGCCAAGATGTCCCTTTAAATAACACAAAGCTGAAATGTGCTGTTTCAGAAACAATAATGGTAAATGGTTTGTATTAGATATAACACCTTCTAGAGTCCTAGAACCCCCCAAGGTGCTTTAAAGTCAAATCATTCATTCATCCATTCACACACAAATTCACACACTTGTGGTGATGAGCTACATTGTAGCCACAGCTGCTCTGGGACACACTGACAGAGGTGAGGCTGCCAAACACAGGCGCCACCGGTCCCTCCGACCACCACCAGCAGTCAACATGGATTAAGTGTCTTGCCCAAGGACACAACAGCAGCATTCTCTGCCGGGAGCTGGGATCGACCCCACAACCCTCCGATTACTGGACAACCTGCTCTACCTCCTGAGCTACTGCTGCCCCCAATGAATAAAATATAACTGAGTAAACTTTTGCTGATAACTTCTTCTCAGCCCCACTTGTACTCACACTTCTTCAGCAACGGCTCTTTGTAGAAACACTTCATGGAAATCGCTTAGCAGGTTGTCAGCTTGAAGATGAGAGAAGTCTTGCTCAGAGAGGCATGTTAAGAATTAGAAAATTAAAAGAAAATGTGTTTAAAAAAAGCAAGGACTGTCTAGAGAATTCATTTCCAAATACAGAATAACTTTACGATGTATGCCCAATGTGACGTATACGTGGCATTTCAGATCTGTGCCAGTGAGTGGAACAAATAAAAAAAACTTCAGAAATGTGTTTTACATAGGGGTGTTAAATTATGAGATTAATCGAGATTAATTAATCACAGCCACATTTAGTGCACTAATTTTTTTAATCTAATTTTTAATCTATTCATTTACTTTTCTAGCCTACCTGTTGGGATTTTTTATTTTAATTATTTTATTTATTTTATGTAATTATATTTTTATTTAACTATCATGCCATGGCACATGTCAGAAGTGAGAGAGTGAGTGCTTAATGCTTTTTCAGTATTTTATTTTGTGATAAACTGTCAGTTCTGATATGCTAATTTACAGCACTGTAATTCACAGGTCTATTTTAATTTTAGATAAAAGTTTTATTAACAAGTTCTGTGATCACTATTTGCATTGCTCAAAAAAGTGTTCCTTGATGTGTTAACTTAGATTATTCTATGTGGACCTGATATTTTATTTTTAATTTCTAATTATTCAAGACTGACAAAAGAGCACAGTATTATTCCACCTTGGTGTTGTAAAAGGAATGTTTAGAAGTCTATTAAACAATAAATGACTTTATAAAGCCTGTTTTTTTGTTATATATTAATCTTTTAGTCTGCAACAATAATGTAATGAATTTAAATAAAAATTCATCCAAATGAGGACTTTTCTCAGCCATTAGTAGGTGAGATTAAAAAAGAGATTAGATTAATAAATTACAGGTCACAATTAATTAATCTCAAAAAAATTTTAATCTCATGACAGCACTAGTTTTATATACAACCCCCATACTTTTCATGAAAGTAGAAATGGGTCTAGGTTCTTAACTCATTAATTGCCAGCTGTTTTCTGATCAGAAAGCCCCTGACTACCAGCAATTTTGAGCGTTTTTACTGTTTTTTGAAGAGTCACAGAACATTGTGCTCTATGATCATGTAAACGCCAAAACTACCAAAAGAAAGAGTAGACTCACTTCTTACATCAGGAAGAATCGCCGTATTTCATTATCCGTTCGTTCACAATCTGTTGCCGAAGCGCTGCTTCAGAAGCATTTCCGGTTGGCGCATCGCTTTTTTCACAGCAGCGGCCCAAAACGATCTCCTAATTCATTGATTTTCTGCTTCCTGATCACGTGATGTGTGACATACATGGATGAAGATCTGCTTTAGACACGTGATGTTTGTTCTCACGATGCGGGGGCTCGCTCCGATGCCCACCCCGTAAAAAAATGCAATTGGCAGTGAATGAGTTAAGGGGTGCTGTTAAACTGCACTGTGGAAGATTTTTCGTTTATAACCAAAACTTGAAAACATAACCTTGTGTTATATTTTATTCATTCAAAAACCACTCTGCTACGTTAAACTGACCCTGCCTTGGACTCATGAGCTGCTCTATGCATGACTAATCATGATGCATTACTCTTTTTCTTTCCTGTCTAAGGTCTTGTATCTTTGCTATTAGACCTGGATGGTGCAACAGCAGCATTTCCTAAACTTTTGGAACAGCTGTTTGCTCAGAGTTAATGATTGTTATCCTGTTCTTTTTTTTTTTTTTTTTTTACCAAATCAAAACTCACTTTACTTATTTTTGATTCCGAGAGAGGGAGATCAAACTAAACTGCCATGAGCAAACTCATTCTAATAGCAGGTAAGGCAACTTTTCTACATTATTTATAAACCCGGAGAGACCTTTACTGACTCAATGACCAATGTTACAGTTCTCTGTCTGTTCCCAAGCAGCTGGGGTAAGTACTTACGTCTTAGCAAAATTACACTTTTTATACTCAATCTGAGTTTTATTTGGTGTTTAGTGTCATCCTACAGACTGGCATGCTACTTCACTAACTGGTCCCAGTATAGGCCAGGAAATGGGAAGTTCATACCTTCGAATATTGATCCAAACCTCTGTACTCACCTGATCTTTGCATTTTCTGGTATTAATGATGCCAATGAGTTAGTCCCTATAGAGTGGAATGATAAGGAACTTTATAAATCCTTCAACGGACTCAAAGACAGGTTAGTCCAGTCCTTTTTGACATTAATGCAAGAAAAATGTTTTTTCTTTTAAAATAATCCTTCCTAAAAGCTGAATATTTACACATTCCTACAGAAATCCAAATCTTAAGACTCTGCTGGCCGTTGGAGGATGGAACTTTGGATCAGAAAAGTGCGACACTTAGAATGAAGCAATCATCACAGACTATTACAAGGTTCACATGGGATTTCTTACTAATAACAGCTTTCTTTTCCCAAATCGCTGCCTAGATTTACTACAATGGTCTCAACACAAGTCAACAGAGGTACGTTTATCCGGTCTTCCATTGATCTACTGAGAAAATATGGATTTGATGGACTAGACTTGGACTGGGAATACCCCGCAGCAAGAGGAAGCCCTCAGGGGGACAAGCAGAAATTTACAGCATTGTGCAAGGTCACATCCACGAACGCCAATTAGATGATCAACTGATTTATCAATACTATCATATGACTTTGATTACGTGCTTTTACAGGAGCTCTTTGAGGCCTACGAGGCTGAGGGAAGAGCACCAGAACAGCCCAGGCTGATGATCTCCGCTGCAGTGCCTGCTGGGAAACAAACCATTGATGCTGGCTTTGAAATTGCAGAGATCTCAAAGTAGGCTGATAATTTCTGTTTTTTTCACCCATTTATTGTTTTTTTTTTTTTTTTTGCTAAAACAAATCTCACGTTCGTTGTTAGATATCTGGATTTCATTAATGTGATGACGTATGACTTCCACGGCTCTTGGGAGAATGTCACAGGACACCACAGCCCTTTGTATAAACAACTCAATGAGACTGGGACCCAGGCGTATTTAAATACTGTGAGTACCCAGTGCAGACATCATCAGGTTATTGTCTTTCTTTTTTGACTGTAACTATAAGATCATCAAACTAACTTAATGCCCATTTTCAAGTCATGCATTAAAATTTGGTTGAAGAGGAAAACGTGTACTCTGAAAGCCTAACAGTTCTCAGTAGCATGCGTTCAAGCTTTACATCCCAACATTTCTTTGGAATGCTAAGCTGATGGACTTTCCCTTCCCTTAAAACCCACATCTTCTTTAGAGGATAGTCTTTAGATGCTAAAACACGAGGCGCGTTGTGAAGGATGTAATGACAAAATGTTAAAGGTATTGCAGACGTTCTTTACTTCCATGTGGATCATCTAAACCATTGGTCCACATAACTGTCAATCATTCTGGTGAAGCTAACGCAAGGCCGTTGTTCGTGCTCGCTCCAGGGTTAGTTTTCACTTCCTGCGCATGCACACTCTTTTCAACTATGGCGTGCGCTGAAAGAGGAGGTTGGGCTCCCCACAAACGCCGCCGTCGCTGGTTTTCTGCTCGACAGGAAAGCTAAAGTTTGGCATGCTATTTGGAGAAAAGCATTTCAAACTAGAAGAAGTTATCTACGACTGTATTAGTGATGTGCGAGTCATGAACGAATCGTTCAATACTCGAGAATCACTTTACTGACTCACGAGTCACAATCCCAACTGACTCATTTACTGACTCGTCCCTGTTACTGTTAGCAAACTAATTTTATTAGTAGAGATATATCTAGCTTATCATTAAAATTGTGGAAAAAATTAACAGCCAGTTTCTTAATAAAAGCATTTTCTTACCTGCTCTGGCCTGGAAGCTCATTAGTTCCCAGTAGCATCGCTCTAACAGCACGTTCGAATCACTCACGACTCACCCCCTCCCTTCCTGAAAGCTAGCTTAAAATGGTGCTAAATCGTAGCATGAACGAATCATTCAGTTCCTCCGTAGCGGGCCTCACTCACCCCCTCCCTCGCGGGTTTCAGCTCAAACGAGTCACTCATTGGAGTGGAGGCTCGCAGTACCGCTAACCTGGCTCAGCTCATGAGTCATGACTCACGCTGCTCACGGTATGGATCACTACTCCCAACCGAGTTTCAGCTCATAGGAGTCCCCCTGTGGAAGCTCGTGTAATTACATACGAATCACTAACCCCTACCCTGGCTCAGCTCATGAGTCATGACTCACGCTGCTCGCGGTACGGATCACTCACTACTCCCACCCGGGTTTCAGCTCATATCCCCCAGTGGAAGCTCGCGGTACTACAAGCTCACTCACCTCTCCCTCCTGGCTGTCAGCTGCAGAAACTCAGGCTGCAGGGGAAGAGTCGCTCCTTCACCTGAGCTGAACTTTGATAGTGTGACTGAAGCCATATTCAGTCTACATCTTTTTTTTTTTGCAAAGATAATAAGCAGACTAAAGAAAAAATATATTTCAGTTCCACCACTATTTTAAAAAATGAATTTCAGTGTATAAAATAGATAGTTATTTTTTCAGTCACTCATCTTAGCAGTAGGATTTACATAGAAAGAGGAGAAAATTAAGTTTGAGTGAAAATGTAGATTTTTTTTGCACTCTGGGCAACTGACTCAGTGACTCAAATGACTCGAAAACCCGATTCATTTTGGTGAGTGACTCATTCAAACTCGATTCAGTAAAAAGAATCGGGTTTACCATCACTAGACTGTATTCTAACTTTCCAGTGTGTGCATTTTTCAAAATGTGGAGAGGGAGGTTCTTTCCTGAAATTCAGAACTATCGTATGCATTACCTTTAATTTAACTGGCCAGATGCCATCAGCTCATTATTCAACAATATCCTGATCACATTTTTCTCTGCAGTCCTATTGCAAACGTGTTCTTTATATATTAAGTAGCTGTCACCAGGGCGGCTGTGGCTACCGTAAATCCTCTAATACAGGCCCGGGCCTTTATTTACTCAAGCGCATCCTGGTTCAGGCCTTTATTGGAAGGAGGCCAGAATTAGAGGCAGGCCTATATTTCAATTTGAGCAAAATTAACTACCAGTAGAATGAATAAAAACAAGATTTTGTGTCTATTTAAGCGGTGACTGAAGTCTCACGTGCAAATCAAAAGTGATGATTGCTGGGTTTCACTCACGTGACCCTGCCCTGGCGCTGAACTCAAACAGTGGACAGGAAGTGTTTTGCTCTACTATAAAACACAGCGTGATGGATGAAAGTGAGTGTTCTAAACGAGCTGGCACAGACACGATATCTTCCTTTAGGTTATGACTCATTTAATTTTAAAAGTTGGACTTTTAATACATGCTGGAGGATTTACCCAACGCTGAAGCGATCGACACAACAAACTATCTCGTGTGTCAAATCTCATATTACACTGCAAACCAAAAGCCTTTTATGAGTCTGAAAGCCTACAACTATTTTATTTCAGGTTGGTTAACAGTTTAGATATCCGGAGAAGCTTTAAATGACCGTTGTCTTGTTTATGCTCGTGAGATGTTTATTTTAGTAACGTAATTAACTCGTAATGATAGCTAATGCTAACGGTGAGTACGTGCTAGGATCTACTTATAACTAACATTTTAAGCCTTTTTAAATCCACATTTCTGGTACATTTGTTTGATTTTATTAAGGTATTAATGCCACGCTACAACACTGAGCTAACTGCTAAAACATTAGCACTCTAAAAGCTATTTGCGGTCCGCAAATAGCTTTTAGAGTGCTAATGTTTTTAGCAGTTAGCTCAGTGTTGTAACGTGGCAGGTAAACAGCTTGCAATTTGCGGTGAGGACACGTGAAAACAGTATCAAACTATTTTCCTGCCACGTTACAACACTGAGCTAACTGCTAAAATCATTAGCACTCTAAAAGCTATTTGCGGTGAGGACACATGAAAACAGTATCAAACTGTTTACCTGCTTTTTATGTAGCTGCGTTTCTAAATAACTGTTCAATAAAACGCCATAAAAACCTTTAGTAAGCCCTTACCTGTGATGAAGTGATCACTGCAAACTAGCATTTTCCGTTCTGTGTCTGCTCATCTTGCAGCCGGAGATTATGATCCACTAGTCCGCTGTTACCGTAAAACTTGGAATACGTGCACCTCGAAAAATCGAGTAAGGGCTCACTTTACCGTAGCCTAGTGAACTAGACCAAATTCTTGCTTTGCAGAGTTTTATATACACATATATAGGATGGCTTGCCAGGCTAACTTTACCGTCGATCTCCGAAAAACACACACACACACACACACACGCTGTTTCTAATAGTAGCCCCGGCCACTATTAGAGACCGGCCTTTATTTACCCCCGCTGACAGCGAGACCGGCTTATATAGGAGACCCGGCCGGTAATGGAATACAGGCCAATATTAGAGGATTTACGGTACATAGTAGCTTACCATCATCAGCAGTGTGTGAGAGTGTGTGCATATATATATAGAAAAGTGCTATATAAATCAATTCTATTAATATTATTGGATTATTATTATTATTACATGTGACTCCAACACCCTTACTGCCTAATTTTAAAGTAAAGATTTGATGCAAAGAATCAAACTCAGTGAGTGACGGTGATGACTGCAATTTTAGCAGTTGCAGCCATATACTGTTGGTCAGCTGTGGTGGCTATCAAACTGGGGTGTCTTCTACAGTTAATCAGCTGTAAAATGTTTGTTGCGATTACTTTCAATTTCGATTAAATAAGCCAATTGGCACATGAGATATCTTACTAACAGCACACACACACACACTGATGAGTACAAAATTTTATTTTTAATTAAGAAATATCTTTCTAACATGCTTGACTCCTCTGTGTTTAAGGACTTTGCCATGAGGCAGTGGAGGGACAATGGAAGCCCTGTGGAGAAGCTAAATATGGGCTTTGCTACATACGGACGAACATTTAAGATCTCTTCTCAGTCCAGGGGGGTTGGAGCTCCAGCCAGCGGTCCTGCTGCTGCTGCTACTTTTACACAGAGTGCTGGTTTCTGGTCTTATTACGAGGTGAAAATAACAACTTAACTACATGTTAGAATTCTTAGAAACTAAAATTAAATAAAAAAAAAAAATCATGTATAACTAGGTCACTATTTTCAGATCTGCAGTTTTCTTCAAGGGGCTAGTGTACAGATGACAGAGGATCAGAAAGTTCCTCATGCCACCAAAGGAGATGAGTGGGTTGGGTTTGACAACCAAGAAAGTTTTACCACTAAGGTGTGTTTCTGTACAGATGTTTTCTAAAGTCTGAACTATAACACGTGTTAAGGGTGAGACTCAGTTTGCTCATTCTTCACTCAGGTCAGTTATCTAAAAAACAACCAGTTTGGAGGAGCCTTTGTCTGGGCTCTGGACCTAGACGACTTTGGTGGACAGTTCTGTGGACAGCAGAACTTCCCGCTCATCCGCCACCTTAAATCACTTCTGGCTTCAGGTTAGAAAATATTCATTTTCGGCTGTTGTGTTGTAACTGTACTATACTGGTATAATCATTAATCTATTCCTCCAGAACTTTCTCCTTCTCCAGCGGCACAAACCACTCAAGTGACTCCGGTGACCAGTAAAGACCAAGTGCACGCCACACCTTCAACTGGACCAACAATCCCCGACAATTTCTGTGCCTCAAATTCAGAAGGGCTCCATCCCAAACCGGATGCACCAGGTTCTTTTTACAACTGTGCCAACGGCATCACATGGATCCAAAACTGCCCAAAGGGTTTAGTATTCCGAGGCAGCTGCAAATGCTGTGATTGGCCCTAATGATTCTCCGTGTAAGCTTCACCATAAGTCACCGTTAGAGATCTGCCCCAAGCCTAACTCACTTTGAAGAAATGGAGAGTTGCATTGGTTTATTTTGTAGATCTGGATGTCATGTTGGATATTCTGTGGTGAAGGAAACCAACAGAAATCTTGTGGATTTAGGGAACACACATGATTGTTTTCATCTCCACTCATATAAAATCTTTCTGCGTGTTCTGAATATCTTAGATTCTTCCACACGAATTGGTCTGTTCTCGATGCTACCAGGACTGCTTTGTGTTGTTTTAAGCTCCTAGCAGCTGCAGAAATGTCCATTTTCTCTGGTTTATAATGAAGACATGAAAAAGTGTCGACTGTTCATAAATAAATGTGTTACTCATCCAGCAGGAATGTGTTGTTCTGTTTGGTTAATAAACACCACACTAGCCAGATCCAGTACCATGGTACAGTGAGCCTCACCTGCCCTTTGATAAGGGTGATTTTATTAAACCAATCCATTCTCTCAGTTCTCCATTGTTAAATAAATATGAGATGAAGCATGAGTGTCATTGTTCACTAGCTGAGTAACTAAATAATCAGGCAGAAAACAGAAATAAAGTTCAACCTAGCCTTCTCTTCATCAGTAATCACGCTCCTTCGTCTATGTTTGTTTGAAAGTCCTCCTGTATTTCCTTCTTTTAAATCTGTGCATCAAACCTCGTTAAAGGCTTGCTTTTACTACTATATAAGTCTCTGAAGTTGCAAGTGCAATATTCTGTCCACAGAGGGCGGGGGGGTCTGAGTGACACTTCATTAACCCTGTAAAGGGTCATTTTAGCACATACTGGCTCAAGAACATGATTTAAAATATGAAAAAATTGCATAGTATGGCTGTAAAAAAAAAAAAAATCCAAATAATGGCAGCTTTTCTTTTTTAAAGCTCACTTGGGGGGGGGGGGGGGGGGTAATTTATGTATTTATTTTTTTATATCTGCATCTTTATGCTTTTGTAAAACAACAACCCCAGCAGCAAAGTAAGCTCTTTTTAACCTCAAAACAACAGCCCATCCAGCACTTGTTAATCCATGTTTTTTGTAATTGTCCCCTTTTTTACATTAAAAACAAAAATGCATATTTTGTTTTCACTATGAATCATGAATAATGTCCATGTGGTGTAAAACCTCTGCAGCCCAAGCTTATGAGTAAAAGAACATGGATGGTTTGTCTCCATGAGCTTCTTTTGATTCCCATTTTAATGTAAAGTAAAAATTTAAACCTCATCTTTTAATGTGGGCTGAAGGTGAATATAAATCAAGGTTAAAAAGCTGCTGCTGAGAAAACATTAAAAATTTAAGACCAAACAAATCCAAATGTGTTGATACAAACTTTTATTCATTTGCTTATTTTTCATTTTTATTCTTTTCTTTATAAATTATCTTAATGATTTTTTTTATCCTAATGATGGCCCCAAAATCTCTTGCTAATACAGTAATACAGGTTAAAATTAAAAAAATGAGAATATGGTGCAAAAGTCCATTTATGTCAGTAATCCAGCTCAGACTGAGAGACCATCTAAAGGCTCAGGAACACTTTGCAGGTGTTCTGGGTTCATTAGCTGATTAGAGTGTGACACTTTAATTCTAGAATATTGAACCTTTTCACAATATTATGCAAACATTCTTCTTACACAATAAATCACTGATAAAAGAACTGACCTGTGGACTTTTGTATTTTTGTGGACTGTTGCATTTCTGTCAGCACAATAACTCATAAACTTGTGAGGTCAAAGTTCACTGAAGCTCATGCTTTAAGAAGTATCAGTCACTTACTATCCCAGGTTCTTGTTTCACATGTATGGGATTAGATCTGTGCCAGAAGGATTAACCAAAAATGACAATCGCACACTAAATATCATTTTTGTAACTCATCTGTTTAAATGTAATTAAAGCTTGAAATCATGAAAATTTTGGGGCCTGTCCTTTTGAATGGCAGGTAGCAGATGAGCCATCAGTGCTACCGCTAGCAGCTTACCTATCATCTTGCTCCAAAAAAGGCCTCAAGCCTAATTTATACTTCTCCGTCAGCTCGAATGTGGAGTCACACACACGCATTGATGGGGTTGTTTTCCTTTCAAACTTCTCCGTCACCTGGGGAGAGTTGCAAAGCAATTCCATGCCAAGACAACAGAGGGCGTAGCGCTTTTCTGGGGTATCCTGCCGCCATTACAGTCACATATCTGGCCCACTACTGTGTTTACATTGTTTTAATGTATTTGAGACTTTCTCCATCCATCCATCCATTTTCATCCGCTTATTTGGAGTCGGGTCGCGGGGGCAGCAGCTTAAGGAGGGAGGCCCAGACTTCCCTCCCCTCAGCCACTTGGGCCAGCTCCTCCGGGGGAATCCCAAGGCGTTCCCTGGCCAGCCGAGAGGTATAGTCCCTCCAGCGTGTCCTGGGTCTTCCTTTGGGTCTCCTCCCGGTTGGACGTGCCCGGAAAACCTCACCAGGGAGGCGTCCAGGAGGCATCCTAACCAGATGCCCGAGCCACCTCAACTGGCTTCTCTCGATGTGGTGGAGCAGCGGGTCTACTCCGAGCCCCTCCCGGATGACCGAGCTTCTCACCCTATCTCTAAGGAAGAGCCCAGCCACCCTGCAGAGAAAACTCATTTCGGCTGCTTGTATACGCGATCTCGCTCTTTCGGTCACTACCCAAAGCTCGTGACCATAGGTGAGGGTAGAAACGTAGATCGACCGGTAAATCGAGAGCTTCGCCTTTCGGCTCAGCTCTCTCTTCACCACGACAGACCGGTACAACGCCCCCATCACTGCAGACGTAGCACCAATCCGCCTGTCGATCTCACGTTCCACCCTTCCCTCACTCGTGAACAAGACCCCAAGATATTGGAACTCCTCCACTTGGGGCAGGACCTCGCCCCTGACCTGGAGAAGGCATTCTACCCTTTTCCGACTCAAGACCATAGTCTCGGATTTAGAGGAGCTGATTCTCATCCCAGCTGCTTCACACTCGGCTGCGAACTGCTCCAGCGAAAGCCGGAGATCACGTTCTGATGAAGCCAACAGGACCTGATCCTTAGGCCACCAAAACGGATCCCCTCACCACCTTGACTGCACCTAGATATCCTGTCCATAAAAGTTATGAACAGAATCGGTGACAAAGGGCAGCCTTGGCGGAGTCCAACTCTCACCGGAAACGAGCCCGACTTACTGCCGGCAATGCGGACCAAGCTCTGACACTGGTCGTACAGGGACCTAACAGCCCGTATCAGGGGGCCTGGTACCCCATACTCCCAGAGTACCCCCACAGGGCCTCCCGAGGGACACGGTCGAACGCCTTCTCCAAATCCACAAGCTTAGCTTAATTGTGTGGTAACCCTTAAGGGTTGAATTCGGTATTCGTGTCTGACCAGTGCAGACTGTATGGTTTCCCTGACTTAGCCGGTGCCTGTAGAAAGGTTACGTGGAGTCTGAAAAGGGGCTTTTCACTTTGGGGGTGGCGTCCCAGTACAGATGGGGAAAACAGTTAAAGCTGAAGCTCTGAGAGGTGTTTTAGTATAAGCTGTTCTTCGAGTTCTTGTTGTTTCGGTTACCCGCCAGTTTAATTTGTGTTCACATTTGGTTCCTTTTGTTAATAAAACATCATATCATGATTTTACCATCTGACATGCCTCCATTATTGTTACCGAGACCACCTGGACAGTCTGGTTTGTAACAAGTGGGGGCTCGTCCGGGATCTTTTGATCCCAAAGCCATTGGAGGCATGTCTCATGGTTTGATGTTTTTGTTTAACCTTGTTTTGAGTTTTGTCTGCAGCGCTCCATTCTAATGTCCCCTGGTGTTTGTGTATGTGAAGAGAGGGAGGTGACATCAGCTGAAGAGGATGTTTTAATGAACTTTGGAAATGGAGGATGGAATCTCCTTGGGCTGTTCTAGCCGCTCCAGACCTTACCCGGCCGTTTAAGCTGGAAGCTGACGCCAGCAACACCGGGGCTGGAGCCGTTCTGATCCAGGAAGGTGCAGATAGGATTGATCACCAGGTTTGCTATTTTTCCAGGAAGTTCAACCATGCTCAGCTGAACTACTCAACCATGACTTGGTCATCGTCCGTCTCCTCCCCTCTCTCTGTGTGTGTGTGTGTCCATGCGCTGGATACTTGTCGTGGGAGTCATCGTTACCCCACTGGATGGAGGTCAGTTTTAGCCCTGTTCCCACGTCATGATCTGCCTTGTGTGTTTGGGACTGGTCAAGTTCCCTAGATGGCAGCACGTGGACTTTGAACTGAGTATCGGGATGGCTTCAAGCTGTCTCTCTGTGAAATGGGCATTTGTTTGGAAGCTGCATAACCACTTGGACTTTGCATGGTGTTTCGATGCTGGACTCCTGGATGGGTCCTGGTCTTCGACAGGCTGATCGTCATCTCCCCCGTTTCACATCGTCTCACCTCGGACATTGGAATAAGCGGTTTGTATATGTTGGGACAGTTTTATAGTTTTAGGATTTTGGGGGGAGAGCTTATTGAAATTAAAGACTATCTTTAATTTCTTTTTAAGGGGGGAAGTGTTACAGCCCCTGGCTGTATTTGTTTTGTATTGTAATCTTTCCTCTCTTTTCTCCCTTCCTGAGTGTGAGAGGAGAGCACCTGGCTCCACTCTCACTGATTACCTCCACTTTGAGTGTACCAGCTGTCTCCAACTTTCAATCAGCCCTGACTGCTACAAAGCCCAGCCACACCTCAGACTCTGGGAGCTGCAGGACAGGAAGGAGGCTGTCCTGTTGACTCCCTGGCGGTGGTTTATATTCTGTGTCTTCTGGATTTTTAAACAGCTTCTCTCAGAGTAAAGTTTTAGCTTAATTGTGTGGTAACCCTTAAGGGTTGAATTCGGTATTCGTGTCTGACCAGTGCAGACTGTATGGTTTCCCTGACTTAGCCGGTGCCTGTAGAAAGGTTACGTGGAGTCCGAAAAGGGGCTTTTCACTTTGGGGGTTGCGTCCCAGTACAGATGGGGAAAACAGTTAAAGCTGAAGCTCTGAGAGGTGTTTTAGTATAAGCTGTTTTTCGAGTTCTTGTTGTTTCGGTTACCCGCCAGTTTAATTTGTGTTCACATTTGGTTCCTTTTGTTAATAAAACATCATATCATGATTTTACCATCTGACATGCCTCCATTATTGTTACCGAGACCACCTGGACGGTCTGGTTTGTAACAAAGCGCTCAAATAATGACCTTTCACATTAAAACATAACCTTTTAGGTCATGAGGGGGCATGTCAGCAAATGAACACATCATTGGCTTCAGATCTGGTCTGTGATGACACACAAAGTTTGACATAGCTCTGCTCTTGCATGTGAAAGTTATTAAAGCAAGGAGTTTCATGGCGAAAGTTCAATATTCGACACTTAGCCACACCCAGTATTTGGATGGCATAAAAACTTTTAACAACTTTTGATCTCCAATGCCTTAAGAGTATAATGTGCAATTTAGAAGTCTGTAAGTAAAAAACCCTAGGACTAATTTGTTCATAAACAAAGTGTGTAAAAGCAACAAAATGGCCGACTTCCTGTGAGGTTTGGACCACGGCTTCAAGAGACTTTTTTGTAGGTCTGGACACATTACATACACATACCAAATTTCATAATTCTCAGTCAAACCATGGCCATCTGGTCTTCCACTAACATCAGCTAAGACTTCCAAGACATTCTGGAGTGAAAAGAGTCTGATCTAAATCCTGTTGAGAATTTGTGTAACGCTTCATATCTGAGACAGCTGTGGTTTGATCAGGAGGAGTGGGCTGATTTACCTGACAGGTGCACAAGTCAGAGAAAGCACCTACTTGTAACAATGGTCTCAAAAAGTTAAACAGCAATATAAGTGAAGGGTCAGTTTTATTTGTTTTCTTAGTTTTCAACCACAATTCAAAACCAATGTCTGATTTCCATATCAGTCGTAAATCTTTAATTATTATTACTTTTAACAGACCAGTAGCAATGATTTTGATAAAAAAAAAAAAAAAAACAATATTAATAAAACTGGATCTAAACTGCTTTTAACCTTTAATGACACAAAACAAAGTCAGTCCCATTGGGCCCATCCAGTGCTGCTGATTCTGATTCATACAGTAGCTTTAAGATTCATTGTGCTTTCAACTCAGGTGAATTAAAAGTGTCACGTCCCAGTAAAATTCATTTGACTTGGCTGGTTCCTTAGAGTTCATGTACAGAGCTGTGTGGCTCAGGGAGTCTCTGAATGTCACAGTTTTGTATCAGATTGGAATAAAATACAACAATCTCCTCATAGTTCTTTATGGAAATCCGCTCATTTAAGCCATGGAACCTAAAAAAAAAAAAGAATAAAGCTTTTTTTTAAACATGGCCAGTTATTTATGTTTCCTTACTGAATAATGTTACTGAATATGAGAAATTAAAATTACATGTAAATTTATTAACAAGGGTCCTTTTTGTCCAAGCATCTACTCAGTTTATGCATTTCACAGAAGTGCTTATTGAAAGTACTTTATTACTTCTCATTTCTTACCTCTGAAGATCACCTGGCTTAAACCAGACAGGAGCAAAGCGATAGATGTCACTGGTCAGGTCCTTGAAGTATCGACTGTCTGTGTTCCCCACACAGATGCCTGCACATAGAAAGATTGAGTTCAAAATGCTAAATAATTTCTATGTATACAGTTAAGTATATCTTGATGGTACCTGGAGCGACGGTAACCGTAGGAAACATGTCCAACACAGTTTTTTTAATGATCTGAAAGCCGAAGCTCCTCTCATCAGAGGAGCTGACAGGTAGGGGTTCAAATCCATCAACGAGCTGGATCTTCACTCGCTCGTCCCCCACCGTTTCCTGGATAACATCTAAAACCTGACAATTTTATCACAATTATCTCAAAGGCTGTTTGCAAATCATCCAGACAAGAGGACTCAAACTTCTTATCCTACCTCCTGTACTGAATGTGCTGAGTGGATTCGTAGATTTACAAAAGCTTCAGCTAGAGGGGGGATGATATTCCCCTGAAACAAGGCAGAACACATTTGTATAGGATGGGGGGTGACATGATGGTCAGCGGTTTTATATAAATAACCCTACCTTAACTCCTGAATTAAACATGGTTACAGCTGTGGTTGTCCTTACAAAAGCATTTGTGTCTGGTTTTCTCTCAAGAACTCTGCAACAAAAAACTACACGAGTACTTTTATAGGTTAGACAGAAGAGGATGTTCTGATCCAAATGTACGGGGTCATTACCTGCTGAGGAGTGGTGAGAACAACCACAAGTTCGACATGATGAACTTCAGCGGGAGCTTGAACTAAGTTAAAGATTAGCATTTGTGTAAGTACATGGCAGGGTTTCCCTCAGCGCTATATTGGCCTGGCGGACGGCCAGGCTTTGCCTGTCCCCCTGCCAGGCAAAGCGTCACTTATTTTTTATTTTAAAGTTTTTTTAATGCACCAAACTAACATTTAAGATGTTAAATTTAGCGCTGAAACAAATACACGAATGTTTAGATTTAAAAAATTCCTCAAATCATTATTATTTACTGATTCGAGGCTTTGTGCGCACCGCAGCTGGACTCTAATTTACACGGACACATTTTACTGGAGCACAACGTTGGTTATCACCGGTGATCATGACAGCATGGAGGACAGTGGAGAAAACGATAAAGACAAAAACTTTTGCAAAAGGCAAAGGCGGTTCAAAGTTTGGGACCATTTTAAACTCGGAACAAGTGAAAACACGGTTGAGTGTCTCCACTGCAAAAATGGAGTTGTCTTACCATAACAGCACAACGTTATCGTTGAACAGGAAACCACTTCAGCCAGCCGAATCTACGACCAGGTAGGCTAATGCTAATACCATAGACATAGGCTAATACGTAGCACGCACGCCAACTTTCGCTTCACGTAGGGACCGGAAAAAACACGTTAATTGTGTTCACGTTAAACTAAGACTGAATAAACTCAACAACTGAAAGAAAAATCCCCATCATCCTGTTTAGGTAGATAGCTGCAGCGGTGTGGAGCAGGGCTGCAGGTAATACCTGGAGTCATTGCTGCGGTCCGTGTGACGCTGCAAATACGGCAGGCCGTTGTAGCATGTAATTTACTAATATCTATCTTTGAATATAATTTTAGGTTGGATTATTGCCAATCTGTGTATATTTGACACCATCACATTGTTACTAGTAGAAATTAGTAACATTTCTACTTAAAGTTAGATTTTGAAACACAAATTCATTAGAATTTTTTTCCTCCGTTTTGAAAGGTCGTCAGGTAGAATATTTGATTGACAGAGGATTAGATAGAATATTAGAATACTAAAATTTTAAATAACTGTAGCCCTTGTTAATGCAGGAGATAGGTTTAGGAGACTATTTTCATGTTCAGCCTGTATGAAAAACTCAGAGTGACCCATTAAAATCAGAAATAATCATAAAAAAATGTTTTATCAGTGAAGCACACCTTTATAAATGAAAATTCCTGACATTTTTTTTTTTTTTACAAAAACACCGTGGGTCGCCCAGGCTTGTCTACCACCGGGCTTTGCAAGTTTTGTGAGGGGAACCCTGGATGGTATTATTTAGTTCAATACTACAAACCATTGACTTGAGTTTTCCTACCTTATGAGCCAAATGCTCAAAGGTCTCACGTTCAGGACCAAGACCAAACAGTCGTGGCATGGGGTTCTCCTCAAGTCTGAGAGCAAAACATTTAGTAAACATGTGCGGAGACTTCAAATGAGTTCATATTTGGTAGCAAAGACACTTAAAAGGGATAATTCAGCCATTCTGGAGTGTTTCTGTGTAAATGCTTAACCAATTCAATTTTTCTTTTGCAGAAAAGGGCAGTGAGAGTTATTACTGGTGGTGGATATAGGGATCATACGGATCCGATGTTTTCACAACTAGACCTAATGAAATTTGACAAACTAGTAGAATATCATTTATTAAAACTTATGTACAAAGCACATCAAGGAGTTCTACCAATAAATATTCAAAAAAAAAAATTGTAAAAAGAGAAAGTAATTATAATCTGAAAGGAACTAATATTTTTACAAAACCAAGATTCCGAACAGCGATAATGGAAAGATGTATTTCAGTAAAAGGTGTCTGTTTATGGAATAGTCTCGACAGTGAAATAAAACAATCTAAATAATTTTCTGTATTTAAAAAAAGTGTTAAACGTATCATGATGAATTAATAAGATCTTAAGTAGATTGATAGACTTGTTTTGTGTTGGGGGTGGGGGTAGGTTAATGACAAGAATTGAGTTGAACAGCTAATGTCTTGATGTGAAGAGGGGGCAGATATTATAAGTTTTTGCTTCTTTCTGCTCCTTTTCATTTATGATTATTTGTGAATGCGAATTGTTTTAAATGTAACTTTTATTTGCTTGATTGAATGAAATTAAAAAAAATAAAAAAAAAAAAAAAAAAAAAGAAAACAAGTCTGACCAGTGGTTTGGGGACACCCAACAGAAACAGGAAATAAAAGCCCAGAGCTGCTGCCATCTTAAAAACAAATCACTGATCTCCACAGTTTCCACCAGCTCCGGTGGCCTAGTGGTTTGGGTGTCCGCCCTGGAACTGGGAGATCGGGGTTCAAATCCCGGTCGGGTCATACCAAAAGACTTTGAAAAAAATGGAATCCAATGCCTCCTCGCTTGACACTTTGCATTAAGGGGTTGGATTGGGGGGTTAAACCACCAAAGTTCCCGAGCGCGGCCACAGCTGCAGCTCACCACTCCCCACCACGGGGATGGGTCAAATGCGGAAATGTAATTTCACCAGTGTGTGATGATGACTTGGGACTTTAACTTTAGTTTTATAGCAATTCACGCACACATACTCTCATAAGCCTTCATAAACCTTCAGTTTTATTGGTGCTTCAAACAACCTGAATTGTCTGTAACTAGTTTATGCTTATTCATTTTGCAGAAGTTTTATCCAAAGTAGGGGTCGACCGATTTATCGATTTTTTCATCATCGGCCGATAAACCTCTTTAGAAGAGCCGATTTAAAGTCAGGCACCTCCGCGGGCAGCCCACTGCTTTGGAAGCCGGCGAAGGACCCCAATCCAAAACACAGAGGAGTATTTTCTTTGAGTAAAAGGTAAGGCTTCTCTTTTGGTGTTTTAAAACCCTACAGCTGTATATTTAGTGTGAATTTAAAGTAAAATATGAAATAATACTTCGCTGAGTGAAAGAAAAAACGAGCCGTCAGAACTGCCGTTAACCGGCAGAATGCTGCTAATGTTCGCTAGCTTGTTGTCAACTTTACTGTCTTAAACTATCAGCTGCTTGTTTGTTTAACATATTAGCTCCAGGTTTATAGATTAAATTGTTTTCCTGTATGGAAGTCGGAGAATTTCACTCTGAGCGCGGAGGAGAGGGGGGAGACTCTCGGAGCCGCAGCTTAGCCTGCACTCCCCCTCCTCCTTCCCCCGCGGACACCGGTGTTCAGAGTTCGGGACTTCTCTCGTGGGTCGGTGCGGAGCATGTAATTTGCGTTTGCAGTCTTTATTTGAATGGCACATTGAACAGAAAAAACACAGAAAATGATCGCTATATAAATACAGCCTCTCTGTGTTTTTCTCTGTTTAGCGTATAATCTGTGATCAGACACAGCCGAGAGTGAATAGTTAGGGTGCACTTTTATTAATAGATGAGTGTGATTGTTCAAACATTACAGTGGGTAAATGAGGACGCTGTGTTGGGCAGTGACTTACGGGTGAGTGGTTTATTTGTCATATCTCATACCTAAACATTTCGCTTTTCGGCAAAATCGCCGTTTTTAAGCCAAATAAGCCGTTCTGGTTTTAGCAGTCAACAAGGGAAAGAGGGGATTCATCTTGGTCACAAACGATCTTTGTTTTAGCGTGTCATCATTTGACCAATCACAGTCGCGGAAACAGACGCTTTGGCAGTGCCGCACCCGCACGGCGCTCACGAGCAGCGGCTTTGAGTTTAAAGTTTGTCAAATCAAACAAAATCACCACTAAATAACACGGTTTTCTGTTGAGGACTGTAGCAGATTTACCTCCTTTCAGCCTTTAGAGATTTTCCCCCGAGGCTCGTCGTGTTTTTTTTCAAGTCAAGTTTGGAGTTTAACATAACCACCGCCAGTATTTAACTCCGTTAAAACCAGTAGCTGTATAAATGAAAGGTTAAAACCTAATATTAACAGCATAAATACTTTTTTCTGGTGAGAAATGGCCACCAGCATGCTCACTCATGTCAAAGTCATCCTAATATATTGATCTGGGCAGCGGAAGATTTAAGGAAGCTGGAGTACAAACACGTGATGAGATCATTTCATAATGTTGTAACATTTCTGCAGCACTAAAGCAGAGTTGTAACATTTTGACCTTAGCAGTGATTTATTAAAGTATTCAAGCAAACAGCTGAGATAAAGCTGCATCTCCCTACAGCTCCAGCTCTTCCTAAACGTTTAAACCAACTCATCAGAGCAGCATGAACACAGCAATAACCTTCTAAGGATTCTGGAATATTTTCAGATGTTTTCATGTTCTGTGAGTTAGTCTCACAGTAATTCTTAATTATATGATGATCCCTAATCATTTCCTGATCATTTTTGTCAGGCATATTTTTTCTTTTGTTCTGAGCAGAGGGACTGTCTAAACCTCATGGTAGGAAATGGTTTGCATTTTGCAAAAAAAATCACATTGATGATTTTTTGTAAGTATTCCAACAAATTATTGTAGCAATAAAAAGTATGTAAATGTCAGAGGTCCCTACAAACCTACTGATGCAACTCTGCAGCATGCGAGGACCTGTGAAGGATTTCGACCGCAGCTGCATCTCCTAAAGGGTGAGTCACACCATGGGTGGAGACTTACCTCACCCACACTTCCTGTTAGAAAAATGTGCCTAAAGGAGGTGTCACCTGGCGGACCGCAATCGCGGCGCTGGGGCAGTGATTGACAACAGCAGCCCCATCAACCCCCCCGCGCGCTCTTAGAGTTTCTCAGTCGGAAAAACAAGTCGGTAAAACAAGTCGTTAACAAGCGCGCGCACTTGCACATCCACACGAACACACACACACAGCAGACTCACCACTCAAAAGAAAGACCAAACAGAATCTGCAGCATGCTGGAGGATATCCTGTCCACCTTGTTCACTACAAGAAAGGGGGGAGGACGATGTTTTTAAGGAGTTGAGCGGTTCTGAGCCATAACGTGTCATATCGGCAGGTGAGGGGCTGAGACTCAGGTGGAGTCCAGTGCAGTGCAGCCATGTAGTACGGTACAGACGTCGTCACCCTGCAGCTCTATAGCCATCAGCTGTGGCTGATTCTAAATCAATGTAGAGCAGAGATTTAACCTGAAGATGGAGATATAACTACGGTTTGGGGCTGAAATATTACATTTTAAGTAAGTTGCACTAAACTGAAAAATAATGACTACACAAGTCTACAGCACGATTAGACACACTAATCTATATAGGAAATCAGCAAAAAAAAAAAGTTGATTTAGGTGTTACTCGCTCTTTAAAGACGGGTTATGTGAGTCGATTCTGGTACACTGTATTGTTGAATAATGGGGCAGAGGGATAGAAATGTGTTGTGATGGTTGTGAAACTGTGTTTAAAGATAAAGAAAAGCTACCATTGGATTGCTTTCCAATGTTTTCAAAATGTTGTTTTGAAATATTGTGGTAACATTTTCCTGCCAGTGGCAGGTGGCTTTCTTCTGTAAAGCGGTGAAAGGTTTGGGTCAAGGTTTTTGATGTAGTGAATTGTTTATTCTGAGCTGCAAGTGGCAGATAAGAGTGTTTTACTTCTGTGAGGACTGCTATGAACTGTGTTTAATGTGGCTGTTTCTTCATATGTGTCTCATTAAGTACTAGGGAGTCGGGGTTGGCCGATTAATCAGAACAATTTTTAGCATTTTTTCATCATCGGCATTGGCCAATAAGCCTTTTTAGTAGAGCCGATTTAAAGTCAAGCAAATCCGCAGGCAGCCCGGTGCTGTGGATGCCTGTGAAGGACCTCAACCCAAAACATTGGGAGTATTTACTTTGGAGTAAAAGGTAAGGCTGACATAATGGATGCAACCCTGGTGCCGCATGTAAAATAACAAAACTGCATTCATCTATAATCGCACCTCAGTGCATCGATTATTGGATTATTTTCCTCAGCTCTAGATATAAGCTTATAGTCACGTATTTGTGTTTATGGAAGTAGATGTCTTTTTAAATGTGAATGATTGAAATGCTAGCTGCTGCCATTCACTTTTATTGTTAATGCTAAGCTAAAGCAAACAGAATACTGCCAGATTTTGAGAATGGCTAGGCTGGTTACAAAATGCTCCACCACCATCACCCCCCACCCCCCATTTACAAATGTGGACAAATTTGTTGGTATCCTTTGTTCAATGAAAGAAAAACCCACAATGGTCACAGAAATAACTTGAGTCTGATTAAAGTAATAAATAAAAATTCTATGAAATTTAACCAATGAAAGTCAGTTATTGCTATTCAGCCATGCTTCAATGGGATAATTAAAAAAAAATAAACTCATGGACCAGGCCTGGACAAAAATGATGGTACCCCCTAACTTAATAATGTGTTGCACAACTTTTGAGGAAATCACAGCAATCAAACGATTCCTGTAACTGTTAATGAGACTTCTGCACCTCTCAACAGGTATTTTGGCCCACTCCTCATGAGCAAACTGCTCCAGTTGTCTCAGGTTTGAAGGGCGCCTTTTCCAGACGGCATGTTTCAGCTCCTTCCAAAGATGTTCAATGGGATTGAGGTCAGGGCTCATAGAAGGCCACTTTAGAATAGTCCAATGTTTTCCTATTAGCTAGGGCTGGGCGATATGGCCAAAATTTCATATCCCGATATAGCTCATTTAATATCCCGATAACGATATACATCACGATACAGCAAATTTTTCTGCTAATTCAATTTATGAATAGTTTATATACAATTTCAATGTGGCAGTGCAGTTTGAAATTATATACCAAACAAAGGTAGTAGGAACTAAATATTTATTTTATTTAGAACTTTTTTCCAAGCAAGATGTGTTGGTCATGTTAACATCTGCCAGTAAAATAATTCAACATGTAGCAGCAGCCAACTTCAAAAAAGTAACACCACCCAGACTTCTCCTGTAGCATCATTTACATGTAACTTACACGGTGTAAGATCTTTCCAAGTACTGTTCTTTGTTCTGTAGAACAGGCAATAGAACGCACTTAACAATATTAGTAATGGCCTGTCTTCTTGTTGAATATGAAAAAGTAACAAATTAAACACTTCTGAGGTTTAAAGAGCATTGTGCAGTGCAACATACTTAATGTAAACTTCAACATTTTAAAGTGCAGCAACAACATCAGCCTCAATATAATAATAATACAAAATCTAGCAAGTGAAAGGACAACTCTTAAAGTTTGAATTGTAGCAAAAATACAGGCCTACTGGCCTTGCCCCTAAAATAAACGTTGGTTACAAAATATCACACATGGAGCTTTTCAAGTTTAAAGTGTAGCTGCAAAATGACTGCAATATTTAAGAGGTAACAAACTGAACATTTCTGAGGTATAAAGAGCACTGCAGTGTGCAACATTCTTAATGTAAACTTCAATGTTTTGAAGTGCAGCAACAACATCAGCCTCAATATAATAATAATAATACAAAAAAAGTGAAAGAACAACTCTTAAAGTTTGAATGGTAGCAAAAATAATACAAGCCTACTGGCCTTGCCCCTAAAATAAATGTTGATTACAAAATATCACACATGGAGCCTTTCAAGTTTAAAGTGTAGCTGCAAAATAATTGCAATATTTAAGAGGTAAACAAAAGCGCGTCAAGTAGAATGGGTATGAAATCTGACGCTTCTACAAGTTGAGTGCTAGGAATACAAGCTGGTCAACTCTTGCTGGTTTCAGTGCTGACCTCTGGCACGACACAATGTTCCCACTTGCACTGAAAGCACGCTCTGATGGGGAACTTGTGGCAGGGATGCATAAATATTTCCTCGCTAGCTTGGCCACTAGGGGAAAGTGTGCCTCATTTCTCTTCCACCATTCCAGTGGTTCTGTGTCTGGACCAGCTTCCAGTAGGAGATAGAGGCTTAGCTCCTTTTCAATAGACTCTCTGGTTGAAGGTGGGGCCACTTGGCTTGGCTTTGCTGATGTTTTAAAGTAGCTGCTCAAACTCTTCTTTTTCTTCTGAGCAGGAACCTCCTCTGGCTCATCCTGACCTTTGGCAGTGACTGATGGAGCTGACTGAGGGACTGCCTCTGTTTGTTCGGCCACCATCTTCTGTAGCTCTGCAGCAGCTCTTGTTTTGATGTAATCCACCCTCTCTTTTTTGATGTACGTGGTTTTGAATCGAGGGTCGACAAGAGACGCAATGTCAAGCAGGTCCTGGGTTGTCTGGTCATCATACTTTTCATTTAAGTATTTTAGTATGCCCTCTTTTATAGTCGTGGTGAGCTCAGTGTCGCCATCCTGATGCTGGAGTATCTGGTTGCTGAACAGATGGAGGACGGGTTTCAAGTAGGAAACACTTGGGTGAAGCTCTCCAGACAAGGCATCTGTAAACTCCTTGAGAGGACTCAGCGCCTTGTTCATGGACTCCAGAACCTCCATATCCTGCCAAGTTGGCACCAGGTGACGTGTTTTCTTGTCGGCTCGGAGGACTTGTGAGAGAGCTTTCTCCTGCTCGATCACCCTTTCAACCATTGCTTGCATAGAGCCCCACCTTGTAGGAGTTTCTGTGATTAGCTGATGAGGTGGCAAGGGTGGATTTTGATCTGCTTGAGCCTTGGCCAGTTCCCGTCTTCTCTTCCATGAATTGGAGAAGGCAGCCACAATCTTCTTGCAGACGCCGACTGCTCGCTCCACCTCCTTTAGTTTTACACTTCTCTCTGTGTATATAAAGGAGAAGTAAACGTAAGATTATGTACCTTTTATATATTACACTGTGTGTACAGGTTTAGTAAAATTTAATAATTACATTCTTTTAATCAATGTATCAGGGTTCCCGCGGGGTCTTAAAAAGTCTTAAAAAGCATTGAATTTATGAATTTGAAAATAAGGCCTTGAAAAGCCTTAAAAAGTCTTGAATTTTGATATCTGGGTCTTAAAAGTTGTGCTGTATTTTACTTCAACGCATTTCTCTACAAAAAGTTTCATTTTCTACTTTGACTATTTTGAATAAATAACGTAGCCTAAATAAAGAGTGGCGGAACCAATAATTGAGAATGCAGCACAGGCCGGGATCAAAATACTCCGAACATGTCACTGAAGGTCAATGCGCTACAGCACCTAAACGAGAGACGCGTCGCATACGGTAAACGTTAGCTAGCTAGCTCATTTCATGCTGGGGTTATGGGGAAATGTAAATTTAACGAAGCGTGGATGGCTAAAATTTCTTTTCGTGACTGGTTAAAACTGGTGGAAAACAATGTTAAGAAGTTGACTTTTAATTCTTGAGTTCAGATTATTGTTCAAGACAATAACAATACAATGTTAAAATGGTAACATTATGTTAAAATGTTAGAAATAAAAACTTTGTTGGGCAAACTTTCTTGTGGTCTGCTGAAATGTTCTTTGATTTGATCACACCTCTCTGCTTGTCTACAGATTCCTTTAAGAAATATATGAAGACAAGTTGTAGAATTTAGTTTTTGTTCACTGGTAGGGCCGTGAAATAGGTATTAAATTTTTATATAAATGGTCTTAAAAAGGTCTTAAAAAGTCTTGAATTTAGTTTGGAGAAACCTGTAGGAACCCTGTGTATATATAAATTAGATTATACATTTTAGTATATGACTTCTGTATCCCATAATGTGGATTTTTATTTCACAACTACAATTTTTTAAACTGTGCAATTTTGACTATCATTGACATTTTTATCCCAGAACTTTGATTTTATCTTATAGTATTTAATCATATAATTATGACTTTTTAGCTGTATGTCAAGTCTAACTAAACATTTTTATCTCTGTAAATTTTAAAAACCTAAACACATATTGGAGTAATTAAACCATATTGAATACTTTATTTTTAAACTATTTATTACATTTTTAGTAATAGAAGTTCTGTAGCTGATAGTAGCCTCTATAGTCTAGGTTAAATATTCTAGCAGTACAGATAAATATAATTAAGTCCTGGGATCTCTGATCTCTGCATTGTCAGAGTTAGGGGAAGAACCTTTAAGGAAACATTGTTCAGAGGGATTACTGTGTAC
>SSNS01000002.1:8034996-8225677 GCA_006937985.1 Aphyosemion australe
GTGCCACGAGTAAAAGCCTGTTGCAGCGTCTGCGTCTGTAGTTTATGAGCGCTTACGCCAACTCCAACACTCGACGCAGCTTTTGCTCTTTGACTGTCTCTGTATTCTTTGTCATGGTTTTTGCGTAGATGATAAAATAAATTTGTGGTGTTTGAGTCCGTTGTTGACACCGGGAGGCGGCAAACTTTACAAATAGCTGTTGCCTGGTCCACGTCGGTCTTTTTATATCCAAACCACATCCATATGACAGACTTTGTTGCCCCTCTTTTACCTACAAGCTCCTCGGTTTGGGTTTGCTGGTCATCTTCTTGACCCTGGTTTAGAACGCGCGCGCTACCGTCTTCCTCCATGCTAGTTTGTTTTGCAGTGTGCAGGGGCATGCCGTAAAGTGGGTTTTTGACGTAAAATACTGCCGTAAAACCCCTAACCGTGACGTTAACGATAGAGCGTTAGATGAAACGATAGACATTTTCTATCGTCCAGGCGAAATATTTCGTCATATCGCACAGCCCTACTATTAGCCATTCTTTGGTGTTTTTAGCTGGGTCATTGTAATTGGGCGATGGTAGCAGAGGAGTTAAGTGACCGCCTTGCAATCGGAAGGTCGCAGGTTCGCGTCCCGCTCAGTCTGTCACTGTCGTTGTGTCCTTGGACAAGACACTTAACCCACCTTGCCTGCTGGTGGTGGTCAGAGGGACTGGTGGTGTCAGTGCTAGGCAGCCTTGCCTCCGTCAGTGTGCCCCAGGGCAGCTGTAGCTATGATGTAGCTTATACACACATTTACCAGCGTGTAAATGTGTGTGTGAATGGGTGAATGACTGATTGTGAACCCTAAGAAGGTGCTATACAAATACAGGCCATTTACCATTTTACCATTGTCCTGCAACTGAGACCAAGCTTTCTGACACTGGCCAGCACATTTCTCTCTAGAATCCCTTGATAGTCTTGAGATTTTATTGTACCCTGCACAGATTCAAGACACCCTGTGCCAGATGCAGCAAAGCAGCCCCAGAACATAACAGAGCCTTCTCTATGACAGTGTTCTTTTTTTGATATGTTTCATTTTTCCGTCTGTGAACATAGAGCTAATGTGGCTTGTCAAAATTTAGTTTGGCATATTCCAGTCTGGCTTTTTTATGATTTGTTTTCAACAATGGTGTCCTCCTTGGTCGTCTCCCATGTAGTCCACTTTGGCTCAAACAACAGCAGATGGTGCAATCTGTCACTGATGTTCCTTGAGCTTGAAGTTCACCTTGGATCTCTTTAGAAGTTTTTCTGGACTCTTGTTACCATTTTGATTATCCGTCTGATTGATCCGTCATCAATTTTCCTCCTGCGGCCACGTCCAGGGAGGTTGGCTACAGTCCCATGGATCTTAAATTGCTGAATAATATGTGCAACTGTTGTCACAGGAACATCTAGCTGCTTGGAGATGGTCTTATAGCCTTTAGCTTTAACATGCTTGTCTATAATTTTCTTTCTAATCTCCTGAGACAACTCTTTCCTTTGCTTCCTCTGGTCCATGTTGAGTGTGGTACACACTAGTGTTGTCAGAAGAACCGGTTCTTCGGTACCAACCCGGTTCTACAAAAATGTAAACGTCACGGTACCAAGATTTCGTAGTACCGAGGACCCGTCTAAACCTGGATCCTTGATGCGCATGATTCGCGCATTTACTGGGCGCATGCAGTCGCTTCTAAAGCAACGCCGCAGAACGCAGAGTGACGGCGAGCGGTGGACCAGCTGATGTGGTAAATAAAGTTCATTCATGGAGATCCCCCTGCTTCGCTCTCACGGAGAACCCCCGCCCCGACAGAGACCCCCCTGCCCCGCTGTCATGGAGACCGACAGGAGAGACGCTTCGCTCCAGCAGCACCTCCCGTTCTCATGCTTTCTTGTATTTTTAATTCCAAAACTTGACAGGATGTCCCACAGACCCCTGAATCCCCCTGTCAGCGCTTGTCATCAGGAACGTCCTGACACAAAGGACGCTGACCTCTGCTGATTAGTGACGTAGGAGGTGGATTTAATGCGACATGTCCGTTCAGACTAGTCGCTTTCAAAAATTCGCATATGTGTCAGAATCAGTACTACATAGAGTGCGGTGTGAATACACCATCGTCTTTATTGACTATTTAAATCTCCTATACATTTAATTAGGGTAACAAACAAACAGGATGACATAAAGGCGTTGACTGCTCACAGACCGGAGTTTTTCTTTTTTTAATGATTGTAATGTGTATCCTAAAGATGAACAACAATGTATGGCTCAGTCAGTGTTTATGTCCAATCAGTTTGTCAAAAAAGCTGTTCTAACTAGATGTTCTAGTCTGGATAACTAGCAGGTTTACAAGAATATATGAACAAAATAACATTTTGATTAAATAACAGTGCATTAAAAACATGTTATGATAATAGTACAATAGTAATTCAGTTCATTTTTCTAATATACAGCACTGATTCACAAAAGATGTCATCTCGCACTTTACAGGAAAATTAATGTTTTTATTGGTAAATTTAGTCTAAAATAAATTTTTGTTTGGTACCGAAATTGGTACAGAGAACCGTGGATTTTCACTGGTACCGGTACCGAATACTGAAATTCTGGTACCGTAACAACACTAGTACACACCATGTCCCAAAAACAACACAGTGACTACCTGGAGCCCTATATATAGGGCCACTGACTGATTACAAGACTGTAGACACCTGTGATGCTAATTAGTGGACACACCTTCAATTAACATGTCCCTTTGGTCACATTATCTTCAGTCTTTTCTAGGGGTACCATAATTTTTGTCCAGACCTGTTCAATTAGTTTATTTATTTTTTTAATAATTGCGTTGAAACATGGTTGAAAAGCAATGTCTGACTTTCATTGGTTAAACATCATAGAATTTTTATTTATTATTACTTTTATCAGACTCAAGTTATTTCTGTGACCATTATGGGTATTTCTTTCATTGACCGAAGAGTACAAACAATTTTGTCCACGTCTGTATCTAAGTCTAGGGAGTATGGCAACAGACTAAATTTCTGAACAGAGGCTGTTTGTGAACACCTCTGCAATGGTTAAATAGTAATTACTTTTTGATATAAAGAAACATGCTTTAAAATGTCTGAAATATCCCTTTAAGTGAAAATGAAGTCATTTAAAAAACGCAGAAGAACTGGAGCATCTACCTTTTGACTGCTGAAGCTAAGATCCCAATGCTGGACTCTTTGGGAGGAATCGAGGAGTGACCAGGAGGCATGGATACACTAAGCTTCACGTTGGCCTGTCCCTTTTCAGTGAGACCAATCCTGTAAAATATACATAAAATCAGACGTGTGTGTCTTTTTTCATTTGCTAAAGACTTTTTAACAAGGCAAAAGCTACAAAATAAACATAAAGCCGAGTGTTGGAAAATTCTCACAAAGCAGCTGGTCCTTCAAGACCACTGATGATCCCATCAAGAATAGCCAGACCTTCATCCAGGACAAAAGACAGCTTCACGCCATGCTGCTTCATCACTCGCACAATGTTCATTGCCCCTTTGTAACCCTTAATCTATAAATGAGATATGAGACCAACCTAAAGTTTTAAATGTCAGATGACAAAGTGAACAAGACAAGAGTTTTATGAATGTTTTTACTTCTTCATCATGACCCAAACCAATGTAGAACCCTCTGCGTGGCTTGTAGCCTCTAATCAGTAAATACTCCAATGCCTGAAGTATTCCCTAGAAACAGAAAAGGTTAGCTTATCGTGGGAATTACATAAGAATACATAACTCTCCTAGTGGTTCTCTCCTACCATTAGGGAACACTTGTCATCTATGGTGCCTCTACCATAGATGAAGCCATCAATCTCTGTGGCAGAAAAAGGTGGAGCCTCCCAGCCATCTGACTCTGTGGCAGGTACTACATCAATGTGGGCCAGCAGCAGGTATGGCACCAAGTCGGGCTGTGATCCTTGCACCCGAAACAGGTGGCTGTAATTAGCCACCAACTCATGATGAACCAAGCTTGAGGAGAAGACTGTAGGGAAGGCTGACAAAGAAGAATAAGAATCCTCTCAGGTGGGGAAGTGTTCAGTTCCCGGGATTGAGTGTTAAAAGAGTCTCAGTACCAAAATCCTACTTTTTAAAAAAGCACTCTACATGTTGAAATATCAGATAGTCAGCTAAACACTAACATATTTGACTTATTATGTTATCTATTCACAGAAATATTGATATAACTTCTCTAAAGTTGCTGATTTTTGACAACACAATAAAACATTATTATTTAAATCAATTGATGATCATGATAAATGACCTGCACTTACATAGTGCCTGACAGAGGACTCCAAGGTTCTTTACACTACAATAATAATCATTCATCAAATCACACACACATTCACACTGGTGGTGATGAGCTATATCGTAACAGTTGCCCTGGGGCACGCTGACGGGGTTGGGGCGGGGCTGCCAGGATGCTGGTGCCGCCTACACCTCTGACCACCACCAGCACGCAAGTTGGTTGGTTGGTTGGTTGGGTGTCTTGCACAAGAACACAACTGCAGACTTCTCTGCCATGACCCAGGATCTATCCTACGGCCCTCATGAGGTTCCGAATGTGTCAAAAAAAATGTTGCCACTTTGTCCTTAAAACTTGTTGTCCGGCTGTTCTTCTTTTGTTACAACCTGTCGACACATGATATAGTCTTTATCTGTTGTACGGCTGATGTTTCGTGATGTTGTCTTGTTCTGTAGTTATAGCCTGTTTTCCGCAAGCAACACTTGCACGCATTAGAAGATGAAATGAAGGGAGTGAAGCATCCTGTTAGTCATTAAGGATCTTTTTATCTCTGGGAGGAAGCGGAGCCGCAAGCAAGATATCATATATATTGCTAGATGTCTTAACTGGGAGTCGACAGCGTCCCTACATGGCAGCCATCTTACTTCAGACAGCAAACCTTCCGTTCTCAATGGTAGCAGATGGAAGGTGAGTGAACAGTTTAAACAAAAACACTCATAACTCGATTAAATATTAACGGATTTCCAAACGGGTTTACATTATTACAAACCTTATAACACATAGGCTTGATAGGACATACTTGCACATTTTTAAATTAACGGGTAAAATCCGTCATATTTCACAGCCACATCTTTGGCGTTTATAACAAATCATACCGTTTGAAAATCGGTTGAAAATTGAGCAAGTTAGAGTTATTTAAATAGTACATGCACCATTGACACCAATGTTACGAAAGGGGGCAGCTGTAGGAAGTAAGATGGCCGCCGCGTAGGGACGTTTGTCCAATTGACGAACAGCGCGGGTAAGGCATCTAACAATATATATGATATCTAAGGCAAGCAACACTTGCGCGCGTTAGAGGATGAAATGAAGGGAGTGAAGCATCCTGTCAGTCACTGAGGATCTTTGTATCTCTTGGAGGAAGCGGAGCCGCAAGCAGCAAGTGAACCTTGTGAGGAGAATGGCAAACTTTATTGCAAAGCCAAATGCTACGGCCCCGGTGTGGGAGTATTTTTGCTTCAAGCCCAATGAGAGAGGTGGGGTAAATAACACAGACAAGCCAGTATGCCGACTTTGTTCCAAAATTGTAGTAACAAAACAAGACAATACAACAAACCTGCATTCCCACCTTAAACATAATCAGCTGGTCGAGTTTTCGCAACTTGGGAAAAAAACTAGGGATGTCCCATTCCGATATTGACATCGGAAATGGGTCCGATTTCTACCCAAAAAACCTGTATCGGATTATATCGGACTGCATCAAAAATGTCCGATATAAGCAGTCCGTTCCGTGTAAATTCCGTTCCAGCTTTTATATCCAGCAGCGCCCAGATCCAGCACGCAAAGCCCGCATCACATGATCAGAACGTGCCTGCTAGGGAACTAGCAAGGAACCAGAGACATGTCGGCTGTGTGGCAGTATTTTTCATTGAAGCACAAAAAAGACAGAATCATATGATACAAACGGGAAAAACGAACACACGCGTGCACGTGCCTCCAGCCTGACGGCGCAGCGCCGCACACACAAACGTCCGATGATCGCTATGAAAGCAGGGAGGGAGGTGGCGCGCGCAAAATGCCTGGGACAATTGTTACATTAACGTGATGGGACCTGAAGTATTGATGGGGACAAATCTGTAAACGAGGAGTAAAGAAAAACAAACAGCGCTTCAGAAAGTTGAGGAAATGAGTGAAAGCAGGACACGCAGGGAGTGAGCTTGTCTATGGCAAGCCGTTTTCACATTTAATCAGCAATCAGATCTCTCTGTAATTCCTATTCAGCATTGATCCTAGTAGCCTACTAACTGTGTTCTTATTAGTCAAAATTGCAAATGAAGACATCAACAGCTATGCTGTTACTAGTAGAAATTATAATGAAGGATATCCACAATAACAACGGCACTAGTAGGAATTAAGTTTGAGATATCTCAGAATCCCTAAAAACCTGAGGTGGCCTTTTTAACATATATTAGGCAGACTGGATATGTATTCCAGATATCTATAATTCTATTGTTCCTGGTAGTGTTGTCACGGTACCAGAATTTCAGTATTCGGTACCGGTACCAGTGAAAATCCACGGTTCTTGGTACCAATTTCGGTACCAAACAAAAATTTAATTTAGACTAAATTTACCAATAAAAACATAAATTTTCCTGTAAAGTGCTTTGAGATGACATCTTTTGTGAATCAGTGCTGTATATTAGAAAAATGAACTGAATTACTATTGTACTACTATCATAACATGTTTTTAATGCACTTTTATTTAATCAAAATGTGTTTTTGTTCATATATTTTTGTAAACCTGCTAGTTATCCAGACTAGAACATCTAGTTAGAACAGCTGTTTTGACAAACTGACTGAGCCATACATTGTTGTTCATCTTTTGGAAACACTTTACAATCATTAAAAAAAGAAAAACTCCGGTCTGTGAGCAGTCAACGCCTTTATGTCATCCTGTTTGTTTGTTGAAAGCGACTAGTCTGAATGGTCATGTCGCATTAAATCCACCTCCCACGTCACTGATCAGCGGAGGTGAGCGTCGTGTCAGGACGTTCCTGATGACAAGCGCTGACAGAGGGATTCAGGGTCTCCGTCGGGGCGGGGGGTCTCCGTGAATGAACTTTATTTACCACATCAGCTGGTCCACCGCTCGCCGTCACTCTGCGTTCTGCGGTGTTGCTTTAGAAGCGGCTGCACGCGCCCAGTGAATGCGCGAATCATGCGCATCAAGGATCCGGGTTTAGACGGGTCCTCGGTACTACCGGTACCTACGAAATCTTGGAACCGTGACGTTTACCTTTTTGTAGTACCGGGTTAGTACCGAAGACCCGGTTCTTTTGACAACACTACTTGCCAATACTGACTACTGATGCTGAGTACTAATGAATGCCATTGAGCTACACCATGGTTTGGAATGCAGATGTCTTTAACAACACAAGACAGGCCTGATCTTGGTATAAGTATCATTACATCCCTCCTTAAACTGGCTCCTGGAGTCCATCAGGTGTAGACCGTTTCACATGTAGAGCAGGTGGACAGACCAGCTCCAGAAAAGAAGACAAGAAATACCACTTTATATTCCAGGAACAGCCTCCTCACCCCCCACTGCCTCTGGAAGTGGGAGTGAAGGGTTTTGGGGGTAACTGCAGGGAAATGAGACTAAACTCTAGATTCAGTGTGTGTTCCTACATGAATGTCCTCACATTTCTCTTTTAGGTCTAGAGGTTCTCACGAAAATCCTTCTGACTGGTCAGGAAGTAGAAAAATGTTGTTAGAAGAACCGGGTCTGGTTAACTAGTGGTTACTAGTTAACTAGTGGACATAAGCCCCTTTCGGACTGTAGGAACCTTTTGTAGTTCCTATAACCTTTTTAGGAACCAGCCCGTTTTTGCGCGTGTTCGGACAGATAGGAACTAGGAACCTTCCCCCGCAGTTCCTAGAACCATTTTAGCTCCTACTCAGAGGCAGGGACTTTTCGTGGTTCCCGAGGAACTAACATGACGTCGGTGCTGGGTGAACCCATAAGCTCCGCCCCTTGCTATATTTCCGCATCTTTTCTGTTCCGATCAATGTTCGATTCACGTTTGTTTATTTAGAGACAGACCTGGACTGCAACCCGGATATTCCTGCCGCCGCCAGCACACCTCGCCAAAAACGAACAGGTAAAGAAAACAGTCTTAATGCATTTACAAATGTTTCGCCGCTTTTCTTGATGTAACGGAAGTTTGCAAAAGGAAATTTTCCATTTCGGGATTAAATCTCAGAGCGATAGCCGCCGATAGCGAGCATATGTTTGTACCAAATTAGTATGGCGTCATTTTAGTTTTCTTTTCGATGAATTTCTCCTTTGTTCTTTGCACGTGAACCACGTGCAAAGAACACAAACAACGCAAACACGCCCACACGCAATTACGTTTCTTTTTATTATATTTTATGTGCATTCGCTTTATGGTAAACAGTGCAGAGNTTTTTTTTTCTTTTCTTTGTTCTGATCCAAAAAATGATCCGACCCGTGACTCAACTCTGTGCTACGATCTGAACCGTGAGTTTTTCGATCCGTCGCACCACTAGGGCACATGATCAAAGATCTTGTCTCCGTCTGAAAATGATGTCATATTCAGTGGTCGTTTGGCATCATCTCAGAACACTGCGCGCTCAACCGTCTGTGTAAATAATAGAAAGGTCACTGATTAACACTTGCAATTCAGTGTCGTGATGGTTTTAAAAAAAATTCTGAAGGTTGTAAAAAATGTATTAAAAAGTAGTAAATTTAACTTAAGGATTACTGTATATACCCTGTGTCACTTGATCAATCCTTTCATACGAAATAGGTAAAAGTATGTATGATTTGGGCTGATATTGTATCGAATTGATATCGGTATCGGCCTATACTGATGGCTGCAATATCGGTATCGTATCGGAAATGAAAAAAGTTGTATCGGGACATCCCTAAAAAAAACTGCACCCCGAGATGCAGAGCCGTCTGCCCGTCAATCGACACTTAATGAAGCGTTTGGTCGACAAAATAAATACAGTCGGAGCAGCGCAAATTGTTGCGCAAACATAATTGTTTTATTTATTAGTTTAGAAGTTCTGGTTCTGGATTATTCAATATTAAATAAAGGTTTAATTGTTGCATTTTAAAGGATGTACTTGCATTATTATGATATATTAACATTACCTACCGCTCAGGAGAACAAGCAGACTCAGAAGCACCAGCAGGTTGGAGGATTTCCTGTCCACACAGGCGTGTCCGTGATCACCCGAAAAAAGGGGAGGAGGAGGTTTATTTCAAGGAGGCGAGCGGCTCCGAGCCCTAACGTGTCATATCGGCAGGTGAGTGGTTGAACCAGGTGGAGGTGCAGCCGAGACTCAGCCGGAGTCCAGTGCAGCGCAGCCACATAGCACGGTACAGACAACGTCACCGTGCACTGCTGCTCTACAGCAATCAGCTGTGGCTGATTCTAAATCAGTGTGGGGCAGAGTTTTAACCTGAAGATGGAAATATAATTACAGTTTTGGGCTGAAATATTAAATTTTAAGTAAGTTGCACTAAACTGCCAAAATGATGATTACACATGTCTACAGCACTATTAGACACTCATCTATACAGATTATCAGCAAAAAAAAAAGTCGATTTAGGTGTTTCTCACTCTTTAATATTGTTACCTGATGTTAATTGATGTAGTTACTTGATGTTACCTGATGTTGCTATCTGATGTTACCTGATGTTGCTATCTGATGTTACCTGATGTACTTGATGTTGTTACCTGATGTTGTTACTCAATGTTGCTACCTGATGTTTTCTTGTTCTGTAGTTATAGCCTGTTGTCCAGCTGTGTTGTTACCTGATGTCATCTGACTATGCCGTTAAAACCACTTTATCTCATCTCTGTTGTCTGGCTGTTTTGTTTCTAAACAAGAGTAATTAGAAGACCGTAACTTTACAGAACAAACAATGTAGAAGTAAAAGGCTCTTTGTGACCACAGACGCACCTGTGCCATTTAAAAAGATTAACACAAATGTTAACTCACTTGTGCAATGAACGTATGACCTAGACCAGGGGTTCCCAAATTGGGGGTCGGGACCCCCAAGGGGGTCCCCACAAGATTGCAGGGGGTCCCCAAAATTTTGTCTTTGCTGAGGTTGTGAGGTTAGCAAGATTTTATTTGTAAAAGTTTCATTTATAAAATCCCAATAACACACCCTACAGTATAATCAGAACTCCATATAAAAGTTATAACTCAGTATGTCTGTAGAAAGTTTGTAAATGATCACATTTAATGTGTTTATGCGTGTAGGAGTTGGGTTTGGGGGTCCTGGCTTATCTTGGACACGAGAAAGGGGGTCATCAAAGAAAACATTTTGGGAACCCCTGACCTAGACAAAGACATGGACAAATATTTTTGGCACATTCGGAACCTCATATCCAATTATTGGACAACCCGCCCTACCTCCTGAGCTACTGCTGCCCCAAGAGCCTTTGATTAATCATGAACACAAAGAAAAGTCATAAATTGCCACAAACGCTGGATGTACAAGGGTGAAGCTAATGGCTGTTAGCTGTAGTTAGCTGAAGTAAGCTAACTCAATGTAAACAACATTAGCATAAGTTGCGTTATTAAATACACACTTTAGCTCAGAGAGCGCCGAGTCCATGATGAGGACAGTCGCGTTATTAGAACGGAGTTACAGAGGTCAACATTTAGTGGGTGTATTAGGAGGACAAATTAATCATTTCAGTCAGGTGAGACTGGGTTACCTTTACGGAGAAAAGCATCAAATTCACGCAGAGCTGAGGCGTTGCTGCCGGTCTCCTGAGACACCGTGGGGATCCGGACTGCCTCTGGGTGGAAATAACATCAAATCCCGTCTTTTAGTGGCCAGCATGTTGGTCTGTTAACACCACACTTCTGTTAGCTCTCTGGCTAAAACTAACTACCTTTAAAGCGAGCTAACAGCTCCTCTCTGTGATGTTGCTCGATGACAAGAGAGATGTTGTCGGTCTTTTCCCAGCGAGCGAGCTGAAGTCCCACGTTTACGTCCAGGGAGAAAGTCCTGATGGACGCTATGGTGAATAACAGGAATGCTGTCAGGAGCAAGCTGCAAACAGCAAGCTTTAGAAACTTGATTATACTGATCTTTGACTCTGTCATTGTAGCGTGTGTAGTGACAGCACAGCAGGTAGCAGACAGACAGGTGGAGAGGAGACAGGTCTTCTCTACAGTCGATGGTGGAGACAGACTGACGGGGTTTGCGGTGGTCAGACAGGAGCCACCTGCTGGTCAACTATAGTATTTATCCCTAAACCTCTAAATGACAGGAAGCAATAATTAAATATACAAAATGAAATTAATAAAGACTGATAACTGCAGACCAACATGTTTACTTAATGATTATAAAATTATGTCCTTAATACTTGATAACAGAATTAAAGTTTTAGACAACAAGGCACATTTCTAATATTAGACTACTTTGAGATCTACTTGACTACTCTAAATACCTGATGACAGTTTTATTCTCTTTCTACATTTTATAAGGCCTTCCACACAATTGAACACCAATTTATTTTTCATTCTTTAATAAAATGATTTGGCTTTGGAGAATTTTTCTGTGATGCTGTTAAAACCTTATATTCAAATGGCAATGGCTCTATTAAAATGAGAAATGGCTCCACACCTAGGTTTGACCTGAAACACGGTATTTGCCCAGGGTGTCCCATCTCACCACATTTATTTTTACTTTGTACTCAAATCCTCACAACTCACATTTCTAATAGTACTGTACAGGAATTACCGCAGCTGATAAAGAGCTCATCATAAGCCAGCTGGATGATGACACCACTTTTATTATGGAAAGCAAGCCAGATCCCCCTCATCTTACATGTAATTAATGACTTATCTCAGGCCTCTGGCTTAAACCTAAATTAGAAGAAATGTGAGTTATTAGTTATTAAAGACTGCACAGCAGATTTTATCTGCACTATCACTGTTAAACAAGAGGTCAACTACTTGGGTATATTAAGTAACAGAGACCAGAAATTAAGATGCTCCCATAACTTTACCCCAATTATACAGAAAACAAAAGCAAAACTCAGTCAGTGGCTCCAGAGGGACTTATCCCTGAGAGGTGGAGTGCTGGTTACCAAACCTGAAGGGAAATCCAGATTAACTTATGCTGCTATTTGTTTACATTTAGATAAGATTTGTAAGATATTGACTGTATAGTTTTTAACTTTATATAGAAAAACCGTACACACTATATTAGAAAATCTGTTGTGATGAATTAACTACGAATCAGGTGAACTTAATTTTCTGGACTTCTCTACTCTAAATAAAAATGGTAAATGGCCTGTATTTGTATAGCACCTTCTTAGGGTTCTACAACCCCCCAAGGCGCTTCACAACACAATCAGTCATCCACCCATTCACACGCTGGTGATGATGAGCTACATCATAGCCACAGCTGCCCTGGGGCACACTGACAGAGGCGAGGCCTGCCGTACACTGGTGCCACTGGTCCCTCCAACCACCACCAGCAGGCAAGGCAGGTTAAGTGTCTTGCCCAAGGACACAACAGCAGCATTCTCTGCCAGGAGCCAGGATCAAACCTGCAACCTTCTGATTACTGGACAACCCGCTCTACCTCCTGAGCTCCTGCTAAATAATACATTCAAAATCAGTTGGGCCAGAGACTTTCTGAAGAACCCTACTTCTATCAGGAACCTTATACCATTTCATGTTTTCTCCCGTTTTGGTGGCTTTAACTTTATTCTAAATGGTAACTAATGTTGAGAAACTCCCCGTTAAACTCTCATCCTTCCATAAGCAGGTCCTCTTAGCGTGGACCCTTATTTATAAACAACTTCCCACCAAATACCTTATCTGGAACCACAGAGATCTCTTATTTAAAAACAGATCACTTTTCCTAGAGACTTGGGTGCAGAATGGGATCCTACTGGTGGCACAGCTACTGAATAAGGATGGACAGCTGCTCAGCTTCAATGAATTCCTCTCAAAATATAACTTTAGTCCCCAGGAATTCTCAATGGTGCTGAAGGCTATACTCTCAGGAACTTTAATGCTGTTTAGAAATTGTGATCATTTACACTACCAGGTCCAACTGAATCAGCAGTGGGGAAAATAGCTTTTTCCAAGAACTTGGTAACAGCAATAAACAAATATGCAGTTTGTTCCAAAAACCTATTGTTTTGCACCCATAGGTCAAATCTTATTGGAATCGCTATGTTCCGGATATCAACTGGAAGGCAGTAGAAAACCGAACCGCCACACTTCCCTGGGTCCTCCACTCATTCCACACTCACGTGTTTAGCAACAGAACACCACTGGTGTGAGAGGTTCTCCGCTCAATAACATCAGAGAAGGAGAAACAGCCGGCTGCTACCACTTCAACTTTAGGACAAACTACCAGAGTCCCAAAAAGAAAAACAGCATTAGAAGTCACGGACAACAAAAGACGTCATCAGTCCCTCCAACCACCACCAGAAGGCAACATGGGTTAAGCGTCTTGCTCAAGGACACATCAGCATTCTCTGTCGGGAGCAAACCTGCAACCTTCTGATTACTGGACAACCTGCTCTACCTCCTGAGCTGCTGCTGCTGGTGTCTATCTCGTTTCCTCCGGCACCGCGGGTTTCTGGTTCCGGCAGAAGCGTCTCAGGGAAGATACCCGGGTGAGCGTTCTGTGACCGTGTTTGCATTCAAAAGCTAGCTTGTTCTACGCTGTAACAGCCTTAACCCACCTGGATGAATGTTCAAATAAATATGGCCAAAACGTCTTTTCTCTGCTGAGAAAGTGACACAAATTATGAAGCAAACATCATTTATTCAAACTGTTCAAATTCATATCAAAACACAACCACAGCAATACAAAGAATTACATTTAGGTTCATAAAACTTTCTAGTTTAATTCCACCTCACGTGGTGCTTTGGCTCTGGCTGACACAGTAAATGGAACACAGTATTAAATCATGAACTTAAGGTTTGTCCCGTTTCTGAGGAAGTTGTTCCCCGACTACTTCATCAGATATGGTCATTACGACTTCCCCATCAAATAATCATGCTTACACACATGATCAGACCTTGAATAGAGAACTCTGTGGAAGAAAGTTAATGAGCAAATATCTCACCTGCTCTATGAACAGCTTCAGCTTGATGAAACAGATCAATTCTGAGCAAAATAATGAGCTAACAGCTGACCCGGATGGTGCCAAAGTCCAAAGTCTCTCTCTGCTGTCACAACTCCAATTTTAAAATGTTAATGTTCATGCAAATGCTTTTTCATTAACCTTTCCAGTTAGATGATTCTAGCAGACTTATGCTACAGCTAGCTGCTGCTCACTGTGCTTTTTCATGGATTTAGATGTAAATAATGATGAAATTTGTGGTAATGCAAAGGTTTATAAACAACGTTTGACTAAACTTGTTTAAAATCTGACTTACTTTAGCATGACAGCTGTCCACTTTGGTCTTTGCCCTTTTCAGATTAGCTTTTATCCCACCAATCTCATCAGAAATGACCTGTTTCCCCACATTAATATTGTTTCTAAATAACCAACAGGTACAAAAATTGTTCATAAACTTTCCACAGAATTCCACCTGACCCAACGCTTTAAGGCTAAAATAACTTATCTTGTCCAGAGTCTGATTGTGAGTCCTGAGCTTCAGCATGAAATAAAACTCCCTCCTCACCCTCTGACCACTGGGTCAGACTTTCCAGCAAAGCCCAGCCGTAGCTGCTGTCCCCTACATTGACATATATGAAGTAAAGGATGCACACAACCATGAAGAACACCAGAATCTGTATGTAGACGGGAACCAGTCGGCGCTCCACCTCCCGCCTCTCCTGGGTGCTGGGACTGACAGGCGTGTCAGGGTAGGCCAACTGGACGGGTCTCCCAGCTGCACCCTTGATGGGTCTCCGAGGAGCGGCGCTGACATTCGAGACAAGTCAAAGGAAAGACTTGTTGGTAATCAAAATGTTATATTTAATGTTCTTCATTAAATCAGCAGAAACTTATTTTAACTGTTATTTGATGTGTGACACTTACTAGAGCCCTGTGGGTGTGGCTTTGGTGTTTGGGAAGAGATCTTTCAAAACATCATCTATGGGTTTCTGAGAAAGCTGGGAAGGAATGAAAAACTTATTAAACCAGAGGAGAAAACTCCTAAACAGCTGAGTGAAGGAGAAACCAAAGGGACAGAAGGATTAAGGACGAGTGATAGAAGGAAACACAAGATCTGCTCTCATTTAAACCCTTAAGATTCAGTCAAATTCTCACTCAACGTTGACAAGAAAATACAGAACATATTTATAATTTATAAGTGTCAAATTTATGACTTCCTTCTCATTTTATAGTGTAGATTATTATAAGCACACTTTCAACAGGAAGGCATAAACTCTAATTATGAGATTGATTATTTGGAAAACAAAAAGTTCACACACAAATGTGGGATTTCTCTCTAGTCACCATGTTTTATGTATAAAACCAAAAGTGATGATTTAAAGATTCAGAGACCAACACTCTCACACCGGTGACGAACCCTGCCCAGGTTAAGTGATTAAATACATAAGCTGTTTATGCCTTCACTTCCTGTTGAGGTGAACTCTTGGGGGTGTGGTACAGCTGCCGGTCCACGGGTCTGAACTCGTCCTCAAGCTGCATGTTAATCTAAGGAAAGGACATAAAGTCATGAGCTGTCACTTGATTTTTGTGGTTTGAATTTGTTTCCACCCTGAGTGGCCCTCCAACCCTCCACCCACCTCATAAATGTGACTAAATCTGATTACTGACCCTGCTGGACCACGACCTCTGCTCCAAAATACTTCTGCTGTTTAACTCTTTGTCTGAACTAGCAGAGAGTGAGCGTCGAATCTCCATCTGTTGTTCACAACCAGAGGGTTCATGTTGAGAAACAACAGAGATGCACAACAAAAAACATGAAAATAGATGTTTGAAAAGGTGTCCAACAAAAGTTTAGAAGCCTTCAACTTCCCTCCTCGACCATTTCAGTGATGCTGAAGGCCTGAGATGATGAAGAGACCCTGGATGTGACTGATTGAGGTCCAGGTGGAAGCTGGAACATTTTAAATCAGCATGTAAGAGCAGCAAATGTGCATTATCTAATGCTAAATGAATTTATAAGTTAGAAACGGTCTAAGCCAGAAACGTGAAAACTAAAGAGTTAAGTAAGACCGGCCTACCCCAGTTCTTAATCTTGTAGAGGATGTTTTACTAATTCCTGCAGGAATCTGTGAGCAGAGAGTCTGAGTCCGCTCTGATGGTTTTAACGCATTCTTTGAACTCCACTTGGATCTAGGTTCTTTGTTCCTGGAAGGATCAGCACGCTACACAGGGCCAAACACATGATTACAAACCTTCATGCTATCTGACTCTTTAGTGAGAGAATCTGCAGTAATTACCAGCCTCGACGACACTAGAAAACACTGTGAGTAAACAAAGTCGCCCTTTTGAACGAGCAAATCTACCTGTAAAACATAAAAACCTCTTATTCCAAATGTGTGAGCTCACTTTACAAACATAAAGGTGCTTTGATGGAATCTGGGTTTTCCAAGATTTTATATGCATTAATGAAAAGTTCTGAGTCTGGTTCCAAACACACCCGAGTCCTGACTCACCTTGCTGCTTGGTGCTTTGGTTTGATCCAACACTTCCGCCGTTTCCTGGTCATCTTGTTCTGAATCTGTGAAACCAGATAGGATGGATGATTATCTAAGCCAGGGGTAGGCAATCCTGGTCCTTGAGTGCCGCTATCCAGCATGTTTGTTGTTTCCCAGTTCCAACGCACCTGATTTTAATCAGCAGGTGATTAACAGGCTTCTGCAGAGCCTGATGAGCTGCTGAACAGGTGAATCAGGAGTGTTGCAATGAAAACATGCTGGATAGCCGCACTCAAGGACCAGGATTGCCTACCCCTGATCTAAACCAACCATGTGCTTAAATAAAGACAAGTCATACCTGATGCTTTGTCCTCCTCTTCCTCGGTCGTCTCATCATCATCTTCTTCACTATCTGAGTACAGAATCACAATCTCAGCTTCATTTAGCTCCTCCCGCCCAGCAGACTGAAGCAGTGTCCGGAGCCTCCTCTCATACAGGGCCCTGGTGGAGGCTGGAACACATTTATGGCCACATCAGAAGCAACCAGATGTAAAAGTTGAGAAGTCTTAAAAAATGCATAAATGATGACAAGAATCCTACATTTGTATAGTCTCACCTACAATGGGTCCTGGTTTAACTCCATATTTAAGCAACATTGCCCTGAGACCGGCATCAGTCAGGTCACTTGGATCAAGCTTTTCTGCAGCTTTTGGATCTTCATCCTACCAAAAAGGAAAAGTAGATAAGAAATTATATTTTTTTTAAAATGTGAGCAAAGCTGCAAGTTTCAGAAATGAAATATAGAAATAAAATCATTAAAAAAAATCAGTGGATGCTGCTCACAAATATGTTCACTACTGTTCTTTAGAGTTTGTGTTTTCATGGAAGTTCTGATCCAAACAACACAGTAAAGTCAGTAAAGTGGGACCAGAAATATAGAAAAGAAGCTGCATTTGTCACTAAATGTTCTGACTCGTAAACGTGGAGTCTGATGGTGCACGAGTTAGACTGACCTCGCTGAAACGTGTTTCAAATATTTTATAGAGAACAGTCCACTACATCTGTTAATTACATGTAACTGATATTTGTGACAACCTCCCAGACTTCATACCAGATTATCATATATTAGCCATGGCCACGACTAATACAGTCCTTTTAAATCTTTTTAATAATCATTTTGTACATTTTCTCCACTGATTTCTCTTTTTGATATACTTGAAATTGTTGTGGAAGGAAAATTATTCCCATCTTTTGCTTTGGAATTGTAATAAAATGGTTTGGGGGTTTTTAGCTCTGGCTAAATCTTGGGTTTAATAGAGTTTATAGCTGCTGGAATTTCTTAATCAACATTTATGAATCCAAATTTTCAATCTGCAGCTGAACCTGGCAGGTTTAAGTACAGAAATATAAGTACATAAAGGTTACTAGTAGGGCTGGGTAAAAACAAATCAATTTAATCAATTATGGATTGATTTCATATAAATTTTGCAAAATCGATTCATTAGGTCTAAGATCAATTTTTCCCCTTGAACCAGACGGACCTGGGACCGGATCTGCAGGCACTTCTGGGTACAAATTTGTTCCAAAAACATGCTTAATGTGTACCAATATATACAGTGCATCTGGAAAGTATTCACAGCACTTCACTTTTTCCACTTTTTTGTTTATGTTGCAGCCTCATTCCAAAATGGATTAAATTCATTGTGCCCATCAAATTCAACACACAACACCCCATAATGATAATGTGAAAAAAGTGTCTTTGAAGTTGTTGCAAATTTATTAAAAATAAGAAACTTGAGAAATCACACGTACATAAGTATTCACAGCCTTTGCTCAGTACTTTGTTGATGCACCTTTGGCAGCAATTACAGCCTCAAGTGGTTTTGAATATGTTGCCACTAGGGTTGGGCGATATGTATAATTTTTCCAACCTCCAATCGTCAGTCCAATAAATGACGATAGGCGATACATTCGCGCACGTGACTCTTTGAGCAACGTAAACATGCACGGACTGATTTGCGAACACAGATGAAGTCCAAACATAGATTTTTTTTTAATGGAAGTGCAGTGCACATATGTTCAATGGAAGATAAATGTAGATTTTTCTTACTTTTTGTTTAATTTTGTATTTATTTGGTGGAGTGACGTATAAACGGCCGGGATTAAACACGGTTAAAGTGTTAAAATAAGCCTCATCTTTGTTTCCCTGTGTGTGCCCATCGTTGTGGAATTTTATTTAAATCAAATGTTTTGTTTTTTAACACAGGCTACTTGGGAAATGGCGTTTCGCTGCTGCATGTGGACGCACTCTGAGGAGGGGCCGCATGATTCCTTTCACTTTCGTTTTTTAAATAATAATAAATAAACATTCAATAAAAACATTACATTTCCATTCATTTTAATTCATATTTAGTCCAAACAAGCTGAACAGAGTACCAGTAGCAATGCCATTAAACGATTTAACTTAAATTATAGGAACACCTGCTTCGGCCCGAACGCTCATTCCGCTCCACGTAAACCTGAACTGTCACCTGCTTGTCTGTAATTAAATGTCTCTAGGGGCATTGCTGAGGGGCATTGCTGAAGAGGCTCGTGAGGTTCTGGACTTTTGCCTCAGACAGACTCATGGCTGTTTAAATGTGATGATTCAGAGCTCCGCTGCCACGCTGGATCCAAAGCGGGTGCTGGAGTAAGGAGCGCCACTTCAGCCAAAGTTTTAAAATCAGGGAACATTCCTCTAAATTAACGCCTTGTGCGCACGGCCAGCAGCGAGATGCGGAGAATGTGTCTAATAATGCTCAGGTGGCAATTACTTCATTGATTATATTATCTCTGTGATGTTCTCTGTGCATAACGTGTAAAATACATGCGCATCTGTATGAATCAAACTTAATCACGGGAAAATAAATAAAAAATACACAAATCGCCTCTTATAAAAACGACCGTTTAAAGGCTCAGCCAATCGTCGATTGCCGAATAATTCGTCTAATCGCCCAACCCTACCTTGAAATGCCCATCCATGCTTTTTTCAGTTCGAGGCTGGACTACTTCAGTGCTGTGTGTATTGGATTATCACAGGCTTCCATCGCTCGTCTACAGTTAGTGCAAAATGCTGCAGCTTGTTTTCTAACAAATACTCCCAGGAGATTGCACATTACTCATGGTCTGTCTTCACTCAACTGGCTTCCTGCGAGTTTGAGAATACGGTTCAAAATCTTGAGGTTTACATTTCAAGGTATTCATGGCACTGCTCCCTCCTGGATATTTTATCATTACATACACACAATAGAGCAGCAGGGTCATCAGGTCAACTGTTCCTGGATGTTTCCAGATCAAGATGCAAACAAAGGCGTGATTTCTCTTTTACGACGGTCTCAAAGCTGTGGAACAAACTGCCCCCTGACCTACGTACCACCACAGATCAGTCACTCTTTAAAATTAGACTCAGAAATTACCTTTACCAGCAGGCTTTTAATCTCTAGGAGTCCCCACACTTTGACCTATGGTCTTATTGAGATCTTTAATCCGGTTTATGTTTTTATTCTCTATTTGTTTTAATATTCATTTTTACAGCTATTTTAGTAAACTGATTTTACTGTGAAGCACTTTGGTCACCTCTTTTAAAGTGTTCTATAAATAAACTTTGATGGATTAACTGCAGAAACAGTCAAATTTTTCTTCGGCTCCAAGCAAAAACCTTCAGATGATTTTTTGAAGTACTCGAGCAACATCAGCATTGGATAATAGTTTGTTGTTTCTTCTCCAGTTAGTGAAAGATACAAAATTAAAATCTAACTGGTTGAAATCAAATGATATATTCTAAAATAAATATATCAATAATTAACTGTTTGGGTCATTTTACAGTGGAATTGTTTTGTAAACAGTGGATCACGTGACAGGAACACTTCTCCTCCTTCTGGTTTTAGTGGAGCTGCTTTTACTGGTGCACATACAGTAAGTGAGTGTGGCAGGTGGCCATAGGTCTGGAGGACAGAAATGTCTCATGTGGGTCTAAACATGCCTCAGAGGGGGGGTTGCTCAGGAAGCATGACCCAGGCCTCTCCCACAGGTGTTTCATATAAATTAATCACTTCTTTGCACTCATTTTCATAAATATGTTCACTATAATACTTTGTTTCAAACATTAGAATTAATGATTTATTAAAAACAAAGTTAAAGTTTGTGATTTTGTCCCATCAAGACCTTGAAAACATTCCTTTATCTCCTGCAGGGTTGATTATTGGGATGTTCTTTTAACTGGGATTTCACTCCAGCCCATCAAAATGCAGCTGCCAGAGTTCCGACCCTAACTAAGAAAAGGGATCACATTACACCAGTTCTCAGGACCTTGCACTGGCTTCCAGTTCAGTATAGAATTTATTTCAAAGCACAACTGATTCTGTTAAATGGGCTGGGCCCTAGTTATATCTCTGATATGTTTGATGTATATAATCCTGGTAGGTCCCTTAGAGCTGCAGGGTTTGGCCAGCTGGTGGTGAAAAGAACTAAAACCACTATGCTGCCCAATGCTGGAGCCAAATATCACATCTGCTCCAACTGTAGCAATTTTTAACGTTTGCTAAAAACGGCACTGTTCTGTTGCTTTTCCCACACGAGTGCTGAGCAGTGGCACTTTTGCTCATTTTTTTACTATTGTTCTTGCTTTTTATGTTTTTATCCTTAATATTTTATCTTTAGTTTTAATATTTTAACACTGTAAAGCACATTCAATGATCTTTGTGTACAACATGCTCTATAAATAAATTTGCCTTGCCTAATGTACGAAATATCTAGGAACCTTCTTCCTGACAACTTCCAAAAACAGCTTTCTAAAAGAGATGTAATTGTAAATGAGGGGAGTTAAAATTCAAACACTCACATGCACGAACAACAATAAAGACTTTTTGTTTATCTGAGTTAAATTCTGGAACAGACTGAGACAACGTCCATGCATTAGAGTTTAAAAGCTCTGCACACATCTGATTTCTACAGGGAACAGGAGGAAGAGGAGCTTTATGTGTGTGCTGTGGATCTATTTATACAGATATGGTGCAAGGATATGGATTCACAGGTTAAGGTTACATAAATGTATGAAACTTTATTTCTAGGTTAAACTAAACAAATGAAATAATTAGTTATTAAGGATTAAATAAGCTTATGCTAGTTCTCACTCCTTTTGTGCATATTAACTTTTATTGATAAAGACTTTTTTTTCCCTTTTTCATTCTTGTTTTCTTACTTTTCTGCTCATCTTTTGCACAAATAAAAGCCTTTTCCATCCATGAAAGCATAACATCATTTAAAACCAGAGCTTACTGGTCCACTCACTGCTCCATCCTGCTCTGGTTCCTCTTCGTCGCTGGAGAAACCTGCAGCATGATTCAGATGAATGTGCTTCAGCTGCTGCTGCACATGAACCTTCTTCCTGCTCGCTGCAGGAGGCGGCTGCACGTGGTGGGACACTTTCAGGCGACGAACCGGCTCCTCCGTGAGCGACATGCCGCAGCAGATAAAACAGGACGGTTAAAAACCTTTCTTTAGAGTCCAGAGCACCGGAGGTTGGAGCTGCACGGTGGAGACCCGCTGCTGTTGCCCCGAGAGCCCGAATCACCGCGTGGATAGAGAACAGCTGCTGCAGCCGGGTGATTGACAGCTCAGCTTTACACAGTGACCATTTAGTTTGTGCCTTAATTATTATGAAATAAAGGCTCTCAAGTTTCACCAAACTTTCTCACGTTTTAAAATAAAAACGGAACCTCGTTTGATTCAGAAACTAAAACTCTGCTCCTCTAGATCGTCACGTGGTGCAGCAGAACCAAATAAACGTGAGAATACTTTATATTTGAAGCTTTGTTACTATATTACAATTCATTGAACTTAAAAACAGAAAAGACTGAGCTTATATAGAAACTGGGAATATTTAAGTAATTCTGCTTCATCTTCATCAAACAGCTGGACCAGGTGAAGATGATGATCTTCTAAAAATTGCTCACAGCTTGAGTCCATAACTGGTTTTATTTTTTAGCAAAAAGCTTCACTTTTCTTTTTAGTTCATGTTGAAAACTGTGTTAATGCTTCAGTTAGAACAATAAAAAAAACATCTTTTTCTTTTCATCTTCTGAGCTTTTATTTTGAAAGGGGTTCACCCAGCAGGACTTGATCAACATGAAACATCCAACATTGTTCATGAATCATCAAAAATGTTCCTAAATGACGAGAAATGTAATAGAATAGAGCTTTTTATTGTCATCATTATAAAACATAAAATACACATGCATCTCCTGTTTACACATCAGGAAGTTATAAAAACAATACATTTAAATCTTCTAAGATAAAACTAATCAAAGTAAATCTCTATTGGTTTTTCTTGCTTTAAACACAGTATAAAGTTATACTGTGTTTAAAGCAAGAAAAACCAATGGAGATAGAAAATAAACACAGGAAGAACATAACAAGAAGTTTTAATCAAAGTAAAAGCTAAAAGGCTGAACAGAATAAACTAGACAGCACTTTCTTATGAGTGATTAGATGGACTGATGACTGATGGGTTCACGTTGTGTTGATTCTTTTCGTTCTTTGAACTTTATGTCTTTAATGAAAGAGTCCAGATGTTATTCAGGAGATGGAGCACGGTCATCATGAGTCTAGGCTGCCCCCACTAGACTTTACTTTTGTTGATGTGATCGTTTCTACCAGAACCCACTGAAGACGTGACACATGTGAGCCAGAACCTCTAGTTGAGTTAAATTACGAATCCGTCCAACCAGGAATCAGATACCTTCATCCTCCAGGTGTGTCCAGTGTTATGGTGGCTGTTGGTGTTATTTCAGGTGCTGATTCTGACTCTAGCTGAGGGGCCTGGCTCCACCTCCTGTAAACAAATGAAGAAAATCAGATTTACTGGTAATTGTGTTTGTAAAGAAGAGAAAAGTGTGAAAGTCAGCAGCCAGTTGTAAAGGTGGATCACTATTATTGGACCAACGTATTCTTCAGCAGAATAAAATCGGACAGATTTCAGACTGTTTAACCTTGGACCTGAGTGAGCCAAGGAGGATGTGAAACGTGTCCCTCTTGAGGGGGAACCCCGTGTTTTCACAGCAGAAGGTTCTAGTCTAGTGGCTGCATGGTGGCACCGTTGCCTCATAGCAAGAGGGCTGCAGGTTCAAATCCTGGCTCTGGCCTTTCTGTTTGGAATTAGTGTTCTCCCCATAAAGCCATTTTTGATTAAAATCACCAAACTTTATTTTGACTGAAATCAAGTAAATAAACATTTTTTATTGATGAAAACTGAGTCATCTGGCTTTTGCAAATAAACTTTTCAAATAATATCAGAAAATATGTTTCCTCCAATAAAAATTAAAAAAGCAAATTGAACTCGTCACCATGACCTCAAACACTGTTTCTAGTTCAGTTTGGAGACAGAACATAAAACCATGCTATGATGCAGCTGCTCCCCACACCCAGACCCTCTGACCAGTGGCTAGTTTGTGGTTTTAGAAAAGGCAAACACCTGTGAGTCCTGCAGAGGTCACTCTTTCTTAGGTTTTCATGGGTGTCCTCAGTTTTTGATGCAACACTTCAACATGGAAGTAAAATTAGCTTTTAGCTGTGATTTAATCCTGGATGTCAGAGACAGCTATAAGATAACTGAGTAATTCATAAATTGGTCCACAGGTCCAATGTTTGAATTAAATATACAAAAATCAGATCAGGCAAGTTCACACCTTAAATAACAGCATTTCAGGAGACTACAGGAGGTGTGGAAACGTCAGTCTGAGGTGTATTTGTTTAAAATGTCTGAACATGGTTTCAGATCAAACTTCTCCATGAGAAGATTCCTGCATGACGTGGTTTTCTGGAGAACCTGAGATCTGATCTTCATCTTGGATCGTGACCTTAGTCATCATGTAATTATTAATGTGATGCTAGCATTAACATAACTAACAGAAACTGAGCTGTTGTCGCATTTATGTCATCCTTAGCTATTACTCTGCTGCTCATGGGTGATCCTAATAAAGACCTGCTTCTGGTTTTAAATAAACAAGTGTTCTCCACATAATCATCTCTCCTGAATGCCAGTCAAGACATTATACGGCCTGAAAACACACGGCTTGTTTTAGTTTTCTTTGCAGATCCTATAAAACGGCTCAATTTACCGTCATGCCGATCTGTAGATGGAAATGTGAAGTGACAGAATGTCAAGTATTTCTGTCACATTCCTGGGAAATTGGAGTTTCACTTCGTTATATGACATGTGGTGATGTAAATCATAGGTGTGTCAAATTATCGAGATTAATTAATCACAGCCACATGTAGTGCACTATTTTAATCGAGTTAATCTCATTTTTATTCTATAACTTTACTGGGACTTTTCTAGCCTACCTGTTGGGATTTTTGATTTTAAATTTTTATGTATTTTATGTAATTATATTTAACTATCATGCCATAGCACAGGTCAGAAGTGAGAGAGTGAGTGCTTAATGTTTTTTCAGCATAATATTTTGTGATAAACTGTCAGTTCTGATATGCTAACTTACAGCACTGTAATAACAGGTCTATTTTAATTTTAGATAAAAGTTTTATTAACAAGTTCTGTGATCACTATTTGCATTGCTCAAAAAAGTGTTCCTTGATGTGTTAACTTAGATTATTCTATATGGACCTGATGTTTTATTTTTAATTTCTAATTATTCAAGACTGACAAAAGAGCACATATTATTCTGCCTTGGTGATGTAAAAGGAAAGTTTAGAAGTCTGTTAAACAATAAATGACTTTATAAAGCCTGTTTTTTTTTTGTTATATATTAATCTTTTAGTCTGCCACAATAATGTAATGAATTTAAATAAAAATACATCAAAATGAGGACTTTTCTCAGCCATTAGTAGGTGAGATTAAAAAGTGATTAATTAGATTAATTAATCACAGGTCATGATTAATTAATCTAAAAAAATTAATCTCATGACAGCACTAGTAAATCAAGTACTAACTTAAAGGGAAATGGTTCAGTACTGTGAATTTTAGTTAGAAAATATTGATAATGCGTTATTTATTTATTTTTTTAATCCTGCACCGTCATAAAACTTCATCAACTAGATGTTTGTGGGTCAAGACAGTAAGTCTTGAAGTTTTTATAATTCTGTTTTCTGCCAAAAGAACTGTTGTGATTTAAAATAATGAATTCTACACTTCATTCAGGAACATCTGAGTCAAGAGCTGTTGGACCTGGAGCCTTTACAGTGAGGAGGGCTCCTTTAACACCTTTGAAGTCGACTCAACAGTGACGAGGACCCCCTCAGAAGGCTGGATCGACTCAAACGCCCCTCTCTCTAACAGGCTCTCCTTTATTCAGCACCAGTTCTTTACGGAATAGAAACAGTCAAAACAACTTTCTCTAAAGTTTACCAAATTCGTTAAAATGTTCAAGATTTCAAACAATGTATAACAATAACTCATTCAGTACAAATAGCTTAAAAACTCCATCAGATGTACAGACTCGTACCACTAGAGACAGGGAAAAAGGCCCAGAGCTGTAGGTAGCAGAAAGCTTCCCAGTTAAAGTCAATTCAAGTGAAAGTTTGTTATTTTTACTCTCTAACCTGGAGCCTAAGAAACATAGAGTAGCGAAAAAGTGTTTTCCTCTTGTGTTTTCTCTTTGTTGATGATGCAAATCACCTTTGTCACCTGAGATTCCGTCGTTTCCCTTTTGTCTAAATAGATGTCAGCTGTGCCAACGTTCCTTTTACCTCTTGTTGTGTGGCAACAAGAATTGAGGATGAGCAGGTGGTCTTTGTAATAAAATGACTCCGTCCTGTATGAGCAGCAGTGGCATGTGGTATCATTACGCTCTGAGTGGAATAAACTTTAATTAACCCTGGTAGAACGAAACAGGTGTTATTTCCTGAGGCAGTGGTGTGAAAACCGTCTAATTTGGTCTCAGTGGGCTGAAAAGGGATCAACAGGCCAGGCTGGAAAAGTCCAGAATATCCATTTTAAAATGCCAGGTGGCCAAAAGGCCCACTGTGGATGAATGAAGCACATCTCTGCCACTGGAGTTTACTAAAGATATTAGAGATGATTCAAATTCTGGTGAAAAACCTAAACTGAAGGAATATATGAAGAGTTCAGTTGCAAAATCATTTTTGATAAAAATCACCAAACTTATGTTCACTGATATGTATAAAATGGTGTTTATCTGTTTTTCAATTGAACTCTTCGTGTTTTACACTCAGGTCATCAAGTTTTAGCAGCTTTGGTCAAATCTTCCCAGCATCTCGTCTCCTCTGTTAGGACTCAGAACGTGTGTTGTGAAGAATCTTCCGCTAACGTGAAATTATTCCTCAGTCTCAGCATATTTAACTGATTTACAGCCGTTTGTAGCTACGGTGACCAACTAAACGTGAGTTTTATTATTATCCCTCCAGTGTTTCACGAGTCATGCACACGCATATGGGACGCCAAGTGTGAACAGTTTATGCAAAAGATTTTTTATGTTGAGCTTATTTTTCTTACATTTTGCACACCTTCATCACATTTAAATTGGAAATTGGCTAAAAACCGTCATGTTATTATCTATGTGTGCAATGTGCAGATGATGGAAACTAACTAAAAACACCTAGTTAATGTCAAAAGTCCTGAAATAGTTCCTGTAGTTCAGTGGTTCCCAAGCAGGGGTCCGTTACCCCCCCAAGGGGGTCCCCACAATTTTGTGTGTTCTGAGGTTGTGAGGTTACCAAGCTTATATTTGTAAAAATTGCATTTATAAAATCCAGATAACACACTCAATATTACATGCAAAACTCTGTAAGTCTGTATAAAGTTTGTAATTATTCACTTTTAATCATGTGCATACGGGTAGGAGTGGGGATTGGGGGCCCTGGCTTGTCTTGGACACAGGAAAGGGGGTCCTCGTGAATAAAGGTGCTGTAGGTGAGTGTCCACTGGGTGTCCAATGGCTTTAAACCCTACATGACGTGTCAGAAAGAACTCACATAGGAATAGAAAGCCATAAGACACGCGTGTGGTTTGGTCTGGGACGCCGTGGCAGAGAGAAATCCTGCGTTAGGACTGAGAGCTGGAAAAGAAAAGGCGAAAACACAGAGGCGAGCTGAGGAGACAACATTTAGGGTTTTAGAAGCTCATCCGCATGAATAATTAAACAAAGGAACTGGAAGTATTCATGAGAGGCCCCGGGGGAGTTAAATGAAACTATCTTGCGTGTCTTTAGACAGTAAAGACGCTATTTTACACTAAACAGACTCTCACTAAATTGGCCCTTTGCAGAAGCCTGGATCTCACAGCAGCATCCCCAAAGCTGGGGGGGTGGAATAATCTTTGATTAAAAATGCAGTTTTATATCATTGTCTGCAGGGAAAAGGTGCAACGCTAATCAAAAGGATTTTGTTTCAAAACACATTACGTAAGCTCTTTCTGTATTCTGTAGCAACACACACACACACACCCGTTTGACTTCTTCAAGCACAAAGAAGATCAGCGTCCAGAATTTCAATTCAACCCCTGAGAGCAGGGAGATCATCCGTTTTTATTCATCTACAAAAAAAACGATTCTCACCGAAACTTCCACCAAAAATAACATTTAGGTGCAACTGTGACCGTGGCCTTTCAGAAAACTCGTCGTGCAGGGTAAAAGTGAAGTTTGTATGTTAATGTGCACACGTCTGTGACTGTTCAGAATCTTTTCATACATTTCAGTTGAAGACTCTGCAGATAAAGTGCTTTGAAGCCATTTCAACCCCTCTGTGTGGATAAAGCCTCGGTGCTCAAGCTGTGCAGGCCAAAGCTCCTCACCCAGATGTCTGCTCAGAAAACAGTAGCCTTTATAAAAACATGGAGAAATCTTGTGCACTGAGAGGAAATGGGCAGGTTCGGAGGACAGAGGAGGCATTTGTTGATGTTGTATCAAGTGCAACGCTGCGGTATTTGAGGCTCAGCGGGGCCAGGTATCCGTCAGTCAGTGTTCTGCTGCTTTAGCTATCTCCAACTCAAACAACAAAAGCTCCATTCAGAGCTTTATCCCCTCTCTCTCTCTCTCTCTGAACAAGCACACAAAGCTTCCTGTACTGGGCTGCAACTGTCCAGTAATGAGAGAGACACGTATAGTTGTCTTTGTGCACCTGTTTAAAGTTGTACGTAGGATGAAAAATACTTTGTGAGATTATGTTCTTCGTCCCTAGTTTGATTCTCAGCAGCCTTTTAGCTCTAAGGTCACATTTCTGCTGGAAATGTGGCGATTTCTGGTTTTAGGTGATACTGATTTCTGATTTTTGTACATCTGTGACCACGAAATGCATCTCCAAAGAACATTAATCTCTGGTTGATCTCCTGTCTCGTCCATCAGATCACGCTTTCACATTAACACTAGTTTTAGATGGGATGACCACCAAGCCGATCGAACTTTTTGGTGCATCTCTAATTTTATCTTTCATAAAAAGAGCTAAAGTAAGCTGAAGTTGGCGGTCTTTCCGATCACGTTGATATCTCACTGGCTGACGACCTTTTCCATAGCCTTTTTTTTACCCATTTCTTGAAGGAACGTACTTCTTCAATTCCCCAACTGGGGGATTCTGAGAAGACCACTGCCACTAAGCTTCAGGGAGCTTGTGCTCACGCATGTCTCAGCATAAATTAACAAAGCCCCGGTGTCAGACTGTCCAGATGAGAAGGTGAATCTCAGCCACAGGCAGGATTAGCAATAATCCTTAAACATCGACTCCTCTCAGATGGGAGCCAATTCTGGAAATCAGCAGCAGCCAGATGTTTTCAAAGGCTTTGGGTTGAAAAATAATTGAATTTAGAATATGTTACAGAAAGGGAAGGTTCAGAAAACATGTGGGATACATCCTCTTTTATTTTATATAGAGTATTCTATTCTATAAGCATCTTCCACTGGCAGACAAGACAAGTAAACCCCATTAAAACACTGCATACAACACAGGAAAGCCACAGAGCTGCACTAAAGCTCGCTGTCAGTCTCACCATCAACAAAACAGACATTTAGCTCCTCGCTTCTCAAAGAAAAAGGATTTGATGTTGGATGTGTTCCAGTGTCTGACTCTTACCTCCTTCTCCCTCTCCCGTGTCCATCGCTGGACCGAGTGTGGCATCCTCTCAGCCCGGTACTGTACGGAGAGACAATGGGTCGCGGGGGGAGGAGTTACTATGTGTGCAGGAGAGAGATGGAGTAAAAGCAGAATGAAAAGTAGAGAGAGAGAAGGGTGGGGGGGCTCTGGAGGGAGATCTCTCACTAACACTCCTTCAAAACACAAATCTGATGAAACGTTACATGAATTGCAATTCCAGCCACCCCCCCACCCCCACCGTCTCAGAGGCTGTGTCAGAGAAAATGACAGCCAGAAAATCCCTCCTCACGTGGGAAACGTAAAGGAAAACAAGAGCCTGTGAAAGAATGGCTCCTGGTTTTAAACAAGCTCCTTTCTTCGGGTTTCTTTGAATGAGTTCTTAAGATTCCCCGTTGGCAGAGTGCCCATGGATGCTGGATGGAAAAGGATAAAAGAGGGGCTGAGCTGGGGAGGGGGCTCCATTGTGCTTGTTCCCTTCCTTTCAGACTTGGCAATCAAGTTGATCTTTGCAGCCAGTTACTGAACATTTCAGACATTTGTCTTCACCAATAAACACACATTTTTATCAGGACGCTCTCCTGGTGCAAACTTTATCTTGCAGCTGCAGCAGTGAGAGGTTAGACGCCTTCGTGGAAAAATCTTTTGAGTGTCCTGGTCTTTGTTTGGACCCATTTTTCCTCCTGTCTTTGTCCTCCTTACAGTCCGTCTCTAGCAGGGAGAAGCTGCTGCTTCTCCTGAATCTGAGCTGAGGACAGCAGGTGCTGCTGCCCCTCTTTGAGCCATTTTCACTCCCATCTCTCTCCCCTGCATTGGTTTTCTCCACTAACACCCCCCCCCCCCCCCTTGTTTATGCTCTACATTAGGCAGGAGGGGGTCTAATGGGGAGAAAAGCTCATAAAAAACACAGTTTCAGGTTTAAATGAGCGACGCCACGTTCTCCTTGTTAGAGTTTGCTGATGAGCTGTGTGACAACGGCAGCCATGAGGACGCTGTAAACTATTAATGTCACTCACTTCAGTGCTGCTGCAACAGAGCTGCATAAACAAGCCCCCCTCTCACACGCACACACACACACACACACACACACACGCACACACACACACAAACCCTTCCCATACCCTCTCTGTCTTCCTCCTGCTCTCCCTCAAATAGACACACAGTCTGGGTTCATTACTATTCACCAGGTTTCACGGAGGCACGCATCATTGCTCCGCTCTACAACTGTGTCGGGGGGGGCGAAGAAAGAAAAGGGAAATGCAAAAGACATTTTTACAATAGAGAAGGAATAAATCAGAATTGTGTTTTCTGTGTCCGAATGTGTGAACAAACATACTATCAGACAGCCGTGTGCAAAAATCCTCCTGCTCTGGCAGAGAAGCCTGCAGGTAACAAATCATTACAGTTCTGTTACCATTTTCTATCTGATTTTAATCTATTATGGGAGTCCTCAGCTCCATTTAGGCTCAATCTGCTTTAGCACAGCATTAAACTAAACATAATAACTATTGTTGCTGTTGGGCATAAACCTCATTTCTCCAGTTTTCATCTTTTGTGTTTTCTTTCTGCACAAACCTCCTCCATGGCTCGGTCTCATTTCATCTGATAAGGTGTCAAAGAGAGACTGTTAAATGAGAACACACATTAATGTAAAAGATAGGGTTTTTTATTCCTGAAACAGTTACATTAAGGCTTTAAAGATACCATTAAAAAGGAGAATTTACATCATTTTTAAAGATTCATATTAACAGTTCAGGAAAACGAGTGCAGTTGTTCCTGTAGACAAAAGTTTTATTGGTGCAAAATAAGATAAACAGCACTTATGATCGTTTGAAGAGTCATTCATCCATCCATTTTCTTCTGCTCTTCCAAGGTCGGATCACAGAAGCAACTGTTCGGGGAGAGAAGGATCGACATTCCTCTCCTTAATTACTCTTACCAACTCCTGGGGGAGTCCCAGTCTTTTGTAGGACTCAGAGGAGGTTTTACCAACAGCAAGTGCTGGGTCTGCCTCGGGGTCTCCTCCCATCCTGAGCAGATGCCTGAACCATCTCAGCTCTAAGCTTCCCTCCCAGGTGATGGAGCTCCTCATCCTTTCTCCAAGGCTGACTCCAGACACCCACAGGAGGAAGCTGGTTTCTACTGCTGCTATCCTGGATCCCACTTTCTGGTCATGATCTGCTCCTCACCACCACAGGTGACTCAGCTGCTTCTTCACCACAACAGAAAAGAGAACTGCCCTCTTTCAACGAATGAATGAATGTTTATTTCATTACAGTTGACCTATGTAACCAAAAGGGTGTAGATAGAAGCAAATGCTTTTAATGTGCACCTACCTCTTTTACCTTAGAAGATTCAACTAAAACAACAAAAACATTCAAAATGAACCAGTGAACTCCACACCACATAGAAAGAATAGTGAAGAGCACAATCCACAAATGATACAAGTCATTCAACATGGTTTTCCCTACTATAACAAAAATAATATCTTTATAAGATATCTTAAAATATTACCACATACACTGCCTGGCCAAAAAAAAGTCTCCACCTGGATTTAACTAAGCTAACAGGTAGGAGCCTCCTATTGGATAATTAATGCATGGGCGAGTATCTTTCAGCTGCAGCAAGTTATTTAACCCAACTGGTGCAATGAGTTGCTTCTCATTTCTTCAACAACCATGTGGAAAGACACATCTGGTGGTGGTGGAACAGATGTTAGTCTATGTGAGAAGGGTCACATCATTGGCATGCATCAAGCAGAGAAAACATCTAAGGAGATTGCAGAAACGACTAAAACTGGGTTCAGAACTGTCCAACGCATTATTAAAAACTGGTGTGATGAGTCCAGATGGACCCTGTTCCAGAGTGATGGGTGCATCAGGGTAAGAAGAGAGGCAGATGAAGTGATGCACCCATCATGCCTAGTGCCTACTGTTCAAGCCTGTGGGGGCGGGGCTATGATCTGGGGTTGCTGCAGTTGGTCAGGTCTAGGTTCAGCAACAGGATGTGCTCCAAGAATGAGGTCAGCTGACTACCTGAATCTACTGAATGACCAGGTTATTCCATCAATGGATGTGTTCTTCCCTGATGGCACGGCCATATTCCAAGATGACAATGCCAGGATTCATGGGGCTCAAATAGTGAAAGAGTGGTTCAGGGAGCATGAGGCATCATTTTCACACATGGATTGGCCACCACAGAGTCCAGACCTGAACCCCATTGAGAATCTTTGGGATGTGCTGGAGAAGGCTTTGTGCAGCGGTCAGACTCTACCATCATCAATGCAAGATCTTGGTGAAACATTAATGCAACACTGGATGGAAATAAATCTGGTGACGTTGCAGAAGCTTAGAGAAACAATGCCACAGTGAATGTGTGCGTGAATGGATGAACGATACACTAAAGATGTTTGGAGGCCTCTGACTCTGAAAGGCGCTATACAAGTGCAGATCATTTATCATTTTATCATTGAAACTCGTCATATGCTGGACTAAATCAGACTTTGATAGCCAGGCTGCAGTAAGTACAAAATGCTGCAGCTAGGTTTGTTGGAGGGAGCATATAAACCCAGTCCTGGGGATGTTGCACCAGCTACCTGTCTAAGATGTAATTTAAGGTTCTTGTTTTAATTTTTAAATCACTTATGAGTACAGCACCATCCTACCTTTCTTCAGTGTTGCAGAGACAGGAAGGTCTCCTTGATCTGGGGGACAAAGTCTTTTAGTTGTTCCAGGTACTAAATGTGAGCCTAGGGGTACCGTGCTTTTTCAACGCTGTGGAATCAGCTTCCATTGGAGATTAGACAAATTCCTTCATTGTTTATTTTTAAAATTAAAGTTGTATTTTTATTCACTGGCTTAGGGTAACCCTTACTTCACACTGGAAGCATCAGCGGCGCGGAACAGCAGTGGAACGGCAGTGGAACGGCAGTAGAACGGCAGTGGAACAGCGCTGCTTCAAACGAATCCATTATCTGTGGGGGTGATTCAAACAAGCTGCGACACTGAAATTTTCAGGCACATCCCAGAAGCGCTGCACCGCTAAAGATAGGACCAGGTTCTATTTTTACCGCGAGACGCTTCTGGGACACATCAATTTCCGCAGTTAACATAGAGCTAGACAGGAAGTCACATACAGTTTCAGTGTAAAACCTCCTACAATTTTCAAAATAAAGACTACTGCAGCGATGCGATATCATATCTATGTAGATTATGTCTATACGTGTGACCTCACAGCTTATTTACTTACTACATCGTTCGAGAAGGGCTCCTCTACGGTGTGTTTTTCATGGCTTTAATCCTGGCAGCCGAGAGGAACAACATACATGACATCAAACAGCGATATCAAACGTGATTTCCTTCTTTTTGGTTTAATGGTGGATGACATAAACAAACTGTGACCTTTGAACTCTCAAGGGATCTTGTGATCTCGCGAGTCCAGTGAGGAGCACGGCTGTGACGATGGGCTGCCGTCACGTCTAAAACTTTATCAAACTTATAATTGAAATAAAGGCCACAGTCATTGAGTGTTGAAATAGATTTATTGTAATTGTATGTTGATTGGTAGACAACTCTGTGGGATGAGTAGAGGGGGATTAATTGATTTTACTGGATTGGGAATAACACAAACATTTGATTTTGACTTTGTACTCACCTCTTCCTGTTCCCTCTCCCAGCAGGTGTGCACAGGCAAAACATTCCCCAGGGGTTTGTAAACACTAAATAGGTTCCGGTGGAATAAACCAAATGGAGACGTTTGGTAGGGGAACTTGAGGATTGTTGGTGTTGTTTTTAATTGTTTAGGATGTTAAGATTGATATTAGGTTAATCACGGATTGTTTGTAGAGGTATGTACATAGTGTAAATAGTTTAAGTAATCATGTTTGTGTATATTTAATATAATTCTCAAAATAATTAGGGCTTGGTTGTATGTTTGTTACAGGTGATGGTTCTTCCCAATTAAGTCATTGTTATAAAAAGTGGTCATGTTTGTCATTGTGATGAAGGTGTGGGTGTATTAGAAGTCTGCGCAGCAAATAAAAAAGAGGAAAAAGACACCATTTCCTGCTCATTGAGTACTTTTTATGCGTCTCTGGGATGAAAGGCCTTCCACGACCATTCGGCTAATCTAACAACGGCGGAGAAGTCGCACTGCGGCAGACTCTTCCGCTGTGTACTGGCGTGCAGCGAAGCTCGCGAGTAAACCGCTCCACGTCGCTGATGTCTCCTCCAGTGTGAAGTAGGGGTTAGGGTTCGGCTTGGGATTGCTGTTTTAACATGTTTTATGTTTAATGATTTACTGTGTCTTTAGTTGTACTTTATTTTAGATGTTTTTATGTAAAGCCCAGCACTTTGAGCTGCCTTGATGGGTGGTGCTTTATAAATAAATAAATGTAGGATGAGATGAGAGATTCACGCCCAGCACTGAGGGAGCTTTTTTTGTTTGAAAAGTGAACAGATGACTTATTAGTAATTGTGAAGTTTTAACATTTGTAAAGACGAATTCAGAACACCCAAGAAACTCTAACAACTGTCTAATATCATCTCCTAAAGAGGATTTCACTGTAGGATCAAGTCACCACCAATGCCAACTTTGTTCATGATTGGGAGCAAGTGGGTGGGGTTCATCTGGATGCACATGGAGGGGGATTCTCTTTAGCCCTTTTTATAAGACACACCATGCCGGCAAATCAGCGCAATATTACCGCAACGTGTTTCTTATGAACGCGCCATGGCGGCATCACGTTCCGGGAATTTTGCGGCATTCGTGCCGCCACGCTTGGTAGTAATATTGCGGTAATATTGCGGTAATATTGCGGCTTCGCCGGGCTTATAAACGCACATTAAGCCTTGGCACAAAAGAGGGAGGTGTCATGACCATGTGATGAATTAATGCTGTGCTCCGGCCAGGAACTATGTTAAAAATGAAAGTAAACACGCGCTTAAGTTTCACGTTTGTAAACAGAACCAGCTGAGATGATTAACTGGACCGATGCGGTGCTCCGGGAGCTTCTCTCCGTTAGATCTGCAGCTCAGATCATCTGACAGCTCACAGGGATGGTGGAGCACACACACCTGTAGCTGGTTGTTAAAATAAAAACTTAACGAGTGCAGCTTCGATCGCAATAAAAAGCAAGTTATGTTCAAAATACATGGAAGTCCGCGACAGTGCAGAGACCGCCCCCATACCTCCTTTTTGCCGCCATCGCGTAATCTTTTATAAAACGGACTTGATTGCGCAACATTACCGCCACGGTCTGAGCTCTTATAAACGACCTAACGCTCCCTGATGCCGCATCGGCGTTGCGGCAAATTGGCGGCATTGTTTTATAAAAGAGGCTTTTGAGAACGTTTTGGTGACAAGAAGAGCAGAAAAACTACTTGCTGCTCTCCCCTTCCTTCCCCCATTCCCCACATGGGACCTTGGACTCCTTGGTTAGGCTTGCGGAAGGTCGTATTGTTCCATCTGAGACGATGGACATTGCAACTAAACTGAGAAAAAGTTCATGGACTCACATACACTGATGCACACATGCATGCACACGCTACCATGACAGACACTCTCCTCTCAAATCCTGTGCTGCAGAGGTTGAAGGCCACGCTGATGAGTAGCTGCTGGTCTCCCTCAGATCCATGGGGATTCCCACCCCTCCCACCCACCTCACGTTCGGTTATGTTGTGACTGTCTGAATATGTGCTTTTATGTCTGAGGTGTTTTTTTCCTGCAAGCCAACTCTGTGCCCTATAGGGAGCAGAGTGGGGGTGCGTGTTTTTGTCTCCCTTATCTCTCGCTGCCCTTGTGTCACCCATTTTTCTTTATCTGCATAAATTGGAGCACTATAAATGGTTGCATGCCCACATTTAAATAGTTTCCCTGTCTACGTGTTTCATGTGCTGATCTTGGAATGGTTGCACTGAAACTACATTTCGGTGTACCAGGACACTGGTTCAATAGAGCTTTCTACAGTAGCTAAAAATAGATTGCCGCAAAGCACTCTGGGAAATACGGTCATACAAACAATCTACATTTTAGTATGGATTCCTATGGGACTGAGGCGCTCAGATCTAGCTAAAGTTATTTTTTCGTCTCCTAAAGATTTTCAAACAGCAAGGAACTTAACGCTGCTGCTGGGGGAGGTGCTAATCGGACTCTAGACGCCCAGATCGGATGTTGGAGAGGACTTTTTATCCCTTTTCCAAAGCCGGTAAAGTCAATAGTATAACGCTGCAGACCCGGAGACGCCAGTTTCAGGCCGACACCACGTGAAACAGCTGGAAAGCTACACGGGCTAAGCTAAAGACAGAAGAAGCAAAGCGGTGGTAGTTTTTAAGTTGGACGAGCGGATTTTAACTGTGTGGAGCAGATCAAGAAAAGCACGTATATTTGTTACTTACATCTTCCTGGAGGGGAAAGTCCTACATCCGAGAATGACCAGCCGCCAGTTGTAACGACGCTCTCAGTCGTGGGGTTATCCAGGAGGAGCAGCAGCGGAGGAGAATTAATGCAGGACGCAGCGTTGTTAACCTGTCCTAAACTATCCTATCCTATCCTATCCTAAACTATCCTATCCTATCTCTAAACTATCCTATCCTATCCTAAACTGTCCTATCCTATCCTATCCTATCCTATCCTATCCTATCCTATCCTATCCTACCCTATCCTAGCCTAGCCTATCCTATCCTAGCCTATCATATCTTACTTCTCCCCAAATAAAACTTCAGGGATGGAGTGGTATTCTGACTAAAGAATATTATGGCTTGTCTGAATATTATTTAGGAATAACTAAGTAAATTGCAGGTGTTTCAGCATCATTCAGGCAACTGATAAAAAGCATCTATTATCTATTGGTGTAAGAGTTGCTCTTTAAGGCTATACATCAAATTCTTTAACCCAATGGGATACATTTTATACCAATTTTGGTTGAAGGTATTTTTCTGTAAATAGCTGCTTATTTGCAAGCTCTTTAGATATATTCATTCCTTCTGCATTAAGTGGCTCACCGGCAGCTAGTTAGAGAGCAATGAGCCTGAGAGAAGAGCAGCGTTCATCCTGTTTGCATACCTTATACCCCCATATCTATTTTGGGTGTGTGGGTATGTACAGGAGGGGCTCTGCAGGGCTTTTCCACCCTGAGCTTCAGGGAATGACTGGAGACAATTTCACAGGTGACACAAACATCTTATTGCTCTGTGTCATGTCTGCATAAATATTTCTCAGAGCTAAACAGTGTAGGACTTGTGAGTTTCATCATTTTGAGGGTTACAGATTAAATATTCACACAAGAGAAAGTTTGTGTCTGATGTTAAAATGCAACATGTTTCTGATCTGCAGGCTGTGTAAATCCTAAAGAAATGTGATAAATATTAATTACTGCAGGTTGGGAGGCGCTAAACAGAGTGATCATCTTATCATTCCTGTCACATTGTCCTGGCACCGGCCCAAGTCTCTGATTGTGGATTGAATAAATGTCAGCGTATGGAGATGAGACAGAGGAGAGCAGGTCCACGGTGTTTTCAGACCTTTAAGCTGCTGTCACGACCAAACCCACATCAAAAAGACAAAACAACTGTGCTCCACTAGTCTCAGAGTATTAGAATATTTGTATATTTGTATACATTTAGTAATAGTTTTAAATTGGCAGCTTTTTCACTGTATTTCAACATTTTCTTGCAAAGAGCTGTTTACATTTTTCATTTTCTCCTCACAGTTTGAGGCAAACGCACATGAAAGCAACACTTTTGCACCATCTAGTGTTGGAGAAGGAAAACCCAGTTAGGAATTTCCTCCTATTTGAAACTGAGGCATGGGATGTTTGGCCCGAAACAAAATAAAAAGCTCATTAGGAGAAAAGCTCCAGCAGACAGAAGACAGGTCCAGGTTTTATTACTGACACACAGGTACAGGTGTCTCAGATCAGCAAGATTGTTAAAACCAAGAGGTTGTTTTAGCCATCAATGTAAAGTCAAACAGTCATCACATAACAGCAGTGTTTTGGGTATTTAGCTTATTATAAGAAAAAAAATACTAGGAGTTCATTTTTTAAAGTCATATTTTCACTCTGTTATTCATACATTTATAAATGTTAAAGTTTTCCAACTAAATGTTTAGTTAGCAAGCTAAATATTTAATTTATTTTACTAACTAAATATTTAATTTGGAGATAAAAATTTAGTTCACAAACTAAATATTTAGATCCAAAATAAATATTCATTTTCCAAAATAAATATTTAGATCCCAACTAGATATTTATTTTTTGGCTAAACCTAAATATCAATTTTGCAAACTAAATGTTTTGCTCCAAAATAAATATGTAGCTGGGATCTAAATTCCAATTTTTTCCAAAATTTGGAAATAAATATTTGGTTTGTAAACAAAATGTTTAGCTTCAAATTAAATATTCAGTTAGTAAATTAAACATTTATTTTACAAACTAAATATTTAGGTCAGACCTAAATATTTAGTTTGCTAACTAAATATTTAGTTGGGAACTTTAACATTTATAAATGTATGAGTAAAGTGGTGAAAATATGACTTTGAAAAATGAAGTCCCATTTTTATAACCCAAAATACTTCTGTCAAATTATGACACTTTAACTTTACAAATGGTACCCCATATCCCACTACTACTCAACATTACGCTGAAAACCGTTAACATCCTCTTTTGCTCCTAAATGTATAATTATGAAAGTCTTTAGAATGACGTTTCCAAATATGTCACATAGATGTTTGCTTTTGCTCAGCTCCTAAATGACATCAAGGAATAAACAAGATGAATTAGTTTCATTTAGCTGCTGCTGAATCAATCTGATTCTTTAAATTTAATGTGCTTCATATCTGTTAAACACATTAGAACTGATCCAGTTATCCATGTCAAATAAAACTCATTCATAATTTTTAATGAGTAAACAACACAGGGTCCAAGCTGCCTTTTCCTTCTTTGTTCTGTGACTCAGAAACAGACGTCCAACTTCAGCAGCTAGAAATTACAGTTTATTTTTAACACGTCGCTAAGATTACGTTGGTTGACAATTACCTAAAGCGCTGATTTTGTGTTGCCATATCTCCAGAAGAGGAAGTGGATGTTAATGAATGCCTGTTGTACAAACATGCATATTTGTCAGGGTTTGGAAACACAACCGACATGTTGGCAAATCAGTGACACAGCTCAGGGCTTCAAACGTCTGAGTGGCAGAGATATCGCCGCGTCCACAGATACCATCACAGGGAGAATTGACAAAATGCAGAAAGAGTTCAAACAAAAAGAAAAGCAAAGGTTTATCTTAAAAAAAGGCATCTGACATAAGTAGATAGGCATCATATTTTTATGTTTGCAGGCAAATGAAATCGCTGCAGAAGCAAGATAACATGTGAAATGATTTATGGCAGCTCAACACGATGCACATAAAGTGGGATTATGAATATAAATCACATGATCTGTGTGAATTTGTCAGTAAAGCTGCTAATCATTATTGTTCCTCTGCTTGCTATAAAACGCACATTAAAAATGCCAACATTTCAAACCCTAATAAAAACAATAAGCCAATAATTTATTTGTGTTTCAGCTTGCCAGAAGCCCATATTTGGTCGTGTCAGGTAGCGCCGTTTCCTCTTTGATTTAATCATTGAGCAGATTCAGGGATTAGGTCTTTCCTTGTATTTACACCCGTGATGGAAGCTGACTCATCCGTGTATTTTATATAATCTATGCTGTCAACTTATAAAACAAAAGCCCAAAACGCTGTTTGAAGAATGATGGAATGTAAAAAAACAACCATGTTACAATAGTCAACCCCTCAAACAGAGATCATGGTCATCTAGCTCCATTCAGACTGAACTGAGGTGTAACTAAAACTGATTTTTTTTATCATCTTTAACTCAACCAGACTCAATCAGATGAAGCTGTACCATAAAGTTACTACATTCGTATCATTGAAACCACATATGGGTCATTTTATTTTGGCTGTGAACATAATTTGAGATTATTAATCCATACTGGTACCTAATGCCAGTTTCTGATGCAGAGGTTGAGCATGTCCAGGTACCTGTCCTTAGCTGCTACCCTAGTGTTCCTGACCAGGACTGTTCTCTCCGGAGGTGGAGCCACGTGGAGGTTACCAGGCCTTTTCACTCTGAGTCCAGCTGGGACTGAGGCACCACCAAGCTCCTCGCTCCAGGCTTCTCTCTCATATTTCTTTTCATCTGCTTTTTGTGGTTTCTTCTTCATCAACATGCTTCAGTCACTCTAGTCTGAATCCTCCCATGAGGCCAATTTGTCCAGGGAGACCCTACCATGGGTCACCATCCCAGATAACACAGGCCCCTGGATCCTGAGATATCTCAACCCCTCCAACAGGTTAGGGTGGTGTTTCTGCAGAGAGTCAGCTCCTCCAGGTCTGAGTCCATGGTGCTCATCTGTGTAACTCACATGATGACAAATCTGTGTTTCTAAAATTACTGCAGTTAATCCTCTGGAACCCTTGAGTGACTACCAGTGTCTGCAGTGTTTATCTAGTGTTGTTGAGATACATTTAAGCTGGGTGATGATGGATTATGAGAGCACACTGCCTTTAGCTGTCTGTAATAAATTTAGCCTCTAAATCCACCAGGTGAGAAATGAAACACGACCTGTGCTTGACACGTCTGTGTGCCGTTGCCTCCTGAATGATCCGTTTTCCATCCAAATGGCTCATGTTCTGCAGCAGACCATTTCACCCCCCTCTTCTTCCTCGGTGCAAATCATTGACACAATTGAAATGAGGATATTATTGTTGGCTGAATCTCTACTTCACCCATTAACTCAAGGGAACAACCTTTTGAGTTGAGCAACACAAAAAAGAGGCAAGAGCTGGATGCTTTAAAAGAGACCCAGAGTTCTGCTGCACCAGAACCTCAGAGCAGCTTTTATATCCAGTAATAAACACACTTGAGGTGAATCTATCCAAGATGTTCATAGACGAGCGGATAGTGACTCTCTTCAAACGGAACGCCCATCACACCTTGACTTACTGGAGCCTTTTCTTCAGTTTTGGACTCTGCATCGCTTTTCTTGGACCTACGATTTTGGACCTGCAGTGTCAGACCAACTCGACCCTCAGTCAGATCACTTGGGTGTTCTTTGCCCAGCAGTTCTGCCTGCTGGTTGGCAGCTCTATTGGTGGAGTTTTCAGGAGATCGTGAGTACCAGCAGATGTTTGAGGACATAGCAGAGTTTCATTATAACTGGATTTGTCTCTTGTTTTCCTGTCAAAGGTTGTTCAGTGCTCTAGCCGCCCTCTTTGTCTCTGCGCTCGTCATCTCTGTGATATTCGCCATCATCCCTGTGTGTAGCAATGTCCTCGTACTGGCCATCGCCATGGCTGTGTCGGGTTTGGCCATGGGTATTATTGACACCATTGCTAACATTCAGCTGGTGACCATCTATCAGAAGGACTCTGCTATTTTTCTACAGGTGAAAAATAAATCTGTGCTACCTTCGCTTTGTCTCCCAAAATACTAATTAAGGTGACCCGATTCTGCAAACCCAGCTCTGTCTAATATGCAGGGACCGAATGATAAGAACGTCTGTTTTCTATGTAAAAGAGGCTCAGCAGGAGCACATTGTTGAGTTAGGAGATAATTAGATGCTGTAGCTGTTTAAAACTGCAGCTGTTTAATGTCTTTGGCCTTTCTACACTTCTGCAGGCTCTGCACTTTTTTATCGGGTTCGGTGCCCTGGTGAGCCCACTGATTGCAGATCCTTTCCTCTCCGAGACTGGCTGTGGGAATCACACAGGGAACGAGACTGAGATCATACATCACTTCAGGACCATGCTGAGAAACAGTCCAATTGCAGAGCACAACATAACTCAGAGCCACCTGCCTCACGAGGGAGGGGAGAAGGAAGAGTCCATTGTGCAGTACGCCTTCTGGATCATGGCACTTATTAATGTAGGAAACTGACCAGACACTCCAGCACATCATTTATAAATCTTTTTCTTATTTGAAGGTCAAAAGTGAAAAAATAAAAGCGTGTTTTATAAAGTAATTTAGATTTTTTCTCTCTGCTCTTGTAGCTGCCAGTACCTCTAGCTGTAGTGTTCCTCATGTATCGGGAGCAGTTAATCCCATGTTGCCCCAGCAGCACGCTGCGGCTGTTGGACAAGGATGAACTAGCTATGGAGAGCCAGCAGGGGAACGAGGCCCCAGACGTGGAGCAGAAGGAGCATGAAGCTGCAGGTCCAGGTTGGAAATCTGACTTACCTTCTTTATAAATGTTCAATACTTGGCATGGATTTCTGTGCATGAATAATTAATTTCTTTTTGTTGTTTTTTTTTGCTCGCCACCTTGTGTCTCTGTGATTGCAGGTCATGGCAGCATCTTCAGCTGCTGTCAGAATGATAACCTGCGCGGGCTGCCCGTATCCTTCTTTATGATACATATCCTCGGAGGGATGGTGCTCTTTATGACCGATGGCATCGTGGTGGGTGATGGGCACAGATAAATCACATCTCACTCAAATCATTTTTCATATAAAGGTTTATTATCCAAGATCTGCATCTCATAAAGCAAAGAAAGTAGGCTATAAGACCGAACCGGGGTTGTTTTTGTCTCAGGGTACATACGCTGGCTTTGTGTACACCTACGCTGTAGCACCACCGATGTCGTTGCCTAATAAGACGGCCGGTTACCTGGCGAGTGTCTTTTGGGCAGCGATCACAGCTGGACGTCTGCTGTCCATACCTCTCTCCTACCGTTTCCAACCTGTGAGACTGCTCATGGTCAACCTGGTAAGGTCCCATTCCATTTTACAGTTTATTAGATACAATGCTGTAAAGAAAAGTTCAAACCTCTACAGATTTCTTTAGTTTAGTTGTTTTAAAGATGATGCCATTTTAAATGATCAAATCTATCCAAAACATGTAAAATGAAGAAATCCCTACAATAAAACAATGTGAAGTAGACTAACAAATCTCAACAAGCAGCACATCATCCCCCTTTCTAAAGAAATAAATAAAGAGCAAAAGAACACAGAACCACTTCTAATGACTTGCAGGCGTGGAACACTGAAAAACCATTCTTTAATGATTATTTCTGAGGTTTTCATGCAGGCTGAACATGAAAATAGTCTCCTCCACCTATCTCCTGCATTAGCTTCTGATAGAAAATAGAAACTCTAGGATTAGAAAATCCTTACAGATCTACATCACTCTGTCACTTAACATTCATGGACTCACCCATCTTGACTCACGACGGGGAAGGCTGTTGTTGGTTTAGCGTCCAGGAAACAGCAGAGAACGTCTCTGCTAGTAGAAGCTAACGTTAGCATTAGCAACCCCACCACACAGCAGAACTACTCCAGGCTTGTGTTATTTGTGGAGATAAAACATCAACGTTGCAGAGCAAACAGAGTCAATGGTAGAGTCGTGTTGCTGTTAGCCAATCAGAGGAGAGATGTCCACATATCAGGACATAAGAATCCAAATCCTGTCGTTCTGAAGCTCAGCTGTGATGTGGCTCACATCTAGTTCCTGAAACTGGTGCACTGGAGCTTTTTTTCCCCAGAGTACGACGTACAAGGCATTCATTCCTACTAGAGACCACTGCAAATGTATTGATTAAACCAGTGTTCCACACCTTTAAGGTCAGAGGTCATGATTCAATAGTAAAGAAAGAGACAGGTGAGTGGGGTCAAAAATGACCACAAACCATAGATGACACCCAAGAGTTTAGGAAAACATCCTATGGTCTGATGAGACGGGAACTCTTGAAGAGGTGTATGTCCGACTCCATCTGGAGGAAAACTTAACTCTGCTTTTCAGATAAACAACATCCCAGCAGTCAAACCTTGTGGTGGTAGTGTCATGCTCTGGAGCCGCTTTGAATGATTATCGATTATTGTGATGGAATCATGAATTCATGAACATTGAACAAATATCCTGAACAGATAAAAGTAAATAACCAATCATGATAAAACCAAGAATAAAAACTCAGGAGTTCAGGTTAAACCCAGTGAGTAAAAGTGAGTCTTTAAACAAACCGAGCAGAAAATCCTGACGGAGAACGTCTGACCTTTGACCTTAAACAAGCAGGTCAAGTCAGGGCAACAAGTTATTAGGTTCAGGGGTCAATTACTTATTCATATAGGGCCAGTTTGCTTTGTTTCCCTTAAGAAATTAAATCATCACTTTAAAACTGCATCTAGGATTCACTCAGATTCTTTTTCTCTGGCACTGTTTATGAAATGAAGGACTCATGATAAATAAATGACTTGTGTTTGCTCGTACAGGCCGGAGCCATCGTTACTGTGCTGATGCTGTTGATTTTCTACACCAGCAGCGTCTTTCTGTTTGTTGGGACCTGTTTATGTGGACTGTTTCTGAGCAGCATATTCCCCTGTATGCTTGCCTATACTGAAGACATCCTTGAATACCAGGGTATGATAAAGTTTTTACACCACATCTAGAATGCATCAGTAGTGGAATAAAAACCAGAAAGCATGAGCAGGCCTTTGTTTGTGCAGGATGTGCAACCTCGGTCCTGGTGACCAGTGCAGGGATGGGAGAGATGGTGATGCAGGTTCTGGTTGGCTCAGTGAGTCTGATGAGTTTATCCCAGATAAACTATAAAGGTGCAGAATTAGACTTGTAATTGTTCAGTAACGCTGCTGTCTTATCTGCAGATTATTCAGACTGAAGGCAGCTATAGCTTCCTGCTGTGTGGAGTGATAATCGCCTGCATCGGATTTATTCTCTTTATCGGTCTCCTGCTGTTCCATCGAATGCACAGAAATTACCTCACAGGTACAGAATCAACCAGAATCCTCAAATAGCACTCAGAAATCAGCAGTTGTTTTTGTGCTAAAGGCATATTTGCTCCTGTTCCACAAACCTCTTGGCATCCCAACAGGAACGTCAAAAAAATCCACGATGGTGGAGGAACCAGCAGCAGAGCAGAACGGGTCGGCCAAAACAGAACAAACAGAACAGAAAGAGGACAAAGAAACTAGCTGAGAGGGATCTCTGACTGCATCTTCAATGATTCACTATCGTGGTCAAAAGTTTATTCTCTGACTTTTTCTGTTTTTGTAAATTATAAGACACATTCATCAAATCATGGATTAGTGTTCTGCTTTATTTGGTGCATGGAGTGATTATTACTCAGGACATTTGGTTGTGTTTTCACAGGTGTGGATATATATTGTGCTATTTTGCTACAGATCAATAACTCAGAAGTCTTTGCTGTAAAAATGAACTTTTCTTCACATTTGAAACCTGGAGGGGAGAACTTTGTACCCAGAAGTCGGTCTGACAGAATCAAGTTCAAATATCAGACAGTCATCCAGCCTTCTAACGGTTAACGGTGAATCTGTAACTTCTCGTCTCTTTGACAGGATGGGTTTCACAGTGAGCTTTGTTTCCCTTTATTCTACATGCTTTATCCAGAGTTTAGCCCTTTCCTAAACATGTAAAGCTCAGGAAACCAGTCATCACAAGAAATGTGACAAAGATCTGCATGATCCGTTACCACCTGCTGAAACATGTCTGAAACAGTTATACACAGTCACTCAGCTTGTTCTGACTAATGGTAAACCTAGAGTCTGTGGATGTTTACTATCTTTACCTGGGAGTCTCTCATTTTGTAACAGCTCACTCACTGGTTCAGTCTAATGGCTCCTCTGATCCCTAATGTCACTTTCTCAGATAAATAAAGACAAGAATAACGAGTACTTTAGAGAATGACACAAATGTAAACTGTTGCAACCCTCCTATCATTTCTGTGTAAAGCATAAGGAGACCATTCATGTTGCCTCTCAGCCAAGACAGTGAGCTCCTTCACAGCTTAGCCTCAGAACACAGACATGAATAAAGAATGGTACCGAAACATCCTCCATGAGGAACTCCTTGGGAGGAGTTACTTCTTCCAACCATTGACCCGCTGCATTAACTTAATGTAAATGTCAATAAAAGCCTTTCAAAGCTTATGAAATAAGTGTAATTATAATTCAGTAACCACTGAAACGCCTGACACAAAGATATAAAAACAATGAAGCAGCAAATGTAAAAAACCAACACTTATTTCTTCCTCAAACCTTTTGGCCATGGGTGTATTAGCAACAGCCTTAGATTTAATCCAGTACTGGAGCTGAGGACTGCATTACTATAGTAAAATGTAAACTAACACTAACTTAATAGTCAAAGATATGTTGTTGACAAGGTTAAAGGTGTTTTTTTAGAGCCTGGCAAGCCATCCTATATATGTGTATATATAGTCTGACCACGACTCATTGACGGCTCTCAGTCGTGAGGCGAGATCTACGGTTGTCTTTCAAAATGTCAGCACGCAATTGGATAGCGCTAGGACCAATCAGAGTAACGAACAACGTGACGTAATCACAGTGACGGAAAAGAGGGAGGCAGCAATGGCGTCTAACATCAATGATTTCTGTCGTTTTTGTATAAAAACATGTGACTATCAGGTGTACTGGGACATTGTACTACTTTGTTTGATAAAAATAAGAAGCCGCTACGTATACCCGACAGACTTACGCACGTTGGAGTCTAAATCATCCAATGTTGATGACAAAGCGGTTTCAAACGATCGTGGTTCCTGCGCCGCCGCCATGTTGTTTGCGTTCGCGGCCGCAGCTCTGACGTCATCGGCTACTCCCACTCTGTGATTGGCCCACAATATAGAGCGCTGTGATTGGCCCAACCAAAACTATAGCGAGCTGTGATTGGACAGCCACAGCAGTGGATCGGGCTGCAAGGGTTCCAATGAAGCGTGCCTAGACCAAACTTTGCAAGGCAAGAATTTGGTCTAGTTCACTAGGCTAGTTTTTTTATTGAGGAAAAAATAAACAAAAACACACATTCAGTATCTGGACCAAGAGGTGTTTTGTTAAACTTTTTAAAGAACTTTTGGCTTGGCCAACAGTGAATAATTACTACAGTGATTTAGAGAAAGGCACAGAACCAGCCAGTGTCACTGATCATATTAAACCCTGATAGTGTGGAGGACTCTAGGTTTTAAAGCAGCAGGACAGGCTAACATGCTGACTTCAACAAGCTGACATCCATGACTGTTGAGTGCTTTTTCTAAGTTCTGTGTAAGGAAACTTAGTTCAGATGTTAGCTGGAGCCGTTCGGAGTCCGATGAGCAGAATCAGCGGATCCTTTTCAGCCGACGCATCAGAGGACAAGTCTTGTTGCTCTGGTTGGCCTCAATCTCAAAGGCCGCCCTCGCTCCGGCTGAATGTCATGTCTTATAAAATATTTAGCATTGAACTTCAGATTTCATTTCAAGGTTTTGCTGACACCCCATGAGGATTTTCTGTGGCGCTGTCTTTCAGTAAGTTACAAATGTATTTAAACCTTACAGAGAACGAGTGCAATTCCAGCAGAAACCCAGACAAATCTACAGGGAAACACGGAGACCGGGCTCAGCCTCAGGAGGCCTTCCTCTTCTCACATTCAGCGTTACTATTTGTGAGAAGCTAGTCCGGGATTGGAAATTGATTGAAACAAACATTCCCAAGTTTTAGAGCACGAGACCCTGCAGAACCAATTTATCGTCAGTAAGAAGAGTCTCCAGGCTGCACTTTTGTCTGGTGAATGATTCTGCTTTAAAACAATAAAACTGGGACAGCGTTCCATATTCAAGATGATAAAAGTATACTCCTGTTTAATGTTTAAATGATATGAAGTTACGTGTCGGCGTATTAAAACAAAGCAAGACAGCTGAGATAAGTTAGAATTTGATTCCATTGCTTGAATTGGTGAGATGAAATATGGATTTTGTCTCTAGCAGAAAACATTAGCAGTCAGCTCGCAAATAAAAGGCAAATTGGGTTTGAGAACCTATTTACTCTGCAGATGCATGATGATAAACGTGTTTGACATCTCCAATTGTGCTGAGAGGTTTGTGATAATGTCAGAAAGATTGATTCTATTCTAAAGCATTCACAGCATGGATGGGAAATTTGCCTAATCATAACGTTTGTGTCTGTTTCCTGATGTAACGGTTTATGTGATGTTTTTTAAGCGAGATCTCCTCGTTTATCTGGAAACGTGTACGTTTCAGATCATTTAGCTTTATTGTGTCAACAGACTTATAATTATCAGGCCAAAGGCAGCAAAGATAAATACATATTTATCTAAAATGCATCAATCCTGAAACATCTTTACAAACTATTGCTTGATTTTTCATAGATAATGTGGCATCCACCATCAATGACGTGTAATAATTGTGATTAATATGATTTATTCCTGAAAATAATAATTATTAAACGTGTGTAGGTGGTATCTGTTATGTTGTTTTAAGCATTAAAGCAAAAGTATTGATTTAAAACTTTCATACAAAGTGCTGTAAATGAAAACTACTTGGATTTAGATTAGCTCAAGCTGAGTTTAGACTAAACTGAGTGGCAGTCTGGATCAGACTCCTCACTACTGCAGGAGTAGAAGCAGCTATCTCTGTGACGTCGTTATGGCAGAGTAGAATATACAAATGCACAAAGTGACTGAGCAACCTGAGTTTGGAGCCAGATGATGAAATAAATGTGGAGTAGCGAGGCAATCCGTTTAAAATACACAGCTGTCCATGAGCTGGAAATCTAAATGCTAAGTAAGTGAAGCAGCTGGTAGCTGGTTCTTTAGTGCCACCTACTGTAAAAGTTTTTATTTTAAACTTAATGAAACTTTGAGATGAGTTTTAAATAAAAACATTAAATTACTTTGTGGAAATTCAAAGATCCCTGATGTAGGCAAACCTTTGTTGTGTGTGTTAAAAAATATGTAAAAAGAAAATTTCCTCAGCTTTGTGATTGGTTAATCCTATTCAAAGCAAAAAAATGTTGATTTGATATGAGAAATGTTACCTTTGTTTGTTTCAGCTGAAGTTCTCAGCTCAGGTGGAGGAAATGGCTCCTTGTAGCTTACACGTGTGATCTTCAGCTGGATCGGCTGCTGCTGCCTTTTCACATTTCTGCTTTGATTCCACTTCATTATTAAACCATAAACGTTTAGAATTAAGCAAAAAGGCAAGCTCAAACACCTGTAAAGGCCATTTTAAAGTGAGTGTCTGTGGAAAAGGTATGTTAGATAAGTGGTTAGCTTCCTGAACAGCTTCAGTTTGGAGAAACAGAGTTTAGGTCCAAAAGGACTGATGAGCTAACCACTAGTCTGAAAGCAGATATAAAGTGTTTTACCATCGTCTTGTACAGATATTTAAATAGAACTTTGTGGCTGTTTACAAGTCTAAATGCAGTCTGTCAGGATCTGGCTAGGACTGGACTGAACAGACACAAGCGTGACTTGGAATATGGTGTGTTGTATTATCCAAGCGCGGAGTGGACCAACACTGGGTTTGAACAGACACGCAGTTAATATAAGAACCGTGGCACGCAGCTTGAATGGAAACGAGAGAGCGTGCATTTCCAGAATGAAGAGAGACAACTTACTGGTAGTCGACAGGACTGGTATGTAGACTGCAGGTCTCAACAAGACTAGCTGGTTGGGAGCTCTGGAAAAGGTTCAGGTTAGCTATGAGACGCTGAAGCAATGACTAAGCCACGAGCAGGAATCCGGACTTCCTCATATACTCCCGGGCTGATGACGTGGGCAGGAAGTCCAGATGCTGGGCATGATGGGAGGTGGAGTCCTAAGGCTGGTTAGGTCTGAGGGGAATGACTGGTGGGATGAAGGCTGGTTTCTGGTGTACTGGGGCAGGATTGGGTCTGAGGTGGGGGGTTCTGGGGTAATCAGAACTGAGGTGGAGGTCAAGGAACCAGGATCGTGACACAGTCAGTAGCAGCTAGCACATCTGGTTCATGCAGGATATAGCTCGCACCATAACCAGTCATTGTGTCCTTGGGCAAGACACTTAACCCTCCTTACCTGCTGGGGGTGTTCAGAGGGACCGGTGGCACCTGTATTTGGCAGCCTCGCTTCTGTCAGTGCGCCCCAGGGCAGCTGTGGCTACGATGTAGCTCATCACCACCACCGTGTGAATGTGTGTGTGAATGGATGAATGACTGATTGTGTTGTGAAGCACCTTGGGGAGTTGTGGAATATTTGAGATGTTTCTGGTCCATCACACCTGATCTAAATGAATGGGCTCTATGCACGCTCCAACTTCCGCATTCCACATAATCCTATCTCCGGTTGTCATAGTGGTCAGCGAAGCTGTGACATGGCTGAGAGTTTGGAGTTCACCCGGTGCTTCCTGGAGGTTAGTTGCTTAAGGCTTTTTGGTCGGACGTGTTATTGGCAGAGTTTTTTTTTTTAAATTCGAGAGAACCACTTTTTTCTTTTTTTTCATCTAAACAAAGAGAAAATTTGCCTTACATCACTGATTGTAACTTTCGGTAACTCCAGTAAGCACCGGGTGATCTCCAAACTCTCAGCCATGTCACAGCTTTGCCGATGATGACAACCGGACATAGCAGTGCGGTCTTATGTGGAATGCGGAAGTTGGAGCGTGCATAGAGCCCATTTATGATTAACAGACTTGTGTACAAGTAGAAGACATGAACATGTATTTTATTAACAGATCAATTTGCAATGTATAGAACACCCCCCCCCCCCCCCCCCCCCCCCCCGAAAAAAATATCAACTAGACTGGGATTTAACTGTATTTTATTTGTAACCTGCAGCAACAGTGGATCCTCTTTGGTTGGTGTGGAGGATAAATGCTGCAAAAAGGACCACATAAGCAGCCTGCAACAACAATTCCTCCATCCCAACTCAAATATTAATGAGCTGCAGCATGCATTGTAGACATGGGTAAATTATATAGAGTCCTGGTGAGGCCGCAGATATCCAGTGGACATTCACTCATGTGTATGAGGATGAAAATAATAGTAGCTTTCAGGCTTCCTTTTCAATGATTCAGGTGTTTAAATGATTAAACCATCATTAATTGTAGTGCCAGACAGCGCCAAGCCTAACTTTGGGCCCAGTGTTATAATTAGCACTGCTGTATAAGTGAGGCTCTTGGCTTTCATTTATTTTCAGATTTATTTTAGACTCATTCTTTTATGACAATAAATTCCAATTAATATTGTTTATATTTCTAAGTGTGAATAAAAAAGATTTCAAACAACAAAGAATAAATATTATTTTAATGATTATTGTCTTGTTCATTTTTCAGTTATTTGTCTTTATTTTAGTACAATTTAACATTCTCATGCTGGCTTCTGTTTCATCCTCCTAATAACTCACCTTTCAGGATTAGCAGGTGAGATAGAAAGTTACTAAGGTATAATCCATGCAGATTTCCTATCATGATCACAGGTGATTTCAAAATAGGAGGACAAAAATAGCAACTGCAGCAGATATATTCTGTAAACAAAGCTGTGATAATTAGTGATGTTATCAAATTTATTTTATTTGTATGTGTTGTAGTAAATGAATAAAGAATTCAGACTAATTAGTTCTTATATGAAATCAACCACAGCATTTATATCATAATTGGTACCTTGCAACCAATAAAATAAGAGATTTTACCTATTTGGGGTGGGTTGTGGGTTTGATCGCAGGCTCCATCAGTCATGTCAGCTGTTGTGTCCACTTCATCCTCCATGACTGCTGGTGGTGATCGGAGGGATGGGTGGTGTCTGTGCAGGCGCCACGCCTCTGTTAGTGTGCTCCAGGGAAGCTGTGTCTATGATGTAGCTCATTACCATCAGTGTGTGAATGGACTGTAGTGTAAAGTGCTTTGGAGTCCTCTGACTCAGAAAGGTGCTATACAAGTGCATGTCATTTATAATTTCTAAGATATTACTGCTTTGTACCACAGAAGTATTTAAATAATTTTTTGCTTGTTGAGGTCCTGTTTTGGGTTTTATTAAAAATCCATCTATCTGAGCAGCTATTCATTCTGGGGAGGATGCAAGGTCAGAAGGATGCGAGGTGACGTCACTGCTCCTGCTGCATGAACCGCTTGGAACCACTCACGGAAACAAAAATTATGTAAAGATATACAGCATAACAAGGGAGTGTTGGTTTTCAAAATAAAAGCATAGCAAAATCTGTTTCTGTGTCTAAACGTGAAAACAGGAGCAAATAGTTAAGATAAAGAAAATTTAGTTGCACATTTGACGCACGTGTATTACTGTTGCGTTCTTCTCTAGCAGAGTTTTGATTTAGGTTATTTGAGGTATGATGTTGGCTTTTATTTTGAAGACAACTTCCGGTGTTAGTCCGTGTATCTTGACTGTTGTAGTGGAAGTCTGGATTCGGCTCTTGTTTCAGCTCGCTGGTGCCAACGCCCGGCGAAACAAACAGCTAACTTATCCACAGGTATGTAGCCTGAACATGTCCTCGCCTCTTGGTGTTAGGTTATTTGACATATCAGCTCTCTCCAGTGCTTTGTTTTAGCCAAGCGGAATGGGCTAGCAGTAGCCAACACTAACATTAGCTGGCTGCTTGCTAAGCTAACTTTGTGGTTAGCATTGTGTGGCGGTAGCATTAGCATAGTTTGTTACACTATAAACAAACATATTTTTACTGCAGTGTATTGCTGGTTAGAGTAAAGAACGCCACGATATGATAAGTAACTATAGCTGTTTTCCTAACAAGTCATTAAAGACAGGTTAATTAAAGGAAAAACATAATTTGCTAGCGTTAGCCTTCGGACAGTTTTGATGATAATGGGGTGTGACTGAATAAGTTAATGCGAGGAAACTGTCTTTCCATGGGGTCCCACTGGTCCAACAGGTTAATATTAGTATTGCTAAAGGAAAGATACGCCCAACATTATTTAGAGCGCAGTTTGTGTACCATTTGAATGTGAATCGGCCTAACCTTTGAGAGACATCACCTCCCCCTCTTCCTGCAGCTTACGAAATTGCCAGCAGCAGCAGAAAGCACAGAGATGCAGACTATCAAGTGTGTGGTGGTGGGTGATGGAGCAGTGGGGAAAACCTGCTTATTGATTTCATACACCACCAACAAGTTCCCTTCTGAATACGTACCGACAGTAAGTTCTGCTGGACAGTACGTCATAAATAAGATCACATTTACTCTCAAACTGTGGCACTAATTCAACTCTTGGATTGTAGGTGTTTGACAACTATGCAGTAACTGTAATGATCGGGGGTGAGCCATACACCCTGGGCTTATTTGATACAGCAGGTATGGTGTTTCAAGTTTTATATTCCCCTTATAATGTAAGTTTAACATTGATTTGCTTACTTTAACAAACTACATCTTCCCAACAATCCTTTTGTAATCAAATAAGTGAAAATGAAGTTTCTGTTTTCTGTATAGAGTCATGAACTTTTAATGCACAGTGCATGTCCATGATATTAACCATTTGTTTGTGTGATGGCATAATATTATTGTAGGTCTGCATAATGACATTGGTTAGTGCGCAAAGATTTTACTGCTCGTATGAAACAAGCCTAAACCTGACACATTCTTTTTTCTGCTCAGTGAATACATTTTTTGTCTGGTCTCTGTAGGGCAGGAGGATTATGACAGATTAAGACCACTAAGCTACCCTCAGACCGATGTCTTCCTAGTCTGTTTTTCAGTTGTTTCACCTTCCTCGTTTGAGAACGTTAAAGAAAAGGTAAGTAATTGAATAACATTGAGTTTTCACCAGCTTTCCTAATGACATGTCATACCCTACTCTGTAGTAATCAAGGTCCATTTTTTTAAAGAAATGGTTGCTACAGAAGTCACTGCCTCATAAGAAGTGTATAAAAGAAAATTGCTGTTTTGAGTTGCATTACTTCTTTTCACTTGTTTTAAGCTGAGCAGTGGAAACATGAATCACTCTAAGGCCTTGAGTCAAAGGCCCTCCAATGGGCTGTCAGTACCAGGATCGCGAGGTGCATTGAGGTCAGAGCTGATGCTCACATGAGCTGAAACAATAGCTAATTAATAGTACACACCAACCCCAATATGGTCTGGGTATGGTGGGTATGTATGATTGCATAACATTAGTGTACATTATTCCTGTGTTCTTTGAGATTTGTTTTTTTTGTTTGGTTAGCTTAAAATGGAAACATAAATTAACACTTACATAACTTATTTCAAATGGATTCAGTACGTAGAAACGGTAGATCACTCATCACAGAAACAATAAATTCTAGCTTAATACTTTGTTGTTTTGGATAAGTTAGTAGGGAAAAGATCAGAAACTTAAAAGCTAAAAGAGGACAAACATGCCTCTATCAGTAAGTAAAGTATTTTGCGTGTGTTTTCGGACAAGGACACTAGTTCAGATAATGGTTTAGTCGTGAAGTGCAGGTGCACATGATTACTATGGATGTCAGCAGCACAATACCAGCTATATAGGACATAACAGCTTTAGTTCATCTTGGTGACATTTAAATCTGTTTTGAGTGAAACAAAAAATCTCAACTGATGAGTTTTTAATATAGTTTTTATATATAGTAAATATAAAAGCCACAAAGCTAAATAAGGGTGTTAGTAGTTGCAAATGTTAAATGAGCATTAAACATATTTGGTCCTTCATGATTCACATTTATTTTACTCAAATAAAAGCAGTAAATATACAGATGAAAGTGAAAAAACTAGAATCTGGAGCAAAAGTCCATTTATGTCAGTAAACCAACTCAGACTGAGAGACCATCTAAAGGCTCAGGAACCCTTTGCAGGTGTTCTGGATTCATCAGCTGATTAGAGTGTGACACTTTGAGTCTAGAATATTGAACCTTTTCACAATATTCTGAGATTTTGAATGTGGGGTTTTCATCAGCTGTAGCCATAATCATCACAATTATAACAAATAAAGGCTGAAATATCTGGCTTTGCCTGGAATGAGTCTATCTCTTTAGTAAAGCTTAATAATACTGACATAAATGAACTTTTGCACCACATTCTAGTTTTTCCAGTTTCACCTGTACGGTGACTAAAATCATTTTCTCTAAAAATGAAAACCATCACAGGTTTAAAGGCAGTAACTCGGTAAGTCTGAAGAAGCTTGTGTTTAAGTAAGCTGAGTCTTTAAAACAAATCTTTGTGAATGGGAGCTCTGATGTAATGTGGATGTTTAATGCAGCCCTGCAAACTGATCATTATCTCAGTGACATTTTTAAATTAGCTTTATTCTTAGGAGACGATCTTTTCAGTTTGCCTCGTTACCAAATTAAACAACCTGAGTTTAATATTTACACAGATATCAGTGAGCAATTATTTCCATAATCTGGTTCATCTAGAGTAATCTTTGAATAGCTAAGATGAGTTTCCTCTCCTCTCCAGTGGGTTCCTGAGATTACTCACCACTGTCCCAAGACCCCGTTCCTGTTGGTAGGCACTCAGATTGACCTTCGTGATGACCCCTCCACGGTGGAGAAGTTGGCTAAGAACAAGCAGAAGCCAATCACCCCTGAGACAGCAGAAAAGCTGGCTCGTGACCTGAAGGCAGTCAAATACGTAGAGTGCTCAGCTCTGACTCAGGTAAGCCCCCCCACACCCCACCCCACCTCCAGTGAACATGGGTGTAACAAGCATGGATTTAACACTCTTCTAACAGAAAGGCTGGAAGTGCTTTGGCTTGTCTTTTGCTAACGGCATCTGGCTAAACCGTGCTCTAACCGTGTGTGTGTACTTGTGTTTCTCCTTTGTTTTCTTTTCCTGTAGCGGGGACTGAAGAACGTATTTGATGAGGCTATCCTAGCTGCTTTAGAGCCCCCTGAAACTCAGAGAAAGAGAAAATGCTGTTTGTTCTGATGTCTCCTTGCATCTGGCTTTGCCTCTCGATTATTGTCTGCTGCTTTTTCATCGTAAAGAAATATCTTTCACTTAAGTAACCACTCTTAAAGTTTAAAACTGTGTCCATTAACTGTTCCCCTTCTGTTCATGTGTGCTTTTTTTTCCACTTGGCCTACTCACAACTCCCCGTGCGGCCTAAAACGATAGAGTGCCAATGTTGAATCCTCCTTTCTGTCCTGATTTACCTGAACTAGACTGAGTTTTAGTTCAAACAACGTTCTGTTATCTCAGTATTGAGCTCATCTGTTACATCCTACAGAAATAATAATATTAAGCTGCATTCTGTCGTAGACAGTTTCTCTCTGCTGCTGCATCTAACTTTTCCACGGGTTTTGGTCACTACTGGGTCACGAGGAGAGTCTTGTATGTTGTTTGAATAAAGGAACATTTTGAATGCCATGCTCACTTTCTAGTTGGACTCATTTTGCATGTGGTTCCACTGGATGTATCTGGGACATTTTTGTTTTGAATAACAACATTTTGTTTCCACAGAAAGGATTAAAGAATGTGTTTGATGAGGCAATTCTGGCTGCCCTGGAGCCTCCTGAACCTAAGAAAAGACGTAAATGTGTTCTGCTCTGAGATTCTTCAACGCCTCCTTCACATCGGTTTCCATATCTAGGTTAACTACTGCACAAGCACATTCCATCATGAGTTGAGATACTATTAAATATTAGCATCCTCGCTGACGTGACCTAAAGGCAAATGTAACGTTTTGGCTGATTTTTAACATCGAGTAACCTGTTTTATTCTGTCCTGGATCATTTGAATCCACTAAAATAGTCTCAGAAGTGAAAGGATCTCAATTATCAACAATAGAGGAAACTTTTGCTTGACAGTTTAATTTTGTGGCAATATAATATTATTATTCCAAAAGAAGCAGCACAGAAGAGTTGTCTGCATTAATTTATTATTAGAAGCATATAGAACCTAAGCTGGTAATGATGGAAGTCCCCAGATTGTTATTTTACATTAAAGTTGATTAAAACTTGTTCTTCTATCACCGGCTTTTATCAAAGCAATAAAACTCCTCTTTGTCTATAAATTAGGTTTTCATTCCACAATTAGCTTTAGTTTGCTCTGGCAGAACCTGACTGAAGACCACCTAAGACCACAGGTGGGAAATAAAGTCCAGTTGTAGACCAAAGTGATCATCAGCGTCAGAAAAATCACAAAGTATTTCAAGTTAACTGATCAGTTCACCGTTAGACTGAAGTCAAGGATTTAATACTAGTTTAAAAGCGTGTCTGCCTTTAACTCTGAGTTAATGAAATGTTTTCTAACAAACACACTGCATTGCATCAAGCTTGGAGTGTTGTAAAAGAAAAGTTAAATGACTGAACCGATATTTGTATGAATAATGCCAACTGTAGGGTGACGGCGTGAGCTGATCTGTAAATAACTTCCTGTATGAAATCTGTGCGTTACTAATAAAGCTCCACGAAGCAACGATGTCGCTGAAATCAGATCAAGTGAAAGAAATCTGATTTTTATTCCATTTGACATGACTGTACTGTACCTTACTTGTAATAAAAGCACAACAATAAACCAGTATTATGATTAAATCTTTAGTTCTGTTCTGTCATTTGATGCATCAGTAAAGAGACTGGCCTGTTTTAACGTAAAAGAACAAATTACAAACCAGCACCAGAAAAAAGGCCCAAATCAGCTTTTAATGAACCAGAAATACTTGAAGAAAATCCTGTTAAGACTTCCTTGTCCAACGCTGCATCATATTTCAGACGTTACTATGTGTAGCCCCAAATAATGAGATGGATGGATTATTTTATAAACCAGAATGTTCAAATGAGAAAGTGCAATCCAGAGTGTAAAGTTGACACATAAAGACTAATACACAGATAATTTTCTTGCAGAAAACTAGTACAATACACTGAAACATATTGAAACTTTATCCATATCTTTCTGCTCATAATAGTGCTTTAATTACATTTTATTAAAGATCCACTTCAGCACACACATTCATGCTCTTTGTCTAAATATTTAAATACTACATGGACATCCTCAAAGTGCATTTTATATACAGTGTGTGTGTATATATAATATTTCTACACAGTATAACCTGCTGTTTGCATCCTAAATCAATTATCTTTAAGTATAATATTGTGTCCATTCATTTACCATCTAAACGGCAGCAGGTAATACTCAAGGCAAATAAGGTGATAAAAGATAACGTGCAACAATGATTAAAGGCAGGATGGAAGAGTGAGGATGAAGCAGTTGCAGCTGTAATGGACGGCTGAATAGATGGAGGGATAAGTGCTAACACCATAATGTCAGTTCTGACTTCATTTAGAGGAACAACTGTCCGTAATTCCAGGGTATCCAATGTAGGAATCAAATGGAATTTACATAAAACTCATCAGTACTGGAATTGACCTTTTTCTACATATTAACCCTTTGTGTGAAACTGATGTTGCATTCATATACAGATGACTCAAAAAAGAATTTTTTTTCCACATTGAGACATTCACCACATGAAAGGTCAAAGGAGAAAAACTTTGGTGGCCAAAAGCATAAAACTAAAGAATCGAGTTCTTCAACCAGTTAGACATAATAAACCGTTTCAGGAACAATGATTGTGCTATGAGTCCAGGGCTGGACACACTTCAACACAGCTGTCTGTGACACGGATGCCGTACCATCCAGCCCAGAACTGTGTGTCTTTACCACCATGAACAAATCTGATGTATCTCACTCCTGGTCCATAGTCCTGGAATACATGGGTGATCTGCAAAATAATCAGTAGAAATTTAAAACAAAAAGAGCATAAGTCATGTAGAGCTAGGAAAAAAACTCAAACTGAACTTGGGTACCTGATTCCATGTCTGATCGTTCCACTGTGAGAAGTAAACAGTATCAGGATGGAATTCCTGAACCGCGTTTTTCCGTTCATCCAGCAGCTGCACAGAGATCCTGTATTCGCTGCCACAATCCCACCGAGGTGCGTACCTAACACATTACACAAACATCAGGGACACGTCGCTCCATCATGTGACAGCCGTGGGAATTGTTCTCACCAGTCAGATATTCTGATGGGAGGCTGGAACTCATCCATAAAGGATGGACTGTAACCTCCACGTTTCAGATCAATTGTCTGCTCCTTAAGGCACATGCTGCAATCAACAGTATATGAGTGTAAATATCCTGTGCATTAACTGTATGAAGCATGTAAAGTGATAACCATTTATGTTCTGGATCACATCTGGTAATTAATCACCCATAAGAGGTCACAAAATTTTTCTGAACTGCCTCATTTGGATGTGGCACCATAGGTTCATCTATTCTCCATCTGTCACCATTGTTCTCTGTTAATGTCCAACCACGAAATTCATCTACAACAAAAAAAGGTAAACAAGAAATTATTATTTTCTACAAAGAAAACTATGCTGGCCCAACACTCTAGTTTTTACAGCTTCTCACCTTCCCCTCTTGGGTTCTTAAGAAGATTTCTTCTTTTCTTGCACAAGAAGTAAAACAGTCTCCAGTCACTGGGTACTTTGGACGCACCATGGGGGTGGTACCCCTCTCTTCTACACCTCTCCCTCCAGAAAGACTCCTGATCAGCCACTTCTTTCCATTGATGGCACACTAACCGATTCACACAGACAACCTGATCAGGGGGCAGATCTAGGAAGATTTCCTCCAAGATGTCTGGAGGAAGAGAGAAGGTCTGAAAACAACAAAAACATAAATAATCAGATATATAGTTTTTATACAGCACCTGGAATGCACCACTGTAATGACCCAGACATCAACATAGACATTAACAGCTTCTGTGGTTCTTCCTTTTTTAATTTTTAAAGAATTTGTGGAGACAAAAACTAGAAACCAAAGCCAGTTCTCTGCTGAAAAGTCCCTCTTCATACGCACCACTGTGTGCATGGTTGCTGAGGACAGTCCCAGACAAGGCTGAAGTTAGCCTCAGTTCAACATTAAAAGAAGCCACTGAACCATCTTCATCTTTACCAGCTTTGATTACAGCTGTTTGTTTAACTTTTATAAGTCAGATAAAGGCTTAACAAATGACAAACTACATTTTAACGATTCTGCTCCTGGTGTAAAATGGTTTGGTCCAGGTAAGTGTTAAGTTGGTTACTGTGAATAAACGTGTGAAATCCCCCTTTAGACGAATGAGAAGCTGACTTCAGCCTGTTACATTCTAGCATAAACGACTCTCCCATCGGCTCACACCACCTGCTTTAATCATTAATGTAGGTCCTAGATTAAACGTGAATAAAACACTGGTCAGAATAAACTGATCTGTGTGGATTAGCAGCAGTCCTGTGTTGAACTTACAGCCTGATTTGAACATGACTCTGACGCAGATGAAGACGTGCTGTGTGTTGTCCCCATTCTTTTATTTCTCCTTTTCATGTCAGGAATAAACTCCGAGCTGAAGCGTTTCTACAGGCGTTGTTTTAGGTCTCCAGCCCGCTGCCAGAAACCTACCAAAGAGAAACTAGTCACGGTTCACTTCGTTGTTTATGTTCTACAAAAACGGAAGTGAAAGTCGAGATGAAACAGCTCAGAGTCTAAAATAAAGATAATTTTATATAAATATCTATTTATACTGACAGTAAACGTGCTACTTTTAAGGAATACCTGTTCCAAATTAAAGATAAACGCTGTTTGAAGTCTACTTTTCTCAGACGACTGTTTCCTGTTTCTGGAGGGAGCGCTTGTTTTATTACCCCGAGACTCATCCAGGGTAATCGCAGCGGTGCCAAACACCGAGATAAAAGTCCTGGATGTTTCAGAGTCCAATCATCCTCGTGTCGTGTGTATGTATATATCTGTCAAAATGGTTGACAGAGCTATAACATACGTAGTGGGGATTGTTTTTTAGAATAAACAGTTTGAGTAAAACTGTGGTTTCCTGGTGTGCGCCGGTAAAAAAAAACAACGAACCCTCTTGAAGGACAGTTCCGGGTACGGTGAGCACCGTCCCCAGCATTCTACTCGCTCATCCGCAACATTATCATTACATAAATGTAATTAATATAGATCTTTAATAAAATATTATATTATATATAGTATATAATCCATTTATTATATACAATATAATATATACTGTTATAGTTAACATTTATATAAATGTGCATTTCATTTATTTGATTCAATTTGCTTATGTGGGATGTTGTGCTTTAATGAACTATTATACACTAGTAATGTAAAATCATCCAATTACAGCCAAAGCTGATTTCCTTTGATAGTCCCACTGCCAGCTTTTACAGGCTATAACTATAAAACACAAACAGTATAAACAAATCTGGATATAAGTTCATAATATTTCAAAACAAATCAAAATACTAATAACTCATGTTCACCCTGCAACATTAATACAACAAAATATAGCTGTTACTAAAGCCTAACAGACTAAGAACAGAAAATAGGCTGCATAGCCATTCTTTCAGCCTTTTTAAAAAGTATTAAAAGTCAGATTGTCCCAATTGACAGGTAACCTGTTCCAGAACTTACAACACAAAACTGAAGATGTTGCAAAGGAATGGCACATTCACCTCTGCTGGAAGCTCTGGTAACTCCACACAAGGTTGCATGCACTGACCGTCTATAATATTCTCTTAAAAGAGCAGGGGCCACTTGAAAAATGGCCAAAAAATCATATTTTCATGGTTGGATCTTAACAAGGTTCCAAGTAGAGCTTCAGCACACTACAAGAAGAAATGGGAGTGAGACAAAACATTTTCTGAGCAGTAATTTATTGAAATCAACACTTAAACTGAAACAGGCTGTTTTACAGCTGATCAAAAGTTTAAGACCCCACCAGCAAAAAAAAGAAAAAAAAAACCCTCCATAACAGAAACCAAAGTTCCACACATGAACTCAATAATGAGTAGCTCCACCATTATTGTTGAACACTTAAAAAATTTGTTGCGGCATGCTTGATGCAAGTGTTCCATGCAAGCGGTGAGGATGGCTGCACGAAGGGCATCTACTGTCTGGAACTGCTGTTAATTTTTGTAAACTTCCCTTGCCCTCCATCTTAGAGGAAGGATGGTGTTACTCTCCTGGAAGAAGTCCCTTGTCCAGCAGACATTGTATCCTGTAACATTTTCCTGTTGAAAAACCCAGTGGTTACCACACAGGCGAGGGCCTTCAGTCATGAGGGATGCTCCCTGCAACATCTGGACACAGCCAGCAGCAGTTTGACGCCCCTGCACCTTCTAAGGCTCCATTGTTCAACTGAAGAAAAAACACCACAAACCATTATGATCCCCCCTTCAGCTGTGGCGCATAGAAAACATCTCAGGTGGGATCTGCTTGTGATGCCAATAATGTTGGAAACCATCAGAACCATCAAGGTTACATTTCTTCTGATCAGAGAAGAAAACTTTTTTTCACCTTGCAGTGTCTCATGTTTGGTGCAAGATCCAAATGGTCAATTCTGTGGCGTTCAAGGAGACGAGGTCACATGATGGGTTATGGACTGCAGTCGGCACCAGTAATGGCCTTAAGTTGGGTCAAGGATCGTCCAGTGTCTTGACAGACAGCCAATTGGATCCTCCAGCTCAGTGCTGGTGAACTTTATTTGGGTCTTTCACTTGACTTTCTTGTTCGATAACCCTCAGCATCATTTAAATGTCCCGCATTACTAATGGGGTCAAATGGACACCACATGTTTTTTTTATTTTTGAGGAGCACCACCTCACCTCTGCCAAGTGGACCCTAAGGGATAACCCACCAACACTGCTCAACCATCCCCTGTCTTGGAGGGGTCTCCCTAAAAGGACATCGGGAGGGTTTAGATATTCCAAATGACTGCCTCACTCCATCCCACCTCAGCAGCGATGGCGTGCATAACTTGTTTCCCAAACAGAGAAATAAAATCCAGCATGAAGTTATTATCAAATGTGTTGTTTTTTAAATGATCGTTACAATTAATGCACTTTTAAAATAAACTTTCATAGAAAACATTTCCAGTAAGAAAAAAATACAACCCAGCACCTTTTTTTATTAATTGAAAAGCCCCAAATCATCTTTTAATTAATTTGAGCTAATTTTTAACAAAATTCCTTACTTTTAGATTTACGTCTTACGTCAAAGCTATTTTTGGACATTATAGTGTGTTCCAAAAAGTCATTTAGATAGCATACAACAAGAAAATTACAACCCAGTATCAAAATAATTGAAAGCCCAAAATATATTTTTTTAACAAAATCCCTTTTTTTTTTTTTTGTTTCCTGCACATTGAGACATTCACCATGCATTCATCATACACACCCAGCCCAAAAAAAAGTTGCCACCTGGATATAACTAAGCAAATAGGTAGGAGCCTCCTATTGGATAATGACTGCATGGGCGATTAACTTTCAGCTGCAACAAGTTATTTAACCCAACTGGTGCAATGAGTTGCTTCTCATTTCTTCAACAACCATGTGGAAAGACACATCTGGTGGTGGTGGAACAGATGTTAGTCTATGTGAGAAGGGTCACATCATTGGCATGCATCAAGCAGAGAAAACATCTAAGGAGATTGCAGAAACGACTAAAACTGGGTTCAGAACTGTCCAACGCATTATTAAAAACTGGTGTGATGAGTCCAGATGGACCCTGTTCCAGAGTGATGGGTGCATCAGGGTAAGAAGAGAGGCAGATGAAGTGATGCACCCATCATGCCTAGTGCCTACTGTACAAGCCTGTGGGGGCGGGGCTATGATCTGGGGTTGCTGCAGGTGGTCAGGTCTAGGTTCAGCAACAGGATGTGCTCCAAGAATGAGGTCAGCTGACTACCTGAATATACTGAATGACCAGGTTATTCCATCAATGGATGTGTTCTTCCCTGATGGCACGGCCATATTCCAAGATGACAATGCCAGGATTCATGGGGCTCAAATAGTGAAAGAGTGGTTCAGAGAGCATGAGACATCATTTTCACACATGGATTGGCCACCACAGAGTCCAGACCTGAACCTCATTGAGAATCTTTGGGATGTGCTGGAGAAGGCTTTGTGCAGCGGTCAGACTCTACCATCATCAATGCAAGATCTTGGTGGAACATTAATGCAACACTGGATGGAAACAAATCTGGTGACGTTGCAGAAGCTTAGAGAAACAATGCCACAGTGAATGTGTGCTGTAATCAAAGCTAAAGGTGGTCCAATGAAATATTAGAATGTGTGATCTTTTTGTTGGTGGCAACTTTTTTTGGGGGCTGGACAGTGTATGAGCACTTGAAAGGTCAAAGAAGAAAAACTTTGGTGGCCAAAAGCATAAAACTGTAAAGAATCAATTTCTTCAACCAATTAGACGTAATAAACCATTCCAGGAATAATGATTAGGCTGAGTCCAGGGCTGGACACACTTCAACACAGCTGTCTGTGACACGGATGCCGTACCATCCTGCCCAGAACTGTGTGTCTTTACCACCATGAACAAATTTGACGTATCTCACTCCTGGTCCATAGTCCTCAAATACATGGGTGATCTGCAAAATAATCAGTCAATAATTTTAAAAGAAAAAGCATAAGTCATGTAGAGTTCAGAAAAAAACTCAAACTGAACGTGAGTACCTGATTCCATCCCTGATTGCTCCACTGTGGAAAGTAAACAGTAGCAGGATGGAATTCCTGAACCACGTTTTCCTGTTCACCCAGCAGCTGCACCGAGATCGTGTATTCGCTGCCACAATCAGATCGAGGTGTGTACCTAACACATTACAGACAAACATCAGGGACACCTTGCTCCATTTGAAAAATTATAAATACAGAAACATTCTGTTTTCTGACAGGAATTGCAATTTCAGAAAAAAGCAATCATGTGATTGTCAAAGGTGTGGAATTTTTTGCAGCGCTCCTGACTGACCCAGGATCAGCTGTGACAACTATTTTACACACACAGGGTAACGATGCAGAGCAAACAGTCACTGGTAGAGTTGTGTTGCTGTTAGCCAATCAGAGGTTAGATGTCCAAAAATCAGGAAATAAAACTCCAAGCTCTCCTCTGATCTGGCAATCTTCTAGTTCCTGAAACAGGTGCACCGAAGCTGTTTTTCTGAGTACGACTTACAAGGCATTCATTCCTACTAGAGACCACTGCAAATGTATTAACAATATGAGTGAAGGATCTCTTTTACTCATAAAGGTGTTGAACTCTCGTTTAATCAGAACATTTGCAGTGGTCTCTAGTAGGAATGAATGTCTTGTAAGTCGTACTCGGGGTGAAAAAAAGCCCAGAAGCGCCTGTATCAGCAGGATAATTCAGCTGTAGGAGAAAGTAGCTTCAGATGACAGGATCTGGAGTCTTACTTCCTGATATGTGGACATCTCTCCTCTGATTGGCTAACAGCAACACGACTCTACCACTGACTCTGTTTGCTCTGCAATGTTGATGTTTTATCTCCACAAATAACACAAGCCTGGAGGAGTTCTGCTGTGTGGTGGAGTTGCTAATGCTAATGGTTAGCTTCTACTAGCAGAGACGTTCTCTGCTGTTTCCTGGACGCTAAACCAACAACAGCCTTCCCCATCGGGAGTCAAGATGGGTGAGTCCATGAATGTTAAATAACAGTGTGACGTAGATCTGTCTGGCTTTTCTAATCCTAGAGTTTCTCCATCTATTTTCTATCAGAAGCTAAAGCTTAATTTATACTTTTCCATCTAACCCTATGGAGGCACGCAGCGCCATTTTGCATCGGCACAAGAGCTTTTCAACAGGCCCGCAGAGGCTGACGGAGACATGCCCTCTTTTTTAACTGTCCGTCAAGAGCGACAGAGAGCGCAAGCTTGTGATTGGTCAGGACGCCGCTTCCTTTACATACGTCAACAGCACCGCTATCGCCGCCTCAACAAATAAAGAGAGCTGAAGATATCTAGCGGCAGAGACGGAGCAGCTTGAAGAACGCCTTGCGGAAAAAGTCCGAAAATATTAACGATTATTCATCCGTGACTAAAGGAGCACAAAAATATGCAGCGAGCGTTTTATTCGTGGACGGAAATGACGAGAAACGTGGGTTTAGAGGTGCCGACCGCCTGAAGAGGTGGAGGATAATGAGGGACAAATTCATCCATGTTAAAAAGTCTCTAAAACACATTAAATCAATGTAAACACAGTAGTAAATACACTATCGTGGCCCGGATACATGACTGTAATGGTGGCAGGATACCCCAGAAAAGCGCTACGCCCTCTGTTGTCTGTGAACGCCCAATGTTGTGCATGAAAAACTCAGAGTGACCCATTATAATCAGAAATAATCTCTCTCTCTCTCTCTCTCTCTCTCTCTCCTCACACACACACACACACACACACACACACACACACACACACACACACACACACACACACACACACACACACACACACACACACACACACAACATGCTTCCATAGATTCATGACTTTCAACAGTTGTGGGAATTTTTCTCACCAGTCAGATACTCTGATAGGAGGCTGGAACTCATCCATAAAGGATGGACAGTAATCTTCACTTTTCAGATCAACTGTTTGCTCCTTGAGGCACATGCTGCAATCATCAATGTATACGAGTGTAAATATCCAGTGCATTAACTGTATGAAGCATGTAAAATCACATGTATTTTCTGGATCACAGCTGGTAAATAATCACCCAAAAGAGGTCACAAAGTTCTTCTTAACTGCCTCATTTGGATGTGGCACCATAGAGTCCTCTATTTTCCATCCATCACCATTGTTCTCTGTTAATGTCCAACCTTGAAAATTATCTAAAAAAAGACAAAAAAAATTAGGGCTGTCAAATTATGAGATTCATCCAGATTAATTACAGACACATTTAGTGCACTATTTTTTTAATCACGTTAATCTCATTTCAAATCTATGACTTTACTGGGACTTTTCTAGCCTACCTGTTGGGATTTTTTAGTTTAATTTTTATTTTATGTAATTATATTTATTTTTAACTATCCTGCCATCACATGTCAGAAGTGAGAGAGTGAGTGCTTAATGCTTATTCAGCATTTTATTTTGTGATAAACTGTCAGTTTTGATATGCTAACTTACAGCACTGTAATAACAGGTCTATTTTAATTTTAGATAAAAGTTTTAGTAACAAGTTCTGTCATCACTATTTGCATTGCTCAAAAAAAGTGTTCCTTGATGTGTTAACTTAGATTATTCTATATGGACCTGATGTTTTATTTTTAAATATTAATTATTTGAGACTGACAAAAAAACAAAGTATTATTCTGCCTTGGTGTTGTAAAAGGAAAGTTTAGAAGTCTGTTAAACAATAAATGACTTTATAAAGCCAGTTTTTTTGTTACATATTAATCTTTTAGTCTGCCACAATAATTTAATGAATTTAAATAAAAATGCATCAAAATGAGGACTTTTCTCAGCCATTAGTAGGTAAGATAAAAAAAGAGATTAATTAGATTGATTAATTAATTACAGGTCATGATTATTTATTCTCAAAAAAATGTAATCACATGGTAAAAAAAATGATGACTATTTTCTACTAAGAAATATACAATACCTCACCTTCTGCACTTGGGTTCTTAAGAAGATTTCTTCTTTTCTTGCACAAGGAGTAAAACAGACTCCAGTCACTGGGTACTTTGGAGTCATTGTAGGGGTGGTACCCCTCTGTTGTACACCTCTCCCTCCAGACAGACTCTTGGTCAGCACTTCCTTCCATTGACGGCACACTAACCGATCCACAGACAACCTGATCAGGGCGTAGATCTAGGAAGATTTCCTGCAAGATGTCTGGAGAAAGAGAGAAGGTCTGAAAAGAACCACAAATAATCAGATCTGAAGCGGGGTTTTCAGGAGAAACCGTTTAAATAAAAAATTCCAGACAAAGCGCCACCCCCTCTTAAGCAATCTTAACATTTAGTTTCCTCTTAGAGAACCGGTTCTTTTGGCTCTCAAATGGCTCCTCACATTTTTTATTTTTTAAAGTCATTTATTACCAGAATTATGCAGGATTGCATGTAAATTGAATTACTAATCTACAAATACTATATTAAATGTTTATTATTGAAATAGCTTATTTTATTCAACATGAAGCAGAGTGCTACAAAAACACATTTTAAATGACAAAAACAAACTTGTAAAATATTGATCAACTTTGAACTATTAGAGCCTTAATATATTTTCCCTTCCACACTCTGCCTTTGAATTATCATTGTAGTAAAAATGTGTCCATATCTTGCTGCCTGTCCTGTTTTACTCATGTCCTCATCTTTCTGAAGTACTGCTTATTTTTCTTTCCTCCTCTTTTACAGATTTGTCCCCACCCATATTTACAGGTCCCATCACGTTAATGTAATAACAACAGAGGACACACCCTGGACTTGGTCATCATGTATGGCCTGTCCACCAGTGTGTCCTCTGTTGTTGACTTGGCTGTCTCTGACCACTACTGTGTGTTTTTTAGCGTTGCTAGTTTTACCCAGCGGGAGCCCTCTGTGAGGAAACGTCATCTCAACCCTGAAGTGGCTGCTGGTTTTCTTGAAGCTTTTAGGAAGATCCCGCCTGTTTATCAACCCGCCCCCTGTGATTTTATTGTCAACAATTTTAACAGCAGACTTCAATCTGCTCTTGACAAACTAGCTCCACCTAAAGTCAAACACATATACAGTAAAACTTCATCGCCGTGGAGGAATGAAAACATCAGGAGATTAAAGAGGAGTTGCAGGGTGGCGGAGAGAAAATGGAGAAAAAATAAATTAACAATAAATCATCAAATATATACAGAACTTCTCAAATCCTACAATACTGCAATAAGGAGCTCAAGGAATAGATATTTCTCCAAACTCATCTCAGATCACAAACATAATCCTAAAATCCTTTTCTCCACCATAGACAATATTTTCAATCGAGTTAACAATACTCTTCAGAAAACCCCCTCAAACATTCTCTGTGAGGAATTTGCAGACCACTTCAGGGGAAAAGTTGACACCATGAGACGTAACATTTCATCTTCTAGTAACATGGTTTTAGATAAGTCTGAGAGTGTGTCTTTACCAGAGGAAACGCTGGACAGTTTTGTCCTGGTAGGAGCTGAGAGCCTTGACAAAGTTTTCTCCTCAGTGAGGCCCACCACATGTGATCTGGATCCAATTCCTACTCCGTTTTTTAAACAGTTTTATGCTCCATTTAGGGATGAGATTTTAAACGTGATGAACTGCTCACTTCAGACGGGGGTCTTTCCTGCCGCCTTTAGAGGGGCGGTGGTGAGGCCCCTGTTGAAAAAGAGCAATTTAGATTTTAATGATTTAAATAATTATCGCCCGGTATCTAATTTACCATTTTTAAGCAAACTTTTAGAAAAGCTTGTTTTAATTCAATTAAATGATTTTATTAATGCTCATAACGTCCTAGAGAAATTTCAGTCTGGCTTCAAGGTGAACCACAGCACAGAGACAGCCCTTCTGAAGATTTTAAATGATTTTAGGATAAACTTCGACGCACAGAGGGTGACAGTGTTGGTTCTGCTGGATCTAAGTGCTGCCTTTGACACAGTAGACCACACTATTCTTTTAACCTGTTTAAAACAGATCGGCCTCTCTGGTGCTGTCCACAGATGGTTTACCTCTTATCTCACAGACAGGACTTTTATGGTGAGCTTAGATACCTGTTCCTCTAGGGTCCAGGGGATCACATGTGGTGTGCCCAAGGGTTCAATTTTAGGCCCAGTGCTTTTTAACCTTTACATGCTCCCACTTGGTGGTGTCATCAGGAGACATGGAGTGAACTTTCACAGTTATGCTGATGATACACAGTTGTACATCTCCGTGTCTCCTGATGACACACAGCCAATGGACACACTATTTAACTGCATTTTAGACATCAAATCCTGGATGGCAGAAAACTTTCTCCAGCTCAACCAGGACAAAACTGAAGTTTTAGTTATCGGTCCTGAGGCTCAGAGAGAGAAACTTTTACCAAAATTACAATCACTGTCTTTTAATCCCTCACAACAAGTGAGGAACCTGGGCGTAATTTTTGATTCGGTTCTGTCTTTTATCCCTCACATCAAAAACGTGACAAAAATAGGTTTTTATCATCTAAAGAACATCGCCAGAGTCCGCCCCATTCTCTCTCGGGCCAATACGGAGACGCTGATGCATGCTTTTATCACCAGTAGAATGGATTATTGTAATGCCTTGCTTTCTGGTCTTCCCAAAAAGAGCATCTCAAGTTTACAACTACTACAGAATTCGGCAGCACGTGTCCTGACGAAGACCAGGAGGCGGGAGCACATTACACCGGTTTTACAATCATTGCATTGGCTCCCCGTATGTTTCAGGATTGATTTTAAGATTCTCTTAATGGTTTTTAAGTGTCTCAATGGGTTGGGACCTTCTTACCTTGCAGAACTTCTTTTACCTTATGAACCCTCGCGACCTCTGGGCTCCTCCGGCAGTCACCTCCTCGTTATTCCTAAGGTCAGGACACGTACCCATGGCGAGGCGTCTTTAAAGTATTATGACCCTCGTCTCTGGAACACGCTGCCGCCTGCCGGAGGACCTCATGGCCACAGGGGACATTCAGTATTTTAAGAGCAGGCTTAAGGCTCACCTTTTTAGCTTAGCTTTTAATTGATTACTATTATTGTTTGTTAGCATGTTTTAGTTTGACTACATCTTTTTAGTTTTACAACACATTTTACATTACAGTTGTTTTACTATTTATTTAATATTATTCATTAACTTTTTATCTTTCTTAATTATTTCTATTCGATTACCATTATTAATTGTATTTTATTTATTTATTTTTATTACTTTCATCCAGTGTTTCCGCTAGGGGGCCCTCTGCCCCAGGAGCGTCATTTGACTACGACGCCCTTGTCCAGACCAGTTGACCTGATGCTCCCGGGTCAGATCGCCCCACCGATGACGTTTCCCAGACTTATGGTTTTTCTGAACTCAGCCAGACGCCAATGTCTTGTATTCTTGATGTATGTGTGTGTGTGTGTGTGTGTGTGTGTGTGTCTGTGTGTCTGTAGGAGGGGATGGGGTTGGCTGGGAGGGGTGGGTACTGAGGGTTATGTGGGGTTATCTTAATCTGTACTGCACTTTGAGCTGCTTTCAAAGTATGAAAAGTGCATTATAAATAAAATTTGATTGATTGACTGATTGATTAATAAATGTCCCAGGCATTTTGTGCGAGCCACCCGCCTCTCTGCTTTCACAGTTGTACGCTTCAAACTACCACATACACACACACACCATGTGCGCATGTTTTTTAGTGGCTCGGGGTAGGATGAGGGCTGCGATTCACACAGACAACCTGATCAGGGCGTAGATCTAGGAAGATTTCCTGCAAGATGTCTGGAGGAAGAGAGAAGGTCTGAAAAGAACCACAAATAATCAGATCTGAAGCAGGGTTTTCAGAAGAAACCGTTTGAGTATAACATTCCGGTGTTCCAGGACAGAAACGTTCCAGGTAAGCCCCCCCCCTTCTTAACTCATTCATTGCCATTGACGACTAAAGTCGTCTTTTCCCTTTTTATTACAGGGCGGGCGTCGGAGCGAGCCCCCGCACCGTGAGAACAAACATCACGTGTCTAAAGCGGATCTTCATCCGTGTATGTCACACATCACGCGACCAGGAAGCGGAAAATCAAAGGATTACGAGTTTGATTTGGGCGGCTGCTGTGAAAAAAACAATGCGCCGAACCGGAAATGCTTCTGGAGCTGCGCTTCGGCACCAGGTTGTGAGAGTTGTGAGAGTCACAAGTTGTGTCATCATGAGCTACATTTAGATTGCCAAATCCATATTTGCAGTTATTTTGGTGAAAGTAACTTAAAGGAACTAGAGGCAGGATCTTTAAAAAATCTGTAAAAAATGAAATATGTATGTTCATTTTTTCAAAGCTAATGGGTGATGAAGCGTTATAAACCAAAAAGAATGAGGCCACCCATGTATCGTTCCATTTTCTTGAACAGGCTGTTTGCTGCAAAATGCGCTGCAGTTAGGTCACGAATTTCCCGCGCTGCCCTACGGATGTGGCGTCAATTGACACTGCTTGCGCGTTCATGACAGCTTCAAACCAGAAAGAAAATGTGTTCGACACTGCAGATCGGTAGGTGGCGCTATTGCACCTTAAGTTGCTTGCCAAACGCCAAACTCCAAAAGAAGAACTGTGGGAATGGATTCTACTGCAACCAGCAAACGACCAAGCGTGGCACAAAGGAAGTTTATTCAGCGGCATCTCGTGAGTCAAAAACCAAATATGGTCAAAGACAGGCAGGGACCCGAATCTATATCGGATACGTGATTGACGAATGGAGGCTGCTTCAACTATATCTGGGACTCAAAAAGGATGCTGCCATGGCTCATTTCCTAGTGAGCAGGTAAGAAACATTATAGGTTGTGTTTAGAGATGATGACAATGATCTGACCTCACCGATGACTCAGAGAGAGCTAGCGTGCAGTAGCATTAGCTGTGATAGTAGCATTAGCTGCATCAGGGCTGCAGCGTGGATTGCTTCGCCGCAATATTGTCCGTGAGAGCGGCGGGGAGTTGCCTTTTCAGCGTGAGATATTGGAGGTGTGGCGTGAGAGCGTGTGAAGAGGGTCAGGTAATGGTATTTTTGTGTTTGTGTAACATTGCCGTCTGTGCACGCTCCCGTGCTGGGCTGCAGTTACTCGCAGAGCCGGGCGCGTCGCTCGTGAGCATCGTTTCTTTTTTCCTGCCTCTAGCTCCTTTAAAGTAATGCGAAGGTAATGTAATGCCTTACATTTTAAAATCAGTAATATTGTAATGTAATAAATTACTTTAAAATGAGAGTAACAAATAATAAATAATGCATTACAGTTTTGAAGTAACTTGCCCAGCACTGGTCGTCCAGTGAGGAAGCACAGTCTGGGGACTTTGGGTTGGGCTCTCCAATCTCTAGTGCTGAGGTCACTGAGATGGTCAGAAAGGAGTAAAACAGCCTCCAGTCACTGGGTACTTTGGAGTCATTATAGGGGTGGTACCCCTCTCTTCTACACCTCTCCCTCCAGACAGACTCTTGGTCAGCACTTCCTTCCATTGACGGCACACTAACCGATTCACACAGACAACCTGATCAGGGGGTAGATCTGGGAAGATTTCCTGCAAGATGTCTGGAGGAAGAGAGAAGGTCTGAAAAGAACCACAAATATCTGAAGCGGGGTTTTCAGAAGAAACCGTTTGAGTAAAACATTCTGGTGTTCCGGGACGGAAACGTTCCAGCTAAGAACCCTCCGCCCACACACACACACACACACACAGACACACCCAAGCATTAATATTTAGTTTCCTCTAAGAGAACTGGTTCTTTTGGCTCTCAAATGGCTCCTCACATTTTTAGTTTCTTAAAGTTATTTATCACCAGAAAATGTGGGGGGACGGGTCCTGACTGTTGTTTGTGCTCATGTACCAAACTGCAGGTCAGACTACCCACCCTTTTTGAGGTCCTTGGAGGGGGTGCTGGAGAGCACTCCTTCTGGTGACTCTCTTGTTCTGCTGAGAAACTTTAACACTCACGTGGGCAATGACATTGAGACCTGGAGAGGTGTGGTTGGGAGGAACAGCCTCCATGATCTGAATCCAAGTGGTGTTTTGTTTTTGGACTTCTGTGCTCCTCAATGATTGTCCATAATGAACAATGTGTTCAGGCATGAAGGTGTCCATATGTGCTTTTGGCACCAGGATACTTCAGGCCGCAGCTTGATGATCGACTTTGTTATCGTCTCATCTGATCTGCGACCGCATGTCTTGGACACTCAGGTGAAGAGAGGGGCGGAGCTGTCAACTGACCACTACCTGGTGGTGAGTTGGCTTCGATGGTGGGGAGGATGCCGGTCAGACATGGCAGGCCCAAATGTATTGTGAGGATCTGCTGGGAACATCTGTCAGAGTCTCCTGTCAGAAGGAGCTTCAATTCCCACCTCCGACATAACTTCCAAAACGTTCCGGGGGGCAGTTGGGGGGACATTGAGTCAGAGTGGGCCATGTTCCATGTCTCCGTTGTCCAGGCGGCCAACCAGAGCTGCAGCCGCAGGGTTTGTCGTGTCTGTCGTGGCAGCAACCCCCGTATACCTGCTGGTGGACACCAGCGGTTAGGGATGTGGTCAAGCTGAAGAAAGATTTCTATCAGGTCTTTTTGGCCTGTGGGACTCCAGAGGCAGCTGATGGGTACCAGCAGTCCAAGCGGCATGCTGCTAGGCTGGTCGCAGAGGCAAAAATGCGGGTGTGAAAGGAGTTTGGTGAGACCATGCAGCAAGACTTCCATATGGCTTTGAGGAGATTCTGGTGCACCATCCGGCACCTCAGAACGGGAAAGAAGTGCGCTACCAACATTGTTTACAGTGTGGACGGTGTGCTGCTGACCTTGACTCGGATTGTTGTGGATCGGTGGGCGAATCGAGACCTGCTCAATCCCACCAGCACGTCGTCCACAGTGTTGGGAGTAACTAATTACAAAAGTAATTAATTACTGTAATGCATTGCTTTTTGCTGTAACGCGGTAATGTAAGGCATTACAGAAAAAAATTCAATAATATTTTACTCGGTATGTCAGTAACGCGCACATTACAACGCATTTTTAACCAGGAATCAATTAGTGGGGTTTCTTCAGGGTTCTAATTACGGGGGAGTCTGAATAAAGGTCCAGTTTCGATATGACATTATTTATATGAACTCTCAGCGCACCAGAGAGGGAGAGCGCTGATGGTTCATGCGCTCCTGACGCGCGCCTCAACCTCAGTAACACTCTCAAAGTCACGCCACCAAAAGAAAACAATTAACACGCGATCGTTCATGTCCGCTTATATTCTCGTATCCTTTTATTTGTGTCTGACGCGCGCTCCCCCAGCAGAGCTCATCTGTGCCCCGGTGACATCACCTCACTGCAGCGGGCGCACAGTGCACCTTTCTCTATTTCTGCGGTGGATCCCTGAACTGATTAGTTCAAAATGTGAAAAAGTAGGAAATCCAGGAAGCTGTTTTTCTGGAAGATTGAAAGGAGATGCAGGAAGATAAGAGACAGACAGGAAAATAGTCAAATAAAAAACGAGAAAACTAAAAAAGTGCTTGAAAAGGAAAAAGTAGGTAGATTTTTACCCACTACACAACAATAACAACATAAAGCAATAATTTATAAACATGTAATATTTATTTATTTGATAAAATTCACATCACCTTCAAAACTCAGTTCCACACCCAGGGCCATATCCAGGCATTTAGGGACCAAGGCAAAATACAGGGTGGAGCCCCTCCCCCCCACCACCACAACCACACGAACACTCAATTAATTTAAGCTAGCAGCATACGATATGTTGTTGCATTTATTTAATAAAAAATAATTTTCTGGGGGTCCTGGCCAGCTCTGGACACTTTCATGCCCAGGAGCAATCATCCTCCAGCCCTGATGGAGGTGATCAGAAGGACCTGCAGAGCAAAATCTTTCTGCTTATGCTACTGTGTGTCTAGATTTCTAGGCTACACAATATCAGCAGAAGAGAAATGTTCAAGCAAAATGTTTCACTTCCTGTAGTCAGACAGAGCAGAGATGAGTGAACCTGCAGCTGAGCTAACGTTAGAACATTCTCCGAATGGGCATACACCCATTACTTTAAGTTTGTGAAGAATGAGGATATGAATAACATTGTAGTCAAATGCACTTTATGTGCTACATCTAAAGAACTGTTAATTATGTTTGACTGTTTTAACCACAACCCCTAGCCCAGTTAAATAACACATCACCTTCCACTGGATGTCTAATGAGCTATACTTGAGCGTCATGAGCTACATTTAGATTGCCAAATCCATATTTGCAGTTATTTTGGTGAAAGTAACTTAAAGTAATGCAAAGGTAATGTAATGCCTTACATTTTTAAAATCAGTAATATTGTAATGTAATAAATTACTTTAAAATGAGAGTAACAAATAATAAATAATGCATTACAGTTTTGAAGTAACTTGCCCAGCACTGGTCGTCCACTGAGGAAGCACAGTCTGGAGACTTTGGGTTGGGCTCTCCAATCTCTAGTGCTGAGGTCACTGAGATGGTCAGAAAGGAGTAAAACAGCCTCCAGTCACTGGGTACTTTGGAATCATTATAGGGGTGGTACCCCTCTCTTGTACACCTCTCCCTCCAGACAGACTCTTGGTCAGCACTTCCTTCCATTGACGGCACATTAACCGATCCACACAGACAACCTGATCAGGGGGTAGATCTGGGAAGATTTCCTGCAAGATGTCTGGAGGAAGAGAGAAGGTCTGAAAAGAACCACAAATATCTGAAGCGGGGTTTTCAGAAGAAACCGTTTGAGTAAAACATTCTGGTGTTCCGGGACGGAAACGTTCCAGCTAAGAACCCTCCGCCCACACACACACACACACACACACACCCAAGCATTAACATTTAGTTTCCTCTAAGAGAACTGGTTCTTTTGGCTCTCAAATGGCTCCTCACATTTTTTGTTTCTTAAAGTTATTTATCACCAGAAAATGTGGGGGGACGGGTCCTGACTGTTGTTTGTGCTCATGTACCAAACTGCAGGTCAGACTACCCACCCTTTTTGAGGTCCTTGGAGGGGGTGCTGGAGCACACTCCTTCCGGTGACTCTCTTGTTCTGCTGGGGGACTTTAACACTCACGTGGGCAATGACATTGAGACCTGGAGGGGTGTGGTTGGGAGGAACAGCCTCCATGATCTGAATCCAAGTGGTGTTTTGTTTTTGGACTTCTGCTCCTCAATGATTGTCCATAATGAACAATGTGTTCAGGCATGAAGGTGTCCATATGTGCTTTTGGCACCAGGATACTTCAGGCCGCAGCTTGATGATCGACTTTGTTATCGTCTCATCTGATCTGCGACCGCATGTCTTGGACACTCAGGTGAAGAGAGGGGCGGAGCTGTCAACTGACCACTACCTGGTGGTGAGTTGGCTTCGATGGTGGGGAGGATGCCGGTCAGACATGGCAGGCCCAAATGTATTGTGAGGATCTGCTGGGAACATCTGTCAGAGTCTCCTGTCAGAAGGAGCTTCAATTCCCACCTCCGACATAACTTCCAAAACGTTCCGGGGGGCAGTTGGGGGGACATTGAGTCAGAGTGGGCCATGTTCCATGTCTCCGTTGTCCAGGCGGCCAACCAGAGCTGCAGCCGCAGGGTTTGTCGTGTCTGTCGTGGCGGCAACCCCCGAACCTGCTGGTGGACACCAGCAGTTAGGGATGCGGTCAAGCTGAAGAAAGACTTCTATCGGGTCTTTTTGGCCTGAGGGACTCCAGAGGCAGCTGATGGGTACCAGCAGTCCAAGCGGCATGCTGCTAGGCTGGTCGCAGAGGCAAAATGCGGGCGTGAAAGGAGTTTGGTGAGACCATGGAGCAAGACTGCCGTTGAGGAGATTCTGGTCCACCATCCGGCACCTCAGAAGGGGAAAGCAGTGGTCTACCAACATTGTTTACAGTGTGGACGGTGTGCTGCTGACCTTGACTCGGGACGTTGTGGATCGGTGGGCGGAGACTTCCTCAATCCCATCGGCACATCTTCCATTGAGGAAACAGAGTCCAGGGACTTTGGGTTGGGCTCTCCAATCTCTGGTGCTGAGGTCACTGAGGTGGTCAAAAAGCTCCTCAGTGGCAAGGCCCCAGGGTTGGATGAGATCCGCCCAGATTTCCTTAGGGCTCTGGATGTTAAAGGGCTGTGTTGGCTGACACAGCTCTGCAATATCGTGTGGACATTGAGGGCAGTTCTGTTGGATTGGCAGACTGGGGTGTTGGTCCCCCTATTTAAAAAGGGGGACCGCAGCGTGTGTTCCAACTACAGGGGATCACACTCCTGAGCCTCCCTGATAAAGTCTATTCAGGGGTTCTGGAGAGGAGGGTCTATCGGAATGTCGAACCTTGGATTCAGGAGGAGATATGGTATGTGGTTTTCATCCTGGCCAAATAACCCTGGATCAGCTTTATACCCTTAGGGGGGTCCTGGAGGGTGCGTGGGAGTTCGCCCAACCAAGTTTTGTGGATTTGGAGATGGTGTGTGACTGCGTCCCTTGGGGGGCCCTGTAGGGGGTACTTCGAGAGTATGGGGTACCAGGCATTCTGATACAGGCTGTTAGGTCCCTGTATGTCCGGTGTCAGAGCTTGCATGGCCCGCAGGAAGTCGGGGTTGTTTCCGGTGAGAGTTGGCCTCTGCCTAAGGCTGCCCCTTTGTTACCGATTCTGTTCATACTTTTTATGGACAGGATTTCTAGGCGCAGCCAAGGTGGTGAGGGGAACTGTTTTGGTGGCCTGAGGATCGGTTCTCTTTTTTCTGCAGATGATGTGGTCCTGTTGGCTTCATCAGACCATGATCTATGACTTTCGTTGGAGCAGTTTGCAGCTGAGATGAGAATCAGCTCCTCTAAATCCGAGACCATGGTCTTGAGTCAGAAAAGGGTAGAATGCCTTCGCCAGGTCAGGGATGAGATCCTGCCCCGGCAAGGGGTGTTCATGGACATATTTGCCCAAAGCCCGGCCACAAAAAAGTCGCCACCCCAGATCATAGCACTGCCCCCACAGGCTTGTACAGTAGGCACTAGGCATGATGGGTGCATCACTTCATCTGCCTCTCTTCTTACCCTGATGCACCCATCACTCTGGAACAGGGCCCATCTGGACTCATCACACCAGTTTTTAATAATGCGTTGGACAGTTCTGAACCCAGTTTTAGTCGTTTCTGCAATCTCCTTAGATGTTTTCTCTGCTTGATGCATGCCAATGATGTGGCCCGGGGAGAACACCAGAATTGGCAAGTCCGCCACTGGCGCCCTGTACTTTTTACAGACGAGAGCAGTTTCACCCTGAGCACCTGTGATAGACGTGAAAGAGTCTGGAGAAGACAAGGAGAACGTTATGCTGCCTACAACGTCGTTCAACATGACAGGTTTGGTGGTGGGTCATTGATGGTCTGGGGAGGCATATCCATGGAGGGACGCACAGACCTCTACTGCCTAGGAAATGGTGCTCTGACTGCCATAAGGTATCCAGATGAAATCCTTGAACCCTTTGTCAGACCCTACGCTGATGCAGTAGGTCCTGGTTTTCTCCTAATGCACGACAATGCCCGGCCTCATGTGGCAAGAGTATGCAGGCAGTACCTGGAGGATGAAGGAATTGAAACAATTGAATGGCCTTCACGATCCCCTGACTTAAACCCAATAGAACATCTGTGGGACATTATGTTTCGGTCCATTAGGCGGCGCCAGGTTGCTCCTCAGACTGTACAAGAGCTCAGGGATGCCCTCACACAGATCTGGGAGGAAATGTCACAAGACACCATCCGTTGTCTCATTAGGAGCATGCCCCGACGTTGTCAAGCATGCACACAAGCTCGTGGGGGCCACACAAGATACTGAAAAGCATTTTGAGTTGCAGAAATTAAGTTTTTGAAATAATGGACTAGCCTGCCACATCTTCATTTCACTCTGATTTTAGGGTGTCTACACAATTGAGCCCTCTGTAGGCTGAAAACTTTTATTTCCATTAAGACTTGGCATCCTTTTGTTCCTAAGACATTGCCCTGTCGTTATTTGTATAGGTATCCAACTTCATATTGAGATCTGATGTATCTAATGTGTTTCTTTAAAGTGTTCCTTTAATTTTTGTGAGCAGTGTATATATCCAAACACATTTCTTATTAACTCCCTCATGACTCTAAAATAACTTTTATTCCTTTGTGATATAATTTATTAAAAACAGATCCTTGCATGAGTCATGAAATCTGGAGCTGTTGGAGGTGACAAAAGGTCCAGGTTGTCTGAGTTTGAGCTCTGATGCGTCTTCTTGTGTCTCTTCATTTTAGAAAAATCCAGAACCCTTACATCCTCAGTGAAGCTCTAAAAGTGAGCCTTTCCTCCTCAGACAGAGGGATTTTATAGCAGAAATGATATCAGCATGTCACCTGGGAACAGACAAGGCTGAGAACGCAACAAACAAGGGTGTTTAAAAGAGTCATTACTCCGACCACCCTCTTTGTGAATCAGACGCTTCACATCACATCTCACCAGTTTCTCGTCCAGACGAGAAGAAAAAAAAACATTTTAACAACCCAAAGATAAAGGTTTCGAGCAAAACTACAGGTTTAAACCCAAACAGGCCATTAGGTGGAATGAAAACACTCAAGAATAATTAACCATGAGAATCAATATTTAATATCACAACCATTTGCAAAGTACTATTTCAGCAGAAATATTTTAATCATATGGCAAATAAACAGAGATGCTTTCATGTCTCCTCTCAAATAGGCACTGCAGCGTTTGTACAACACCGTACAGCCATAGAGAAAATAAATGGATACCAGTTAAAGCAGAACCCTGATTCAGAATGGCACCCACTCATTTCTTCACATTAACAGGCCACAATGCTGTCCGTGGGTCCTGGTGTCTGACACATCCAGTCCAAACTCCACCCGCAGTATTTAATGAGTAGAAAGACAAACTGGTACATTTGTGTTCTCTGAGTAGCAAAGACTCGTTTCTAAAACGTAGGATTCTCCATTTTCTGTCCAACAGTCTGGAGGTGAGTCTTTTGGTCGCAGAGGAACCTTTATGTGTCTGCGTCAATCCTGTGAGCTGCAAAACAAAAACAACAGGATCAAAATGGCTGCATGCAGGTAACAGGTAAAGTATGTCTACAGGAGAGCTCAGGGTGCCAAAACATCAGCCTTTGTTCCACAAGTCTAAACGATTCATCAGATCTAGTCATGCTCCCGTGTTCACAGGAAACATATGAAACTACAGCCACATCTGAAGAATTTAGAATATCGTTTGCGACTCGTTTCAGAAAGTGAAAATCACAGATTCATCACAAAGAGTGAACATTTTGTTGTTCTTGTGGATGATCATCTCTGACAGATCATGAAAACCCAAAATTTCAGTCCCAGAAAATTTGATTGTGAAAAGTTATATATCAGAACCTCATGGTGACACACCCTAAAAAAATCTACTCAGAACACCCCCAAAGGGTTCCTCTAAATGAGGGGTCTCCTATCCTGGTCTTCAGAAGCTCCTATCCAGCATATTTTCGTCATTTCCCTGCTCAAACACACCTGATTCACCTGTTCAGCAGCTCATGGAGCTCTGCAGAACCTGCCGGTTAAAATCGGGTGTTGGAGCAGGTAAACCTCTGTCAGAGACAATCACTCACTCACTCACACACTCACACACACACACACTCACTCTTGTTTTAAAGCTCTACTGAACCAAACAGGTGTGCTTCCTTCTGCTAACAAGCGTTATGGAGATGTTGATTCCATGTTCCAGCAGGCCTGGCCTTCCTCAGCAGTGGAACTAAACCAAGTATTGATGCATATAAATGAGGGCTGTCAATTGATTAAATTTTTTAATCGCGATTAATCGCATGAGTGTCCATAGTTAACTCACGATTAATTGCAATTTTTTTTCTTATTCAAATTTTTCTTATTTCAACTATGGAGTGGACAAATATACTTTAAGAAAATATGTTTATTATAACTGTACCAAACAAACATGATAAATACACTCCAGTGTCCTCCTCAGAAAAAAAATATTCAAAGGTGCAATTAGGCATTACCTCCCACACAATAACACCTTATATGGTTCCACCATAAGGACTCACAAAATCAACACATGTGGTACTAAAACAAGAACAAAGGGAGGAGTGTGATAAAGAACTAGGACTCTGCCTATTTAGCACATTTTAAATATATCTTATTATTTTTAACAAAAATATAAGGCAACACTTTTTTTTTTTGCTTTCTTAATCCATTGAACTCAGGACGTTTTTTTAACGTGCGTTAATCGCACGTTAAAAAAATTAATGCTGTTAAGGGGGCTTTGCATTAACGCATTAAAAACGCGCTAATTTTGACAGCCCTAATATAAATCAGTAATCTAATATTTCTGTTTAAAATATCACTTTTTATTGATCTCGCGTAATATTCTAATTTACACCTCATTCTGGGGATTACTTCTCTGTGAACCATAACCTATAACAGACGTGTGTCTCCTTCTGGCATCAGGGACAAACACATGGATGCTTTTAATCTTGTGAGAAGCGCCTGCACGAGCCTGCTGACCAGGACACTCACACTGCTTTGGTATCCTGAGTGGTTCTGTGTCTCCTGACAGGACTTGATGCATGACTCCACGGAACTGATACAGCACCTTCAGGCTCTTCTCCTCCCCCACACAGGGGTCGTAGAAACCAGGGAGTCCTGACTGGACACACGAGCACAGAGACCCACCACACATCGGGTTAAACACGATGACATCACAGTTCTACGCTGCATTACGACCAACCAATCAGACAGACTCTGCGGGTTTACCTTTGAGGCCTCGGTGAGGATGAGTTTGGAGTCTTTCACCAGACACTGCAGAGGCACGGTCACGTCGATGACCTTTGCCCTCTCGTGCTTTCTGCTGTTGTCTGTCACAAACTTCCCGTACCAGGCGTTGAGGATGATGAGACCTGTTTTAGGAGACAGCAGAGACACGTTACAGCGCGGTACTGAGAGGTATCAATAATAAATATCATCAAATCCACCTATTGGGGAAACAAAACGACATCATTTTTAATTTTGTGAGCGATATGATCCCGTCTCTCATCCTGTCACAAAACCATCAGCTGGAAAATGTCCTGAGAAAAGCAGCATATAGACCAGAGCGCTTGTGGAGGCCCTCTAGGTCAGAGGACCAGAACCATCATGGCCAGCTGCCGTCCAAGAAGGTGAAAAGGTGTCCACACATGGGACATGACACTTACAGGAGACATCAACAACATCTAACAAACTGTACGGAAAGCCAAACCACAGATGTGGTTTTTATAATAAAATAGTAATAATAAAAATCTGTGTGCATCCTACAGTAAAACAAAGATTAGAGGAAGTGTGATGATGCTAAATGGTCTGACCTCTGCTGTGTCAGAAGCTAATTAGAACAAGCTGAACTCCTCCGTGGTGGAAACCACACTGTCTGTGTGAGATGCTGTTAGTCAGCTGATTAAAGAAACTACAAAGGCCTTATTATCACCTTTAAAACAAACAAGAGGTTGGATATAAATATATTATCTACTTAACCCCTTTAAAGGTTGCAGCATCTGAACAAAAGCCCTTTAAACGCCTTAAACCAACATCTCCTGGTTTTGAGGCGTTAGCTTCACTTCCCTTTAATTTTCCTCCTCTTTGAAGCAAACAGCAAGAATATTTTTACTGACAGGAAACAGATTTAAAGTTAAGAAAAAATACGCCTGATGAGTGAAATGAAGCTGAACCTGGTGGTTGCAGGTTTAACGGCTTCTCTAAAACCTTCCAACAGCAGTCAAAGTGAATCTGGGAAGAGTGGAACATAAAGGCACCTCTCAAAAATGTCTCTAAAATGTCCTGGTAGATGTCTGCGTTGACTGTGGAAACTTCACTCAGGCCTTTAGCAGCATGAGTTCTGAGCCTCTCCGCTCCTCTTCTAGACTCTGGACCTTGATTTCCAAATAACCTGCAGACATTCCTTTCATCTGAAAAGAGGGCGTTGGACCAGAGTCCAGGTGAGATGCTCCTGGTGTCTCTGACTCAGGAATGTGACGTCTAGTCCAAAGATGCTCCGACTCCAGCCTCAGTCCACTCCTGGTGAAGCTCCCCCACATTCTTGAATTGATGATCCTTTCAAGGCTGCGGTTCTCCGTGTTGCTGGAGAACATTTCCCTTTTCCTTCCACTAAGGATGCAGCACTTTGGGAACGCTAACCCCACTGATCCAGACTGTTTAGGAAGCCTTTGACTTATCAGCTGTTTAGGGCCATGAGGTTCCAATACTTTACTTTCTCATCTGTAGCCAAAATAAAGGTCTGAAATGTGTAATAAATCTTTATTATACGAGTTTCACTTGAAATGAGACAAAAACTACAGCTTTTTTATAAGCATATTCTAATTTTTTTAGATGCGCCTGCACTTCAGTCACATTTATAGTCAGAGCTCTTCAAAGAAATCCCAAAGATCCAAACTTCACTACCCCCTGCTAGAACTATAATGAGTTGAAACAAATTCCTGTTCCTTTAAACAGATTTTTGCACCGAGCTCAGGTTCTGTTTGCTTTCTAAACTAAGGGAAGCATTTGAAGTTAAACTCAGGTCAAATGAACCATTGTGTGATTTTTAGAGTGGATAGCTTTGAAATCTATCAAGACTTTCAAAGATGAGCTCTTGGTCTGAGTATCACAGTTCTCACCCATTCTAGACTCCTCGGCTTCTATAATCCTGCGCACCGACTCCTGCATGAGCAGAACCTGCGGAGTTAGAGACAAAAAGACAATCACTGAGATTTCACAGCTTACGGATTAGACAAACGCATCTAATCCAAATGTAGGAGCTTGGTAGGATTTGTGTTTTAGTGCATTCAGACACAAATCCCCACATCTGTAGTCTAGCATTAAGCTACGACGTTGGACCGAGTCAAATACTCACAGCAGCCTCGGCCTCCTGCTTTTTCCTGGCGATGTCAGAGGCCGAGCTCTCCCTCTGCTTCTCCAGGTCTCTGGATATTAAAAGAAAAACAAGGAAGGAGAAATAAATGGATATAATGAGAGTCTACTTTTAGAAACAAAGCTGGCATGAAGCAGACAACGCAGCGAGGGGGAGTCCTTACTGTTCCTTCTGGGCCCGCACATAGGGCCGGATAACGAGTTGCCGGATGGCGAGGTAGAAAACCAGTGGTCCGACTGTGGCATAAAACACTGCACTGGGCAGCAGCTGGTCAGTGAGGTGGATGGGGAAGAAGTAGGTCTGACTAGCTCGGTTCAGTCTGAGGAGAGAGAGTTTAAAGTGACACCTAGCTTAAAAGGGACAGGAGTAGAAACAGAAACATCTGGCTGGCTCATGTAGTTACACCTTCACCCGTATGGAAACCATGACAACACGGGGGGTAATGGAGCAAGGTTCTGTGCTTACTTGACTTTGAGGGAGACACCTTGGGGCACGCCCACGCTGACTGTGGCCCCCACCACGCTGTGTCGACTGATCTTCCTCTCGGCGCCGTACTCGACCACCGTCCCAAAGAAACCCGATCTGTCACAGGAAAACAGAGTCACCACGGCTCCTCTCACACCTGAGCAGGCTCAGGAAATCATCACACCATACAGCTGCTCGGGTTTCACAGGATCATTTTGTCACAACAACTACGGGCTGTGAGTAGAACGGAGATCAAATACTAGGGCTGGGCGATACGGCCTAAAACCAATATCACGGTATGTTGAGTTCACCTCGATAACGATAAATGGACGATAACTACATGTATGTGCAAAAACAATAGCTGTCCACTAGATGGGGCTGTCACATGAGTTGAGTCACGTTGTCATGTGACACCAGGTGGTACAGCTTCTTAAAGGGACATGAACGTCACCAACCTACACATCTTTTCATTTTTTTATTAACGTGGGAAAAATATCGGTCAGAGTCAGAGACTTCGATTTATCGCCCAGCCCTATAAAATACTGACCAATGCCTTGCTTTTACTTATAATAAAGCTATTTTTAACTAACACCCAGTAAACAGGGTTTAATGATGACTCATCCCTCAGGTGTTCGTGGGCTTTGGTCCAAATGAAGACATCAGTCCTGAAGTGATTTCTGTTCTGCTTTTAGGAGTGAAAATGAAATAATCACCGTGTTTTTGAACGCTGATGCTAACAGGACACAAGAGAGTGACCTACAACACTGCTGATGAAAACGGCAGAGTGGAACACCGAGCCGGGGGGGGGGGGGGGGGGGGGGAGACTTTGGTTTCCATCTGTTGCAGCCTGATCAGGAGGTTCTGAATGTCCCGTTCAGAAGCTTTCACATGAATTTATGACTAGGTTACATCATCCACGTCAGACTTGGACAACATACTTTACGGAGCCTTTAATCTTGGTCTGGTCTTCATCCTGAAACTTGTACTGGTAGCTCATCATCAGAAACGTGTGAGGAATGCCGAGCTGTCGGGACGACAGAAAGAAAGAGTGAATGATCATTTTGGCACAAGCGTGAGGAGCAACTGGTGATTTATACATAAAGCTAAAGAAAGGCGCCCACCTGCACAGCGAAGGTGAAATGGCTGCTCTTAGTGTCCCTCACTATGCTGGTGTTCATGGAGGACTGGACCCCCCAGCGCCACTGCAGATAACCCATAGTGTTCTTGTCTAAGTGACGGGCCAGCACGGTAGTCACGCCGGGACGGACGCCTCGCGAGGAGAACTGGAGCCCACACTGAGCCGTCAGGAAGCTGAAGTACACAAAAACACACAACCGCTAGAAAAAAGAGTCGCCTGAAAACCCAGAACACTTGCCCCTAAAGCTACCATCGAGGCGTCAAGTTCCGAAATATCTTCATTCCAAAGAGAGGTCCATGAGTGTCTCCAGCTCCGAGCTCCACCTGTGGAAACACGGAGCATCGGGACAGGTTATTCAGGACCAAACGCTCCCGTAAGCGGAGTCGCCTCTCTTACCTGAGTGTAAAAAAACCATCTCATCTTTGCAAACAAAATCAAGTTTCAGTTTGTTGGGATGTATTTTTGTCACCTTTCAGAATGAAACCTCCAGATCTAAAGCCAGGCCTGGACAGCAGATTGTTTATTACACCAATAAGTATTTAAAGTTTCATAATTCTCTTCGGTATTCTTAAAACTCTTACTGCATTCAAGGTGAGGTAAATGAGGAGCAATGATGCATTAGCTCACGAAGCCTCACCCACCCAACCCTCTCTGCTAATGCTGCTCTGATGCTCGCTGCTGCTGTAAACTCTGATGATTGTGCATCCAAACTCCTACAAAGTGCTGTAACTTTATCTGTCTGCGTCTATCTTTCCAGTTCAGGATGCTAAATCCTATAACGTGGCTCCAGATTGGACTCCTTCATCACAGCCAGCACGTCGCTGCAAATTAAACACACGAGAAATACCTACTCGTCCACTTCTCCTGGAAAATGCAACATTCAGCAGCCGCGTTTCTGTTTTTACAGTCGTATCCCACGCTGAGGCTTGACCATGTGCACTATGGTCAGTTTTACCAGAGAATACTGCTGGTTGTCAACATTTGTCCCCTCTGAGTTATGAATCACTTTGTTTGGTCTGGATAAAAAGGTGCTGAGGGCTGTAAACCGCTCAGAGGCCACGGGTTTCCCCCTCCTGACTTTGAGCTGGTGTTAGCGTGACTTCCTGCTAGCACACAGAATTTTAGCTCACCCTCAGTAAAGCTGACTGAGGTGTAGACATTTTTGCTGATTAGCTGTGGAAGCCATTGTAATTCGAGTCCAAACATGAACCACTCCAGCGATTCCTCTGAGTTTCATTCAAATCCATCCAGACGTTTTGCTAACAGACAAACATTATAGCCCAGAAGTGAGCGTGCAGCATACCTCCCCCCACCCCTTCGCCGACGTGACTCTTCTCAGAGCCAGGTTGATGGTGCCGCCGCCGTTCCCGTTGTGAGTGGATAAGGAACCGGACAGGATGGCCGTGTCTTTTGTAGTGAGAGGAGCCTGCAGCAGAACACACACAACCATGAGTGTTTGTGTGAAAACTAGATCCAGCATCGGCCCAAACCGGAGACGGGACTGCAGACCTCTATGGACTGGGATATGTGCATCTTGTTGATTTCAATGTGTGGGATGCCTCCGACCGCATCCTCGTAGTCCTCGTCATAGCGGTCAAACAGGTCGGTGGCATCCACGCCCACGCTAATCAGCCCCTGCGAAGGCATTCACACACAATTAAACCATCTATCCATCATCTCTTTCAGATTGAAGGCAGGCTCCTTATCTCCTGCTGTACCTTTGGGTTGGTCCTTTGCTGAAGCCTTCTCTCCTCCCGCTCCCTCTGAAGACGCTCATACTCCTCCCTAATCTCTGCAGGGCTTCGCTTCCTCTCCACCACCTGGAGAAGCAGGAATCAACACAAAATAAACGACAAGAATTCATGCTAACTTAGAGACGTGAATGTAGCTGATGACGTTTCTGTCTAAAGCAGCAAACTGCAGTGTGTGTCATCTAGCTTTCAGAGAGATGCAAACCATAAATATAAATAAACTAAACCTGGACGTGTTTAAACTAAACAAATATAAAACGGCAGCCAGATAAAGTCCAGCAGGACTTTAGAGATGTGCTTTAGTGAAGAGGAGCGGTTTTGTTTTTCTGACAGGCTTGAATTACTGACGCCTTCTTGACTCTAAAAACACAAATCTGCAAAAACAAATCAAATGTTTAAAATAGGTTTCCTCTTTTCAACTTGACATTTGGAACAGTTTGCACAAGGCAAACAAAACACATGTGACATTTAAAACAAATTTAATATGCAGAGTTTTTAAAAATGTATGAAGGCTGTCTAAGAATTGTTAATGTAAGATTCCAAAGCCCACTGAGCTGGTACCTAAGGGCCCCTCCTACCTGTAATAGGTCTATACTTTGGACCTAAACAGCTTAGTGGCAGTTAAAAACATGGACGTCGTTTGTAATAAAACAAAAGGTTTTAGGGGAATAGCTGACCAATGAGACACCTACCTCCCATCCTTCAACATCAAGTCCTCGTTTGCCATAAATATCGTAGATAGCTCGCGCCTGTGGGTCACTGAGCACTAGGAAAAGATGGATAACATTAATATTATTCCACCAGAACAGCGAGTTTATGTACAGCCTGTTGTCTTACCTTCATAAGCTTCATGCACGAGGTTAAACAGCTGCTCCGCCTGTCGCTTTAGCTCAGGATCTCTGTGTTTGTCTGGGTGATACAGCATGCACAGTCGCCTGTATGCAGCCTTCAGCTCCTCCTGGGTGGCCTGAAGCAAATCAGAGAATTTGAGAGGATGCTCATGAGAAAAACACCAGTAAACTTTGTCAACAGGAAAAGGTTGTTAGAAGGACTGCAGAGCAAAATCTGCTCTTCTCCAGACACACAGAAGGTAGAGTCCACCGAATTTAGTTTGGCATGAACAGGCTTTTTGTTTTAAGATTGTTTGACGAAAAGAAGATTCACTTTGGACTTTACTTAATACGGGATAACTTCTGACACATTCTTCTAAGATTATAACTTCTTCGGACTCACATTTTCACATTTAACAGTTACTTTAAACAACAATTTACTCCAAAATACACTACTATATTAAAGTTTGACCATGTATTTAGTATAATTAGCCATATTTGTGACAGAAGATTACATTTCTGGGGTCAGCAGCTCACACTAAGAAAAATATTTATTCCACCAGAAGAGACAAACAGGAAACATGAAACAAAAATTGCATCTTTTATGATTCTCCAGTCCGAGAAATGTTTTCAAAACTAATTCCATACGTGATGCAGCCAATTAAAAATCCACTTTTTAATGTAAACACATAAACGGCCAGCCTCCTTATCATCTCCCATTTAAAATAAAGTACCTAATGTAAATATTTACAGTGTTCTACTAGCTTATTACAACTGGCTGCCTGACTTCCTCACAAACAATCCAGTCTGCAGACTGCAGAAACATTTCCAGCATCCTCTCCCTGAGTTTTAACGCTCCTCAGGGCTCCATCCTGAGTCCCTGGTTGTTCTCGCTGATGACCCACAGCTCCTGAACAAGGTAATGATGATCATCTGGAGACCTGTCCTTTGAGGGCGACAACACAAACAGCCTACTAGCATGGGATGTGGACCAAATAAAAAAAGAATGACCTTGGGTTTAGAAAACACTACTCCTCTAAAGACATGAAAGTTAGGTGCACCGCGTTCCTGAGGTCAATGAGAGCAGATGCTCTGTCCTGGCTTTGATGCCAAAGTTCATCGAAGAATAAGAACTTCCTACACAAGATGAAGAGATGTCCACCCCCCCACCTAGAGGCCATATTGACCAGCTGCTTCTGTTTGGTAACACCAGACTGACAGTCTCTCCAGAGAGCCGATCATAAAGATCCCAGCAGGTCTAACAATATTACCAACGATCACGTCTACTCCAACCACACACTGATCTCTCTGCTGCTGAATCACACACACACGCGCACGCGCACACACACACCCCTTATACTCCTGACAAGCCAAACTGTTGCATGCACCTGGATTTTCAATTATATTTCTGAATAGTGTCCTATTTATTTATTAGATGACATAGAAACTATTACTTTTCTGTTTTATTAGAGCAATGCCAATAAAATTGTGTTCAGATGAGTCCATCTACTCTGTTAGCATGAAAACTGTACCCACAAGTTAGATAAATGTAGTAAAACACCATTTAATTCTGATCCCCATGGCTCTAAAGAGGACGAATAGACTTCCAGATCCCACCGACACCAGCACATATTTACAGTAAGCTCATTACCTGCACGGGAGCCCTGAACTTACTGTTTCAGTTGTAGCACTAGCCAGTTAGCAGCTCCCATGACAGCTGGAAATAACTAGTTCATCACTTAACTTCACCTCCCGAAAATCCACCGCAACATCAGGTTTATTTTCTGTCTCATTCCTACTCGAGCTGACAAAGTTGTAACACCACAAAAAAAGGCGCTTCAGTGACTTTTCCAACACTTCACATTCAATGTCGAGGGTCACAAGCTAGCCATTTAGCTAAAGTTGCTCCTAGTTTGGACAAACAACCATTAAATGTCAGCCAGGGGACGATGTTAGAGCAGCCAACACTTCAGTCCGCGCAGACATCTGCTCACATCTCAAACAGAAGCCGTACCTCTCTTCGGACATTTAGCAGAGAGTAATAATCATCATTGCAGATCTCATCCTCGTCCAAGGAACACGCCATGGTTTCCCCCGGTCATTTCTTCTTCGTGTTGTTCAGCTCACAACCACGCGCCTCTGCTGCCCTCTGGTGGCCGGGATGAGCCACCGCCTCATACTGGTTTTAGTCTTATGTGGACTGGCGATGTCGTCCCAGTTAAGCTTTTAGAAAAACAGTCAGCTGGGGAAAAAAATCATATAATCAAAGAACCTTTAATACAGTTTGATTTATTATTTTAAAGGGAGATAGTAGGACTAGATTATGTTTACATTTTAGAACAATCAAACGATAAGTTTGATCTAAAATAATTAAAAATAAAAATTTTAGAAAAAAAAAACAACCAACTACATTAATTGGCAACATAGAGAAAATATGGTGAAATTAGTTATTATAATTTTCCAGAATAATTAAAAAGTCTATATTTAAAAAGTGGGTAATGTTTGGTAATCTACAATGTCCAGCCAAAAGCAATTAAAATTATACTGACAAAATATTTTAATGGCATTAAGTGTTTTAAATTAATTTGTTTGTTATTATAGGTCAGCTTGTTACACAGCTACACCCATGACACTCAGCCTGTCCGGACATGCGCTCTGTAGCTGCAGGCAGGGGGGAGCTGTTCTTTCAGCACCACAGATTTCAACAGCTGACTTATGTGCAGCGATTAAGGCTTTTCATTCTCAGTTTTACAGCTTTTATGTATTCTAAAGCATGCATACTACTCTTAAGGCACTGCATCAGTTGGATTAACATACAGCAAAAGGCAAATTAATTCATTTTTCATAATTGTCCTATTGAGCAATGTAACTTTTTACATGAAACTTTTAGGGCTCGTTGACAGTATTTCAGTGAATCTGTTTAATAAAACCTTTAACACAAAAAGTTGGCTGTTGATTATGCTCTGACTCCATCCCCTGAATGATGGAAATCTCTGTAGACATTAATATTATGTTGCCTTAATGTCAAATTAGTTTTGAAAAGAAGGAGACCAAATAGCTCCCAATAAGCAAAAACTATATGAGAAAAAATCAAATGACAGAATGAATTAAAACTCCTATTTAGTTTTAAATGCAATAAAATATATCAAACTGAAGACAAAGTAAACAGAAACCAAACTTATTTGACATTATGGTTTATGAAAAGGTGATCATGTAAACTCTGATGGGTCCTATAAGGTATGTACCATAAAGATCAAACTTCATTGGATAAAACTGTTAAATGATCAAGAATTGAAGTAGTTTTGTCTCTTAAAAAATGACAGAATCAAACCACTTTATTGTGAAATCTTTTATAGCTTGAATGTGTTTGAAAGACCTGAGAAAATCTTAATTTTTCTCATAATTAGTCACTGTTTTGTAAAAAGCAGCGAGCTGCTTTAAATAAAACCAAATAAAAAATAGAAAAGCGACCGCTGGAGGTGCCAAGGTGAGGGGAGCTGTGTTGTTTTTCATCGCGGAGCCTCTCCGTCAGTCACCGCCTCACAGCCAATGGTAAGTTCGCCTCGGTCGGACCGACGCCGCTCTCCGCTCCGGTCCCTCCTCGTGCTGCTGTCCTCGCCGTGCACGCGCGTGGTACCCACGGTCGTGAGGAGGAGGAGGATGTTGCGCGTGAAGGGGAAATGGCTGCCGAAAACAAGCCGGAAGGTAAGAGAAATATAATGGGATTAATTTAACTAGTACATGACGGCGGCGCGGCTTTTTTCTCTACAACAGAGGCAACTCCACGCGCAGATGGCGCGAGCGCGAGGAAAAGTGGAGACATTTTCAGCGGAAAACGTCTCCGCTGTTTTCCTCCGAATAGGCAGCGGAAACGTGGAGACATCACTAGCCAGCTAATATTAGCCTGCTCTGGAGCCAGCCACTATGAAAGCACGCGGCGGGGACACACGGGCAGGCAGCGTGGGGGAAAGTACCGAGCTCCGGGTTCTCGTCAACCGACAAGTTGTTACCAACAAGGCGGCTAAGTTAATGACAACACGTCACTGGCATCGACCAACTTCTCCCCGTATCACCCAAAAGCAGCGAGCTTCTGTTAGTTTTCTGACTCTTTCCTCTGTCTGACATCCGGAGCTTGTTTTGACGGCGCTGAAATAATCATTAGGAAATGCAGCTGTTAGGCGGCTTCTTTCATCTCTGAAGCGGCGCGTGCCGTTCCCCCTTGAAGCGCGAGACTCTTTGGCAATAGTGTTATTGTGAGACATCAGATGTATTTTTAAGTGGTTATGGTTTTTCTCCAAATGCCGTGTTAATACTTCTTGGCCCATATTTGGGCTGAAAAACCAAAACAAAACCAGAACAGGGTATCAGCTGGCTGGAATGCCATCACACCAGAGGATGGAGGGAGGATGGAGGGAGAGCAGCCTGCCCACTACTCTAGGACAGAATGATGACTCCCCCCCTCAGCTGATTTAATACGGCTCGCTAACTGAAAACGAAATGCACCAGACTTAATTATTTCCTTTTTAGTGGAATATTTGATTGCAACTCATATGCATGAGAGATCTGCTCTCATTCAGAAAGGCCCATGGAGTTTTTGGGTGAGTAATTAAATAACGCCTGCATGAAAATAAAGGCAAAACAAGCTTTCATAAATAGCTTTTAAAAGGAGAATCGTGTCGTGTTTGACTAATCTGCATGTTACTGATAGAGCTGACTAAATGTTAAACCTTATCTGCATGTTTATTAGCTGTTTAGAAGTGTTTTGATTCGGTCTGGTTTGACGTGGACTACTTCCTTACTAAAGTTGTGTTGTTTTTGTTTATTTGATCCTGTTTCTGACCTAAAAGTGCATCGAAAGAGTAAATCTAAACTTTAATACTGGCTGCACTCATTCAGGAAAGGAGAAAACAGATAAACAAGCATAAATCTAAGAGTCCATCTGTTTTTTATAGGACTTCTTAAGGCTGTGTGGCCCGTCAGACATTAGCATCAGGAAACTTAAACAAAGATATTATTTAAATAATGCTTTTAAAGGGGTCTAAATGTAAGAAATAATGATGAAAACAGAGATTTGAGTTGGTTTGGATGTCAGTGTGCCACCCATGAAAGCAAGTCCCACCAGGGGGTGCTATTGAGCTAAAGAAGCACACCTCCATGAGGGCTCTGTCAGGACTATGATAAAAAAATGAAGACATCTGGTTTTGTGATCGTAGCGTTGTACATGTATTCCTCCACACAGATGAGGCCAGCGCGCCGAGGTAGCAGCCCAGAACAGTAACGCCTCTCCAACACGCAGAGCCCTCAGTGAAAACCCTGACTTGAAAGTCCCATTGCTGAGCAGGTCAAGTTATTTTCAGTGTTCCTGTGAGGCCGGTCAGTGGAAAACGAAGGAGGAGGGAGGGGAGCGGAGGGATGGAGAAAGGGATTGCTTCATAGCTTTATGTAAATGCTATGTAGTCTCATAAAAGCTACATGGAGCTGTCAGGGGTTTTTGCTCCTACACCTTATTAGTTTGGGCCGTTGCTAATAGGTTCCTGGTGAAACACGCTACTGCAGGTTTAGCATGACATGTATCCGAGTGTCCAGCAGCCGCCGCTGAAGCAGGACGTTGTTGTGTCCTTGTGGGCGGCGCTGACGGCTCACGCTTGTATGGCAGGTCTTATGACAAGTGAGGGGCCACGACCCAGACTTACTCTGTGGTGTAATGTTTATGTCCTGGCATATTTCACCCAAGCCTCCAGGCCCTGGGGGGTATTTTTACTTCCCTTCACACTCCCTAAAATCCCTCTCTCTCTTTCTTTCTGTGTGTGTGTGTGTGTGTGTGTGTGTGTGTGTGTGTGTGTGTGTGTGTGCGTGTGACTTTAAGTAGAAGGCTAGGAGGGCACTGAGAGGACAGGCTTGATATGTCTCACAATGACACTGCTCTGGATAAAGCTACTGCCTGCGGTCTTAAAAATCTACCAGAGCAGAGCCTTATACAAATATTTCACTACATGACTCATATGTGAGAAATGAAACAAGAAGATTTGCAAAGACAAGCCGGAGCTTTCTATTAATCCTCTGACATTGAGTTTTAATGCGGTCTGATTTTTGTGGGCTGGAGCAAACGTATCTATCCTTCTATTAAAACAACAGATACGTGTAAATCAACCGACAGAGGGATGGCGACGTGTTTAATGCAGACGTGTAACCCTAGGTGGGGTTTAGTGACAACAGAAACAGTCATCAGAGGGGGCTTTTGGAGATGTTGTGACACAGACCTCTAGGCTCCACAGAGCAGAAAATCATTTGTCTCTTTTATTTTTCAAACGAGTGCAGTTAAAAAAGTTCCTTGGTGTTGAAGTTGTGGCTGAAGCAGCAGCACATAAACACCAAGTCAGTCATCGGCCTCCAAAGCTGCTCGTGCAGCAGAGGTATGAATGCGTCTCTGCCGTTGCGTGAGGACGTCGGACGTCTCGCTCCCCCGCTCTGTGTCCTATCAGGTGCTATGTTCTTGCTGGGCCTTTTAATTGGATCAGCGAGGGATGAGGCGGGTGCTACCTGGGCCCGGTCCATGTCTGCTGAGACATATCATGCCTGACGCCGGCACGTAATAGACCTTTACGGACTGCTTTGCACGGCCGCCGCTGATTGATCGTATCGGATGGTTCAGTTTAACACGTGAACGATCAAAAACATCACTGACCTGTATCAGAGCAGGGTCACAGCCTCAGCATCACTCACTGATTACCCAGTGAGGATAGAAATATACTCTTAGTAGGTTTAGATTTTTTAAACGTTTTTAATTGTAATATTTTTTCATTTGAATCCCGTTTTGCCCTACAGCTCACGTGTTGTTTAATGTAATTGAATATGCTGTCTCTGCTTGCATGGGGGTGTGCTGAGTTGTCACGGGCTGGGGGAATGCTTTCTTTTTTCTCCACTTTCTCTACTTTTCTCTTTGCCTCCTGAAGGACTGAAGAAAGTTCGTAATCCGGATCGAATGTACAGATCAGCAGTGTGTTATGCTGGCCACGGTCCACCTAAGACTATCAGTGATGACACAGAGACCAACAGTAAGAGCCAGTTATTAATACTGCATTGCTGCTGCAAGTCGCCACTAGCTGGCCGATCTATTATTCATTCATCAATTCATTTATTTACTCTTGATTTCATCCGTCCCCATGCCACCCCCACCCCTCTGTTTTATTCTCCTCCAACACAACACCTCCTGCGGCTGCTCTGCTGATTGAAGTGTCTGCTTTACAGGATCATGCTGTCGATAGCTGAAGTGTTGTCGTTAACTAAGAGTGATTGTTTCAGGTTGAGGCCAGGGGATCAGGACCTGAGCAGACCCTCAGAGAGAAAGCTTGAGCTTTGAGCCATCAATTATAGCCCTGTCTTTGTCTTTTGTCTGCTTTTCTCAAAGCTGCATTTGATGGCGGGGGAATAACAGTGGGACTATAAAATGTAGCTTTCTAAAGAGGAGTTCCATTCACTCAAATGGATTCAAAAACAAACACCAGATTGGTTTTGGGGGGAAAAAGGCACATCAGAGTTCACTTGGTCATCCCGCCCTTCGTTCATTTCTCAGAACTGATTATTGTGTGATATTGAGAGTGGGCTAATATTTGGCTGTGCCGTCCTCTCATTACGTTGGAGCTGTAAGAGAACTGCAGACCAGGGGCAAAGAGCAGAGATGAAACAACATCACAGAGGCTCAAAACCAGCTTCTGAGGGGAATCGCTTCACTGCGCTTACACATTCTGCACACAGACGCTGCGTTTTGTCACGACCAAAACAAATCAGAAATGTAGGCCAAAGTCTTGACATTATTTGTGCTGATTTTTTCCCTTCGTTCCTCTTTAGATTTTTATCTTATTGTCTTTTTCCGCGTGAGAACGTGTGAAGCAGCTTGTTTCCCGGCAGAAAAAGGAGCCTCTGTGCTCTTAATGAACACACGGGTTTCTGCTCTGCTGGAAGACTCTGTTGATCCAGACTAGAGCCTGCGTATAATTAAGTGTGCTCATGTATTGTCATTTTTAAATAGAGAGCATGAAATCACCCTCAACCCCTTGTTAGGCTCTTTTACTGTCTGCCTCGGCTGCACCACACAGTTTTTAACAGAAAGCGTTTATTAGCAGGGGACTCTGTGCAGAAGCGCCTTTAGACTGTAACAGATACTTAGACTTTTGCGTGACGCCTTCATGTGTGACAGCTCTGACTGACAACAAGTTTTGCCAGTCTTGCTTTTTTCCCTCGTGCTATTGCGTGATATTACACTATCCTGTCCCCGTGTCACACACTCTGTTTAATGCGTTCAGCTTGGAGGTTTTTATTTTTGTTTTTTCTTCCTATCAAGGAGGGAAGAGGTGGGTGGGGGGGACTCTGAATACAGGCAGGCAAACCATTGATCTGAGTAATCGTCTGAGTAATTGTGGGAGTAGTTATGATACAGACAGGAGGGCTCTTTTGTGTGCGCGTTTGTAAGCAAGAGGGAGAAAGTAAAAAAGAACAAGAGCAGGAGAGAGGGAAGCGAGCCCTCACCTCTGCTCTCCGTGAGATGGGATTTTTATGGATGGGTGAGCTTGGTGAGGGCTGAGAACACATAAAGAGTCATTTTCAGTTTGTTGCAGGCAGTTAACCATGTGTGCATGTTTGTTGAACTCCCAGTAATAGGCCTAAGGATTTCTTTTCTTTTTTTAGCCGTTTGACTTTTTGACAGTCTCTCCTATTATACAGCATTACTATAGAAACAACAGCACAGAGCTGTTCCCATTGATGGAATGTAAACATTACAGGAAACCTCCCAAACTACACATGTTTCATCTTATTCAGCTGGAGTACAAACAACAAATGCTTTCCAGTCAAATTCTCACCATTCTTTATCCAGCATGGTGACTCCTGCTACCTTCACCAACAGGAGGAAAACAAACACCCTTTGCATTTTTCACAGCAGCTGTTGTGCACATAGCAGGTCAAACATTCAGATGCTATCGCCAGCAGCCCAAAAGTGTTTACTTTCACCACAGCAGCATGCTAGTTAAGTTCACTCCGACTTTTCTTTTAATTCTGCTGGTGGGTGGTGAGTAATTTCCCTGTATATGAGTGTTTTCAAACAGGCTACAGGGCGAATGATAAACATAATTGGTTTCTTATTTCTGCAGTAACTCGGTGTCTACTCTATATTCTACTCCCCAGGTTTTTATTGTGACCCATGTAGGGAGAACATCCCACTGACGTTCAACAGAAAACAAGAGAGAATATAGCGTAGATGTGTTTTTAAACGGCCCTTTCCGAACTTTAAAACGTTTTTGGGAAAAGAAAGTTAACAGAAATGCAAATTTAAAAAAAACGCTTCAGGAAACCTGGAGTGAGGGGTTGCTGTTCTGTTGACGTGCCCTCACTAATAGAACAGGACCATCAGGAACAAAATAAAGTTCCTTGCATCCTTTGCCTCCAAAAAGGCCCGAAGCTCCGTAGGCGTGAGACCAGTGGACGGAAAGAAAAATGTCATAAAACAAAAAGCCTAGCATTTATTTGTGTTTGGCTCGCCATTGTTCATGCCAGAGTTTTGGACCGTGTGCTGAGAAATGATGCTTTGGTGAAACATTTAGCTTGATTTGTGTCGTGAATGACTCTCAGCTAACACCGCACCAGCTCACCCAGCCAGCATGCATAGGTAGGCCCCATATGGATATATACGGGCAAACCGTATGGGTGCCAACAGGGTTTGTCCGTGATTTCCATGATGACCCCACAGGAGTTTGCCCACGTAGATTTTAACGTGGGTTATCAGAGCTACCCAGATGGTATGACCCGTTAAAATCCCTATGGGGCCATCATGGAAACCGCAGACAAACCCTCTTGGCACCCATATGGTTTGCCCATATCCAAAAGGGGCCCACCTATGCATGCCGGCTGGGTCGATATCTAAAAACAGTTCAGTCAGAGCTCTTTTAGTGTTTTTAGGGTACAAAGAAGAAACTTTGTCATCCAAGTGAATGCCTCTCTGATTTGAAACTGTGCATTCATTATTTACACTTTGAGCTAACGTTGCTGCTAGTGGCAGATGTTACACCTGTTTAATAGAGTCAGTGCAGAGCAGAACGTTATAGAAGCTCACATTGTGAAAAAGGCTAAAAATGTGAAAAGAATGGCTTCTATCACATGAGCTAATCCTAAAACACACATCAAGGCTCACATAAAGAGCCAGTTTACGACGAGGGTTGGGCCGCGGCCTTCACCGAATCAATGAGAAGACCTCAAAGGAGCAGCAAGGTGACGCATCAATGTCACAGAACCACAAGAGTTTTGCCAGAATATGCAAAAAACGTCCAGATTTAAACACTAGAATTAAAACGTTGCTGCAGTTTGATTTTATTTTAAAACTTTATTGTTAGAAATATTCTGATTTAAACCTGAAGATAAATGTGTTAGTTCTCCTAAACCATAGGATTTTTGGGAATCTGATCATCTGTAACTTGCAAATACATTTATTATCACTGAACGTATGACTTTAGGTCTTTATGTGAAACAGTATTTATTGGGAAGAGTTTGTAGTTGAGTCCACATCTGAACCCTGTTAAAGAATTGTTTGCTTTCAGGATGCAGAACATCATCAGCCGACCATTTTTCTTTGGTTATTTGAGTCTCGTCTGTTTTATTTGTCCTGTCTAGTCTGTTTATTGGACTTATTTCATCACTAGTCATCATATTTGTCCTTTTCATGTATTTTATTTTTGCTTATACTGTAGAAACTGCATGCAAGTGAACAGGTCAACAATTCTTTCATTGTAAAGTAATTTGTGTGTTGTGATTATCCTTTCATTCCTAAGAGCTAATGCAGGTGAAACTGGAAAAACTAGAATCTGGTGCAAAAGTCCGTTTATGTCAGTAATCCAGCTTAGACTGTGAGACCATCTAAAGGCTCAGGAACACTTAACAGGTGTTCTGGATTCATCAGCTGATTAGAGTGTGACACTTTGAGTCTAGAATATTGAACCGTTTCACAATATTATGAGATTCTGAATGTGGGGTTTTCATCAGCTGTAGCCATAATCATCACAATTAGAACAAATAAAGGCTGAAATATCTGGCTTTGCCTGGAATGAGTCTGTCTCTTTAGTAAAGCTTAATAATACTGACATAAATGAACTTTTGTACCAGATTCTAATTTTTCCAGTTTCACCTGTGTATTTCTAACAGCCTTTTTCTCTCTAATCCAAGAGTTTTTTCCCTTTTGATTTTATTAAGTAGTTTGTGTTTAATTCTGATATTTTATATAAAACAAGAACCCACTTAGTTAGAGTTTTCTTAACAAATTACTACCAAGTTACTTGTGAAATTCTTTCTCTATGGAGTCCAAGAGCTGAAAACTGTTCAGTTTAATGATGACAGACTTTGTCCTGGTACCAGTTACCTTTCACAGCATTATTATTAGACAGAGATGAGGGTGAAATGTTTACAGCTTCGATATAGAATAGCTAAATGACTCGTCTCGTCCCAAAGTGAAGCTAGGACATCCCGTTCACATCAAATGATTTATTATAGATACTTTTATTTTCGTAAAAGACAATGTTGACATCCTGCAGCAAGTGTGAGAATCAACAGGAGTCAGTACCTGTAGTTTTCTCTTTCAGTCAGGAAAATGTCTCATTGGTTTACATTAAGGGGGCGGGACTTAAAACTTACTCTGCAGCCTGCCACTAGGTGGCATTTGCTTTCTATTAACGGTAAATGATGCATTATGTTGCTCAGTTCAGAGGAAAGTGATGCTTGTCCTTGAGGACCACTAGTCTGCCTGTTTCTCTGCTTCAACACAGTTCTGTACACTTCTGCTCCTCTCTTCGTTTGACTCAGGTGTGTTAAGGCAGAGAAAGTGCAGGCTAGTGCTCACCTCAGCCTTATTATTATACATGCTGAGGGTTTAAACGCAGGTTAAAAATCAGCCATGTCATGTGAGATAATCTGGATCTAAACGTGTTTTATTCCTGAACAGCTGGCTGTCATAAACCCTGCAAACTTTTTGTTTGAGTTGCACATTTCTAATTGATTTGATTATTTGTCTCTATGAGCAAATGTATTCTTATTTATGTTAACAATCCATTTTAGATAATCACGGTCTGCACTAACATGCCAGTTTCAGAATGCCATTCTCCTAAAGAGGCATAAAAATAATCAAATGTAATAAACTGCTTTAATAACAAATATTTCACAGTAGTGACAGCTCTATCCAGCAGCTGTGTGCTGTGGTGTAGGTATAACTACAGTTACAGCCGCTCCTCACATTCATAAGCCACACTGGCGGTTGCGTTTGCATTCAAACGGTTGTTTTAGATATGCACCGTCGGCGGCGATTTGAGTGATCTATAGCCAAAACATTAGCTTGCAATTTCTCTACAATACGGGCACAGATTAAAAAGAAAAACTGTCACTCCCAGAGCGCTCCCAGACAGAGACAGAAGAGAGAGGGTTTTGCGTTCAGGGTTTAGATATTGATTAAAGATTTGTTTTTGTCAGCCTTTCCAGTCTCATGACCCTCGCTCTCATCTCTAGGGTGGGGCTGGAGCAAGCGAGCATGACAAATACCCTTAAATTCAGCCCAAGTGTTTGCTTAGCAGCCAGGATCAGTGATAATCCAAACATCAGCAGAGAAAAATATATCTTTATAGCTGGGGTGATGTAAATAATGGAGCAGCATGCACGGGCAGCCACAGCTCATCTCACACATGGCTGTGATTGTAACATAAAAGCTGCAAACCTCTGTACTGGAAAGTGTTCCTCCCTGTTTAGCTTTTTGTATGTTAGCTTGCTCATCAGGACCTGAGTGTAATTGGCTGCAGTGTGCCAGCTCAGCTCAGCACATCCTCTCATGTAACAAGCCCTTGTATCAGCCTGTCTTGCACTTTAGTGTTTTACCACCCAATTGTATTTTTCTGTGGATTCCTCTGCTGGTTACAGGCAGTCATTAAGTCTGCTGTTTAATCTCTGAAATAACATTAAACCTTAAAGAGGAGCTGCTGTTGGAAATGCAGAGGAGCACAGATCTGCCTTGGTGTTGGATCAGCTTCTGGTTAGGATGTTTTCAAAAGCAAAATCCATCTGAGAAATTTGTTGTTTATGCTCCAGTCAAATCCCACCATTTGATTTGGAAGCTATATTAAACTTGTTCCAAATTTGGCTTCCGAGGTTGCTGTTTTTTCCCCTTGGGTTGTTTTTAGCTGATGCACAAATTGCAGTAGTTGTTAATTTTCATTCCACAGTGAGCAGATCTTTAATTAATAAGCAATTCTTTGTTGGAAGTTTCTTCTTCACATGAGTGGAAATGCCCAGTGGAAGAAATCGAAGACACGCAGCAGCTCAGATATTATTAGTGTGGATAAATAGAATCTGAAAGAACAAAACAGCTGTGAGGGGGCACTGCTGTAAAAGTGAGTGTGCTTTAGAGAGCTTCATAAGAACTGCTTTTGTGTAAAAACAAGCGTCTTTTTAAATGAGACGAGGACTCCTAGATTAGAGAAGACGGACCCTGAGCATTTGAAGTGCCACATCTGAAACTCATGGTTTATTTAACAGCACAGAGCTCGACGCACCAATTCAGACATTTGGTATTAGCCTGAAATACACTCATCCATCTCAGAGCCAGATTTAAGAAAATAAAGTCTTGACTCATCTTTTACTGGATCGTTTGACTCTCGCTGTCACTGCAGCTATGATCCACGGACATGGACAGATAATTGGCATGGTCCCTGGTGATGCTCTGCCAGGACGGAGCTGCAGCCACACTCATCTCTTAGCTTGTTTTGAAGGCTTTTTGCCCTCAGTCTGGTCTTGTGCAAGTCAAACACATGCTCGGTTGGATTGAGGTCAGCTGACTGACTTGGCTATTCAGGGACATCGCACAGACTATCAAATACTGAAAGTCAGCACTTTAAAGCTGCAGTTTGGGTTTCATGCTAAATGTGCTGCCTGTATTGTGCATCTAGTCCTTAAAACTGAATATAGCAAAAAAGAAACAAACTAATGATTGTTTTTGTGTTGTTATTAAAACAGCAGCCAGGTCTGATAGAAAACACCCGTCTGTGTCTCAGCTTACTGACGATGCCGTGATACAGTTTGTATCACGTTTATTATGAAGGAATGTGTCCGTGGTAACAGTATTACCTGCTTATTTTATAAAAATCTGTTGAAAAGGTGCACAAAGTTCTCTTGGCAACTAAAGTTGTCAGCACCAATAACTAGTCTGCAGGTCAGAAACGTGATGCACCCAGCACTGTGCTCTCTTTGAACTGATAAAAGATTGTTATTCTGGTTATTTTAATAACCTTCAAAATTCTCATTTTAAAAGTAAACTGTTTTAAAAGTGTGTGCAGCTGCCAGTGGCTCCTAGTGTGAATGTTCCTAAAAGGATGTTTTTGTCTTGGGTTGCTGCTGTCAGGGTAACCATGTTAGGTACTTTAGCTGTGCACTCATATCCTGTTGCACTAGTGAAAGGAAATATACAGAAAAGTACATTTAAAAACACCTAATCACACAAGCTAGGAAACTACCTGTAAGGCAGTGAGCAGATGGCGTTAGAGCTGTGATCCATCACATCAGCTTGTGCAGATGGAGAATCAGTTTCTCTACAGAGTTTGAAGCATCACTAGACTTTCTACCACTGTTAGTTATTGCTTTCAAGCTGTTTCAGTGGTTCTTGAACCAGGAAGTGGAGCAGCTTCATATGGAACATCACTCTGCTGCCCTCTTCTGGCCAGAAGCTGCTATTAAACAACTTTGTGGTTCTGGCAGGATCAAGTGAGAAGTGGAGTTGACTGTGTGTTTAGCTCATATGAATGCTAGCAGTTAGGTTTTCAGTTTGCCAACCATAAAAGGCACAAGAAGAAGAAGTTTGCTTTTCTGTTGGCATCATGGCAGAGCCTGGAAGTTAAAGGGACACTAGTCAGTTTTGGCTTGTTTTTAGCACCCCCTAGTGTTTGTTGGTGAAAACGAAAGTAAAACTTCTCTCCTCGCTGTGCGTTCGTCTTTTTAATCTAACTGCTGAAATGTCTCCCCAGCCTTCATTAGTTTCTACGGGAGTTATTTGTCACTAAATTTAACAAATCAGCTGTGTTCACGATCTAAAACATGCAGGAAACATGCTGGAACCAGACTGCAGGGCCAGGTATGTCAAGCTGAATTTTTCTAAGTCCCAACAGACCGGATCGGCAACTGTAAAGTTGCAAGTGGAATATTCTGGCCACAGGGGGCGACAGGGGCTGGGTGGCCTTTCATTAACCCTGTAAAGGGTCATTTTAGCACATACTGGCTCAAGAAAATGATTTAAAAATATTTAAAAGTTGCAACGTGTCCCTTTAAAGTAAGAGATTAATGTCTTTGGAGGTGAAGGAAGAGATCTAAAACCAGAGTGAGCATCGGCGCATCCTACACTCGTTGGCAGGATTGTTTACGACAGTTGTAATTCTGCTTTCAACCAGTAGGGGGAGAAGCGGGACACTTATTAAATGTGACAAACCTCCAGTGCTCTCCTACTGCTACCTGTCAGAGAAGCTTCAAGTAGCACAGTCACCGATTATGGTTTTACTATTTTAAATTTATTCAAAAATGCTAGACATTTGTTCACAGTAACAGCTAGTTTCAGTCGTTATTTCTGACTTCTGGATTAGTGAGCTAATAAATATCCGAAGTGGGTGGTAATCTGAGTTATAGCATACAAGTAAAGTGAAGGAATAGTCCTATTTCACGAGAGACTTGTTGACAGGGCTGCACTCCATTTCTGCAACTGTGTAAGTAAAAATTAGGGGTGTAACAATATCCAAATCTCACGATACAATATTTATTGCGATATTGTGGGGAGGCTCACGACAATAAGACTCATAACATAAAATACTTTGACTAGAATCCTCCGTGCTGCGTTCACCGCTGTAGCCTCCATACTCTATGTTTGTTTATCTTTGCTGTGTGGGCTGCACGCACTCCCATTGGCGAACTGGCTGATGACGCGAAAGCAAAGGATCATGGTCTATGTAGTTTGCTATGATCCGGTGGAGCAGACTGAAAAGTGTTATTTTTACCTCAAGACGTACTGTACAATATCGTGACAAGACCACGACGATATTGTGGTCATTTTACTACGACCATATCGCGATATTGCCAATATTGTTACGGCCCTAGCAGTCCTCAGCAACACACCTGTGCTTTTCCTACTCTTACAGGTCAAAATGCTATGAAACTGGCTCATGCATATAATCACAAAAGGACTTCTTAAACAAATGTTATATCCAAAAGCGATTTTACAATTAAGATTGCTATTTCTAACAGAGATAATCTCGTCTACTTGAAAAGTGTCACCAGAATGTTCCATAAAGTCAGAACAGGGACAAAAAAGCCTGGGAAAGTTGTGTAATACTAAAGAATAACATCACCTGGAGGAACATTTCACAATCAGGTTAGCTAGAAACAGGTCAGGAACATCGCTGGGGATAAAAATATCATCTCAGGGTGGCTGAATCTTTCAGAGGTAAGGAGGAGGAGGGGCTCATCACTGTGGGAAAATATTTCAGCAGGAAAAGATGTTAAGATGTTATTCTATATGAAGTTTATGAAATAGTTAGGATTCTGGATGGTCGTGGCCTTTAGGCTGACGTGATTACAGCCAATCACAGGTTGAGCTGTGATTGTAAATAACAGTCATTATAGCACCCTCGCAGATTTACCCTCAAGTATTTTTTCCTTAAATTTTTAGTTTTATTTCCATGACTGTTGACAGACGCTGTTCAGAACCAAACCGATTAAAGACCCGGGTAATTTAACACAACAGTTCAACCACACAGGCTGCTGATGATGACATCACAGAGACACTGACTTTAGTCCGACTCACAAAGCTCCACTAAAGCATGCTAATGATTTGTTGCAGCTGTAATGAGTTTTGTCAGCATCAACTTGAGTCAAATGCAATTTTAACATTTTGTTTCCTGCAATCATTATAACTCAGAGGTAAAAATTCCCAGTGATCAAAAGCAAACTCAGAAAGACTTAAATAATTTAGGCTCTGAGTTATCTGTGCTTTATTTCTACAAATACAGTTTCATATTAAATCAGTTTGAAATATAGATCTATGGTTAAGGCTTCACCATCTTAAAGAAATTACCCTGCTCTGTCAAAAGACTGGTGGCCTTCCTCTGGGTTTGTTGGTGTTGTGTGAATAAAGCACCCTTGTGACTGGAAGCACTGTTCGATAGAAGCGTGTAATCCCTGTCTGGTAATTGGTTTGGTGTGATAAGGCCTGCTGATGGGATTATTTCAATAAAAAGAGCAGAAATTGGTTTTATTAGTCAAACAGGCTACCTTCAGTACCGGAGCGGAAGACTCCAGGTGCGGTTCTGGCTCGTCACTCACTGAAAACATTAGTGAAATTAAAAATGCAACAAAGGAGACGTGGAGCTCCCTAGTTTCCAAACAGTGCTGGTTGAACAGCAGATGATGCAATAAAATGGAAAATAGGGTAAATATGTCTTCAAAAATGATCCAGGCCTTCTTTTATTTCTGCGTTAGACAGCTTTCCTACTGCAGGGTGGTGGTTAGGAGCTAGTCGGTTCAGGGCCAACGTGGGGGCAGACGTAACCATAAAGGCTCACAATCACTCCAGCTACATGAGTGAGAAGGCTGAGGCAAGGCCACGTATGGACAGGTGGAGCATGCTAAATCAACATAGAGCTGCCAGAAACCTCCTCACTGTGAGGCCACAGCGCTGCCCACTAAGCTACCGTGCAGAGATCCAAGCACGAGTTTTTACCTTTTCACGCAGATTACTTATAACTAAGAGGCATTTAGGGGGTGGGAGCAAGCACTGAAATGTCCTAATACTGTAATTTAAGGCTTAGGAACATTACAGTCAGTGAGATGTAGGAGAGCCGCGTCTTTTACGGGTTTCACTCTGAACTCTAGGCGTTTCAGACGGAATAATCTGTGCAGAGACAACTTCTGTCAGTCACAAATCCCAAGAGCGAATGTTAACAGGAGACGTCACGCTAAAGTACAGCCAGAAATCATGGCTGACAGAAATCACCACGAATCAGAGAAAGTTAGTTCACACGTGCTGCTGTTACACGTTTCCTTCAGAGGAAATCAGAGAGCTGGTGGCCACAGATTAGTGCAGGCCACTCTTTTCCCCTCTGCTACGGTAATAAGCTACCATTTGTCGCTGTTATTTCTAAGCTGAAACTCCCTTAAATGGTTTATTTTTGTCATATTCCTATATTAGATCAGCACACGCAAAAGCAGCTTGCCACCCCCCCTTTCATCCAGCCTGTGTCATTCAGCTGTGGCGTGTTCTCCAGTCCTGACAGTAAAACCTCTCTGGCTGCACCTCGGAGCAGATGTTGAATGGGATTGTTAATTGGGCAAAGCGAATGGTTACGTGTGCCGCTCGTATAAAACACGTAGAATTACAGGAACAAACTAATAAAGCAGATTCTGCCCAGCTACTTCTGCGCCCCTTTGGGGACGACGACGCTCCGCATTCGGAGCCAGCTCCGTCTCCACGGATCATTCTGTTGGATTTTCCATATGGATGTTCCTTTTGCTGTCCTGCTGCATGCTCGACATCTAGGAAGCAACATAAACGTTCTGTATTCTGTTCTGTTAGCACACAGCTGGATTTCATTTAACCTGCTCATTCTTTCCTCCTGACAACCTTTTTTCTGTTCTTAACCGCGTGATATCTCTGGAGATTCACTCATATTCACGTTTTTTTTCCTCCTAACTCATAAAAATGAGAGAAAGCAGGAAACAATGTTTGTTTTCTTCTTGTAATTTCTTTTTAAGCTTTGTTGCATTACAGATAAATACGATACTTTGCTATGAATTTATTTACATCCAGTTTCCACACATTAAAACCGAACAACAGATTCATTTCCACACTCTGGAACATTACCTGCATTAACTAACTCCACCTCCAGGACTTGCAGCCTTATAGTGTTTATGCATTAGAAATGTGGTGAAATAAAATAGATTAGGAGCTCACGGAGAACGCAGGACAGGAATAATGCAAACGTCACTGCAGGATTAGAAAAAACGTTATATTTGTGGTTCTTTTGTGATGCTAAAGCAGCTAAATGTTTATTTTATTTGTGAATGACGTGTCGTTTTTATAAATATGTTTTTGCTCTCAAGCAAAACTAATGCAATAACATAGAACCAACATTTGAATGCACCACTGCAACGAGTTGTCTGCACTCATTAGAGTTCTCTAAACCCTCACAAACTGGCCGTAGACGTATAAACGGTAGATTAAAACACATACGTTATGATGTAAGCACTGGGCCTGGTAATTGCAATTATTTCCCAGAATAATGCGCCACGTTCTTCAGGGCAGCGCGCAGAATTCCCGTACTAAATCTCCATACACCATAAAATCACTCAGGGGTGTTTATTGTGTCTAAATAATGAATAGACACAGCCTTTCCAAGTTGACAGTGAAAAATTTCTGGTGAACTCCCCTGACAGAACGCATTACACAGTAAAATAATTTAGCCGACCACAAAATAAAATGTATGCATCAGTCTGTTCTTAAATTAATTTCCTAATTCAGTTGGGGGTAGTTATTTTACAGTCAGCGTTTTACTGCAGAGAGACTGATAGACTGATAAAGAGGAGACGAGCCAGTCAATAAGTGATGAAGCCTGTGCTTAATATTCCTCTCTGTCTGCTCCTGTTGTAGATGAACATGGACATTTGAAAATATACCTGCCCAAGAAGCTGCTTGAATGTCTACCAAAATGCACGTCGCTGCCAAAGGAGAGGCACCGGTGGAACACTAATGAGGTAAGGACTCGGCTCCTTATCAGGCCTGCTTCCACTAAATCCATCTCGGCTCAGAGATATCCTTCCAGCAGACGCGCCGCTCTCAGAAGACATTTATAAACACATTTGTAAGTCATGTTAACTCTCCTCAAAACAATGGGACAGTCCCCAGCTCTACAAATCAGCTTCCTGCTCCGCTACACGCGTAAATCTGTCACACAGTAACAGGAAGCCTGTCAGCATTTTATTCATGTCTTCATTTATTTTTATACTTTAGATTCCGCCAGCTGATTTGTTTCCTAGGATTTATTCACACTAATATTTTCTGAACATTTACTTAAATCTAAAGTCAGTTTAACCAATTCCAGCTTCTTTATTTGACGTCCATATTGATGCTTCTGCTGTGCATAGGTGGCTTCAGTGGAAGAGCTATCCAGAAACTTAGCTGCTCATTTCCTTCATCGTGAGATCAAACAGAGGCAAACATCTGTATTTGAGTATTCGTGTATTTTATAAAGGTTATCTCTGAAGGAAATGGCTTTTTGAGGCTTATTCATACAGAGTTCTGTGAGATTTGCTGTTTTTTCCTAAATCTGAAACCAAAAAATAACAATAGTTACTCATACATGTAAAAAACTGTACTTATAGTTGTTATCATTTCATCAGGTTTTAATTCATGCATGCAAAATGTTTTCTAATGATAGTCCTTTCTTGCATTTGGAGTCATGTTATTGTTGTTTTCAGACTCCTCCATGACTGTATGACCAGTTTCTTAGTATTTTTGCTTTTTAAACACTTATTTAAGGGCATCTCATCACCTGAGGAACCAATTTAGGTGAAAATAGCAAATGCTAACTAAATCTGCAGCTTTAAACAGCAGTAAGCTAATTTGTAATATTTTTAAAATGCAAACTTATTTCAGAGGATAAATTGGAATGCAAAATAAAATCAGTTAAGATTTATGAAAGAACCAATAAATGCAACCAATCTGGGTGATGAATTATCCTCACAGTAACTCATTTGCACTCAGATTGTTTTAAAAGCCTGGGAGAAAGTCGACACGAGTCTTAAACATGTTAGGGTGTTATTCCCAAACAGGGACTTGTGTTGCTTCATTTGCCTCACAACTCATTTGTCAGCCTGCGCTCCTTCTCTGGGGATCCGTTGATGAATTTATGGCTTTCATTTCTACTATTGATAGATGAAAAACTGTTTCTCCTCTCAGAGAAAAACTGGCGGTAATTAGACCTAAATACACTCCGTGACAAATCTTAAAGCCAATGTGCAAAAAGCAACCATCCGTGCTTTGGGATTAACAAATTGTGACCATATAAATATAGTCATCTGCGGTGATGAAAGTTAATTGAGTGAAAAACAACCAGATGATAAGGCTCCAGATAGGGCTGTTTTTATCAAACAGGATGTTCAAAAAGACGATCCGTCAGTGGCGGCCAGGAGTAAACACGTACTTTTCATTGATTCTGTGCACTTCCTGTAGAATAATTAAAAGGACGAACGTATCTGTGGGAAAGACGAGCAGACAAATTTACCGAGGAAGAAAAATGCTTCGTTCCTTATAACCGCCATCACTTTTGGTTTCCATTCACCAAGTTTGCATCTGTCATGTCTTTGCTTACGAGCCCTGCCCCAGTTATGAAGGAAATGCAAAACGCTGGTGTGCTTCTAATTGGCTGATGTTGTAACTTGTTTGCCCTGTTTGACCTGCATTGTGCTGCCAGCAGTCTAAATTAATTAACATGGCTTTGAAATTGATCTGAAAATGGAAGTCTAAGCATTTGCTGGGGAATGCTGTCGGCCCCGGTTGTTAGCGAGTCTGTTTCCAGACTTTCTCCTGTCTGTGGGAAGGAGGCGGGTTCTGTGGAAAGTCTCGGCGTTTCTGCACGCACGCCGAGAGCCGAGGGCAGCAGGGTGACCTTTCTTAAAACCAAGGTCGTTTCCCGTTTTTTGTGCCGACCATGCAGATGTTTGTGCCTGACTGGTGGCAGGCAGGCGGGGAGGGGATCAGAGGAGCTCTTGTCGGTGCGATTGTGTGACTCTTAGTGAAAGTGACACCTCATCAATTCTGTGCATATTTCTGGCACCGGCTCGGCATGCTTAATGCACTAATATCCCCTTTTTGAGTTAGAGGGATCTCTGCTAGCTTGGCTGCTAATGCGTTATTATTTTCTTTCCTTCGAAACACAACCGCTGGTATTCTGGCTTTCACCAGATGTGAGGAAAACCCACAGGTTAGATAACAGTGTGAAATATTTAGAGCGGCTATAATTTATCAATTAATCCATGGGGAGAAATTAAGTGGGAGCTATTTTGATGATTGATTAATTGTGCAAGTCGTTTTTCAAGCTAAAAGGGAATTCCCCTGCACGTTATGGACTATTGAAAGAGAGAAACGGAGCGTTTCTAGCATATTGAAACGCATTGATACTTGATCAGCGAGCAGCCTTAACAGTTTTCATTGTTGCTCGGTTAATATTGATAGCATGTGTATTATTTATGTACATTTACACCTCCAGTGAAGCCTCAATAAAGAATTCCTGACATAAGGGGAAAATTACTTAAAAGTTGCACTTTTTCTGCGAAGGAATATTCATAAAATATTGATTGTTCCTCTCTGCTGCTGCCCGTTTCTCACTGAAGCTGTACATCATTTGCTTCATGTTCAAATCTGGGGTAATTCTGTTTTATCTGAAGGCTTACACGCCGCTTTTGGAGGGGACTGTGGTGTTTCTGTTGAGCTGAAGTGAAGCTAAAGCTGAGGAGCCATTCATTTATACCCATCTGGTGAGAAGAAGGTGTCCAGGAATACGTTTCAAGCATTTAGTGGAAAATGAAATAAACCAATCAAATCAGAGCTGAGGGAAGAGGATTGGGGTTTAAAAGGCTGGATGGCGGCTCGTCAGTGAGCTACGGAGATGCCGTAAGCCTCAGAATTACCAGCGGGACAGAATTACCTGGCGGTGCTTGAAAACAAACAAGCCTCTTTTGGGAGAAATACAAAAGGAGGCCATGTCTGAAGCACCCTTTCCTCCCATCCTGTTACAATAATCACTGACATTTGTGTGATTTCTCTTCTGTCAAAATGTGACAAGATGATAGCACACCTTACAGTTGCCATAGCGAACAGAAATTCTTCCTGGGAGTCTGTATTTGCTTTGTTTGTGTAACTGCTCCATCAGCCATTGATGTCACCGAGCCTCTCAGGTGAGACACATCGAGCGGAGCTTCACAGAATCCCCCTCAGGTCTGAAGCCAATGTGCATTGTCTGCTCGCTGCTCCGGCCTGACCAGCTCTATTCTGCCAGACGTTTCGGCTGAGATTAGAATCTGTTTAAAGAAGGACATCTCAGGCAGGAAAGGCTTTGGGCCTGCATCCCTCTCAGGATCAAACAGGCAGCCTGATGTTTGACTGGGCTGTGAGTTGTGGCAGAGAATTACAATTTTACTAACACCAGATGGACTTCCCGCTCTATTTTATTACCGTTAGTTTAGTTATTCATGGTAGCCGCCGTGATTATTGAGTCTGCTGTTCTCGTTTGCCTTTTTTCCTCTTTATATCCAGTTATGTTTATTCTCTGAGTCTCTTCATTGGACATTTTATTTTGTCTCTACGAGCAGTTCCCTCGCTTCTCTTTGGTTCAGTAATCATCCCTCTCTTGTTCCTCTGCTCCAACATTCTAAACAGATCCAGTTTGTATCTTCTGTTGTGACTTTGAGTTATCTATCAGGATCCTAGATGAACTGTTTCAAATCCTCATCACGTCTGGCCTTAAAGCATCCAGATGCTAAATTAGGATTAGCACCTTCACCAGAAACCGGCCGTATCCACTCCTCGTTAACATCGTTAACTACTGCCCCCTGGTGGAGGATTTGGTAAAGGTCAATTTTATTAGATTTTCACCTTTAGATAATAATATAATAAAATGAAACAGACTATTTTAGTCTTTAAAACTCAATTTTAAATGATTATTATTTTACTGAATAGGTCTAAATCTAAGGTTTGAAGGGTTAAAGCATTCACAGAGTATCGTAACGTTTCCTCAGACTGGATTATACTGAGTTAGAAAAGCTGGTTATTACATGTTATTTAGGTCATTCTATGTTATTTTTTTTGATTAAAGATAAAAAAAAAGACAAGCATAATTTTTTTCTTGCATCTTCATCACAAAACAAAATGGTTCAAATGACAAATAAATGATATTTTTCCACATCAGCATCACTTCTACCAGCACATTAACCTCTTCAGGCGTGCTGGAAACAGAGAGCTGTGAGCTTTCGTTTAAAAGTCAGATCTGGCCGTGAGCTTGTAGCACACGCAGAGGGAGGCAGGTGAGGTTTAGCTTCTTCCACCGTTGTTAACAACTGCAGGTTCTCTAAGATGACTGTGGTGATAACTTTTGTCGTTATCGTGGCGTTATCTGCTCGCTTTTCCACTCCTCTGTCCTGCCATCTTCAGCGGAACAGGAACAAACCACCCAACTTTCCCCTCTCTCTCTCTCCTCCCAGCTTCTGCTGCTCTAGTGGAGGGTAATAAAAGCTGAGACGTGTTAGTAAATTTGTCTGACCTCATTTAGAGTGCTGTCATTAAAGATGCTTATTTTATGGTTTTATAAAGCCAGGTCGCTCAGTGGTAACGAGATGCACATTTAGCATTCTGCTCCTCTTTAGGATCAGTCCCTGATATAAACAGCAGGTGTCACTACAGATACCTGCATTAAGAATGGAAGCAGAAGAAGAGTTATCAGATTTCTACACTCTTCATACACAAACGTGACTACAATGTGAGTATGATAGTGTTCTTTTGGATGCTTTAATAAACCTGGTTGGCGTATTGTTGATCTGAACTGATGGATTTTAATGCTAATATTTAGTATTTCAATCATTTTGAACCAGTAGTTTGATTACGTTACCTCAGTGATGAGGACTCAGGCCTTTGGATCATTAGACTCCTTAGTGTTTGTAACCTTGCAGACGTTTAAGGGGTTTAAGTGAAACATCAGCGCTGACAAACAGCGGTGGAGTGGAGACTATATTCCAGGTCTGTCCGTTTTAGAGGCAGAGGAGCACAGCTTGGTGGAAGGAGGACACTGGGTCTAAGCTGGTGTGACACCCTCAGCCTGTAATAAATGGCACAACGCTCTGAGCACTGGGAGCTTAGAGGGGCCTGCTTCTGAACTGGTGCTGAACCACAACAAACAAGAGAGCATCGGCTCAGGCCTCCACCGGCCTGCTGCACATTTAATGCCCTTGTCGTGGGGAATAATCCTCTCTGCCTCACGCCGCTGCCAGCAGCAGCGCTGCATGGTGCCTACATGCAATATGCCACCGCTCAGGACGGAGCAGGAGGGCCCGCAGAAACACTTTGGTGACTCACCGGGCAGCAGGAACGGTGATCAAACAGCACAACAAATGAAATTATTGGAGATATCAGATAGATTCCCTGTAAGATAGAGGGAAGGTGCAATAATGACGAGCACTACTGGAAGCAGTGCAGTGCTATCATTCACTCCTTTATCTCTGACTGAAACATAATTTGTGGTAACTCTCTTCATGCCATCACTATCTGCAGCCCTGCTGTTCTGATTCCACACATCTATCATTTTTCAGCTCGAAAGAAGAAATTCTCTTCAACTGGTGTGTTAGTGCATCTATGAGTAATAAATGTCCCGTTTTAATATATTAGGTTAAATATATTTTTAAAGGTAAAAAAAACACCACCATAGGGGTCCATGAACAAATAAACAAACATGGCTGCTGCAGAAATTGTTAATGAAAATGCACCAAAAGCCAATTATTCTAGATCATGTCAGACATAATGAGGTACTGGGAACAGAAAATTACTAGATTTCAAGCTAAGTGTTTGGACTTTTAGTAAATATTTCAGTTTGTTTAATATTATTAGAGAACCTTCAAATGAAAGCATCACATTATGTTAGGAAATGATGGTAACACGAAACTGAGTTCTTTGACTAGTTCGCTCCAAAAGCTAAGCACTTGAACATCTGTGGTTATTTATAAGTCACTTCCAGCTTAGCTTTTCCAAACTAAAGAAATGAGATTTTTTTTAATATGAAATGTTGTGCAGGCGGAAGAACACAAAGCTGGAGCATCCTTCCTTCATTACAAGAGTTCGTGGTATGGATTAGAGTGTTTTGTCTCAGATTTCCAGGTGTTTGACTCTTTATCGTGTCTTTGTGTCGTTACGGTGCCAAACCTGAACTGACAGTGTTGTTTTCATGGACATTCGCCTAATCGAACACAAGGTCATGCTTGATTAAATGTTTATCTTCATTTGAGCTCCTTGCCATGCAAGTCTTTCTCAGAGGAGAGTAATTAAAATAACTCCCACCATTTGCAAATGTTTACACGAGCGTTCATTACCTTCTCTGGGGCAATCAGTGGAAATTAAAGGTCATGTTTGTCCATCTTTCTGTTTGTTTGTTTGCCACAGCTTTTTTCTTCTTTTTGATTTTATTTTCAAGGTTAGATCTTTCTGTGCTAACAGGTACTGCTAACATGCTAGTGTGGGTGTTTTAAAACCAGTTTTTAAAAAGTTAAATTTTCCATCGTCGCTGAAACGCTGAGTTGAGATGCAGCTGGCACCGTGCCAACACCCTGCTCAGTTATTCAGCCATAACATTGCATTATGTCAACTTTTCTCAAACATCCAGACTAATTTTTATCGGTGTTCACTTTATGTGGAATGAAGCTTCAAACTGTTGTCGTTTCCACCCAATTACAGATGACTAAATGTTTCATTTGCTGCTGCGTTTTTCTCTCATCACGCGTCAGGGCAGGAGACAGGAAAATAAGGAAGTGGTGGAGTTTCTTCAGATGGCTGACTTCATGGTCGCGTCCTGTGAGCCTGATAGCTTTACTGATGGCTAGTGCTGTAGCGTACTGTGAAGTGTCAATTGCAAGGCTACGATGTAGTGAGGCAGCTGTAATAGGAACCCACCACTCAGGTCATTCGGGGGGTTCTGCATGCTGCATGGACCTTTTTCTTTCTCCCCTGGCTGTGCACATCAAGGCAGGGGTCCTCAGGATCCTCTGAAGACAGGGGTATCCACTCAAAATTGCATGACCTCTATTGTAGCGTATACAGGTCACTCCACCTCCTGTGGGAAGCCTCTAAATTGAACCCAGCTTGTGTCTTCGATTTCTTTCTGTCTCTCTCTTCCTCCGGTTTCCCTCCTTTCTCTTATCTTCCGTCTCGTTCCCTCATGTGTTCACTGAGCTGCAAAGCTATTCACATATAGATGGAAAGATCTCTGCCTTTTCCTGCTGAATTGCTTGGTCAGGATTTTCCTTTGCAGCACCATTTTTGTAATGGAGTTTAACTTTATTTACAAGATAGAGGAAAATGAGTTCTGCGTTTGATGTGCACGTCTACGCTTCAATAAACTGTTATATTGTTCTATCTACAGTAGGCGCTCACATGAGCGAATACCTACGCGTCAGCCACGACACCGGCTGAATGGCAGGTGTATTATCTCATCCTCCACCTTTCTGTAATTTATTTATCTAATCATCAAACTCTGAAGCTTATAACCCAAACACTAAATATAGTTTTTAACTGGATCTTTGTCTGAACAACCTAAGCTGTTCAACGTGCCTCTGCTCCTCACCAGATGGGAACTTTGCCCACGATGTTTTTATTTATTTTCAAATGGAATGGCTGGGATGGTGATCCAGAGCTGCACAAGCCCACAAAATAAAACAGATTTTTTTTAATCAAGCAGAAGCTTTTAGAACTCATTGGTGCTGTTTATTCTTTAGGATCACAATCAAAAAGACTTTCATTTGGTATTATTTATTTATTTTGTTTTTAAAGTAATGACAAAATGAACAAATACAACTTCCAAATACTTGAATGAACAGATGGAAGAAAATCTTATATATCTCACACCAGTAGTTAAATCAATAATAAATTAATTGTGTTTAACTAATGAATTTAACTGAAAGGCAGCTGCGGACCAACATGCCAATGATTTACAAACACATACTTCATTTCCTGTTTTTGTTTACAATTCATCGCAGTGTAAAACAGGAAGAAGCAAATGACAATAAAACAAAAACAAATATATTTTCTTATCATAATGGTCTTTTTAAACATTATAATTGATTTTGATGCTTTCATTTCTGACTCCAGATTGTTCCAGAAACCGACTCTATACACAGAAACATATCGCTCCAACACTTTGCTCCCGAATCTTGGTTTTATAAACGTCTCACTTCCTTTTAAATAACAGCTTTGTCTTTTTTCTAATTTTTTGGGATATTTATTGGTAAATATGAGCTTTATAGATCAGTTTTAGAATATCAACCAGACCGCCATAATTTAATATTTGTAACTCAGTAAATAATGGTTCTGTAACTACTTTAACTAATGATTCTTATTGCTCTTTTTTGTAAAATCAAAGCTGTTTTAGTGTATGTTTTATATGTAGTTCCCCAGATTTCAATGCAGTAAGTCATATATGGAACAATCAGAGTATTATACAATAGACATAATGCATTATTATTATTATTCAAAGACTCCTTTACTTTATGTAGTATAGCAAAAGCTTTAGCTGTTTTTATTTTTATGCCATTATATGATATTTATAATACTTTATTCTCACTCCGTGTGAATAGAATGAAACTGACGTTTTGACATAAAAGATATAAAGAAACAATATAAAGAAATAGATGTAAAAATATTGACATAAAATACTTTTTAAGAGGACCTAGAATGTAAACCAACATTTTCCTTGTTGTTGAATAGGGTTAGGGTCAACAGTAGCATGCCAAAAAGTCAAAGCCGTGTGTGACCTACTTTTTATGTAAATTAGAAAGTTGAAAAAGGCGAGAGAAAAACTCCTGTTCTGAGAAAGCCTTCCTTAACACGTCACTAGGGGGAGCCCTTCCTCCTCAAACCTGCATGTGTCTGAGGCCTTCTGGGGAAACCAACCAATCAGCATGTCCTGGCCGAGTGGGAGGGGTCAACAGCTGATTTCACAGCAAGGCTGGTTTAGGGGGTTTAGAATGGTCTGTATCAGGGCTCCTGGGACAGATGAAAGCCTAAAGAACATTTCTGATGTTTTTTAGAGGCTCAAAGCTGTTTTAGATTGTTGATTAACTGCATTCTAGGACCTCTTTAAAGAATGATATTCTTTCCTAGATACAGTATTTAACTAATGTTGTTAATGAGAAATTGTGTGACTTATAAAAATATAAACTGCCCTAACTACAAGAAGCCTCTCATTCATTAACTAGAAATAAAAACCTCAGTAAATTGGCTAAAATTTAAAAAACAAAATCAAACCTGAGCTGCATCTCATAAGCAGAGGTGTGTTAGAAAAAAGAGACGCAGACACAAAGAGTCAAGGAAGAGTGAAAACAAATAAAGACGGCTTTAGCTTGACGTGTATCCTCAGTGGAATACAGAAATTTAACAACGTGTCACAAAAGCATCAACAGATGGCTTTATACAAGAACTACGCTGCTAAAAATACTGAACCATAGAATGACTTTACTCAGATTTATGCTTATTTGATCTAGTCAGAATTATTGTTAATGATCACTGTTTTATTGTTGAGCAAAACTAGTTAATGCTTTCAGACGAACACCCAGAAAAATCTGATTTAACAAGCTGACATCATCTGAAAATAACGCTGGAGACGACAAAAAAGAAAAGATTTGATTCTTTCAAACTAACTGACTTTTCTTTCTCATCACAATAATAGTTTCTACACTACTGTGGAGCGGGAACCTTTAGGATCAATTAAAACAGCAACTCTTGTTTTCCATGAGCTTTAACAGTTAAACAGTAAAATAACATGTTTCTGTTGTAAAGGTAATTATTCCACACATTTATCCATAAACCACCTTTTCAGTCACGCTCAGTGCTTACGGGGCTAAATCTGAATTGTTGCAAAAGAGGCTGTTACATGACACCTGTAATTCTAGTTTGCAAACACTGAAATCACACATTTAAATCTGCAAACGCTTGTAAAACAATCCCTGTTCACACATAGAATACTGGGCAAAAGTCTCAAGTCTTCATCCTTATTTTCCTTCCAAAGAGCAACATTTTCTTAAGCGTTTAAAAGTGTTCTTTATCAAGATTGCTTCAGTGTTTCTGAATATGCTGGAAAATGGTTTTTAGTCATTGTCAGTCCAGTACTGGATCAGTGCTGAAGCGCTTCTTTGTGAAATCCTTTATATTTCATCTATGAAACACTCAGACATTAAAACTTGTGTTTTCAACAGGATCTCTAACAGCAGCTTGTCACAAAGACACAATCTGTTCCATTTTTTAGTCAAATCTGTGAAAAACACCAAAGGTATCACAGTTTAACACATAAAATAATAAATTAGCACCAACTCAAAGAGCTTTTAGCAGAAAACGTGTGTGTCAGGTCCTTTATTCTCTAAAGACACAGCTTAGATACTGTTCATCTGCTGCAGAACATTTTTTCAAACTTGATGCTTTTTTTACAGCTTCTACTTGGCTTTTTTAAATTAAAAAATGGCACTATACGCTGTAATGATGTCCTAATGTACGGTCTGGGAAGAAGAAGAGTGAAAAAGCACTAAGAGTCGGAAGAAAAATAAACAAAATAACCTTAAAGAGTTTTAAACGATGTTGAGAAACCTGCTCAGGGTCACTAGGAGCTGGTGAGTCCAGCAGTCATTGGGCGAAAGGCAGGGGACCCCTGGACATGTCCCCGACTGTCTCTGAGCCACACAGACACAAAGAAGACGTACAACCAGTCACATGAGTCGATTGATGAATCCTAACATGCATGACCTTTGAACTAATAAACAAACAAATTAGTGATGGTTTAAAACTTTTGCACAGTGCCGTGTGTGCACACCGTATAAATAAAACAATGCTGGTCGATCTGAAGCTTTTAGACGTTTAGAGCCCATAGTGAAGGACAAACAGCTACTCTGGTTTCTCCTCGCTGTCAGGAACCTTCATGTCAGTAAAAATGACCTGACCTTGTGTGACCCTGGTGAAACGGTGGTTTAGGGGAGTGAGTGGGTATTACTGTTTATCCTGTGTGGCTCTGCCTTGGCCTTTTGATGGACTGGTTATGTGTGGTGGACTCTGGGGGGGTGCGATCAGTTTTTCATAGTGTTTAGCAATTGTGTCATAATACTTCTAAAAAGTATAGAAACCATTTAAGGAACATTTCACGTTCAAAACTTATTTAAGGATACAAAAACCTTTCAAGTAATTATGTTGTGTTATGATTATTTTTTCCAAACAATGCAACATAAAATTTCTCTGAAGGCTGAAGATCTTTTAAATAAAATACAAGATAAATGTGATGAAAACACAAAATTCTAAATAGTTTGAACTGAAGTGAAAAATTCCTGATTCATTTAATCATTTTTATGTTTTTCTTTTTTTTGCTTATAGAAGTTACGTTTTCTTCACTAGTGAGTAACTGCAGGTAAAATGATGCTGAGCTGCGTTTTTTGTTGACAGTATTAAAATAAGGTTGGAGGTTTGTCCTTTTTCTCTGCCTCTTCATCAGCTGATGACATCACGGCTGCTTGGAGCGAGCGAGGGGTGGTGGTGGTGGGGTTCGGACTTGTGCTTTATTACTGAGCTAAGCCCTGTTGTGGCTTATAATTATTAAAATGGATGAATCAGCTGAAACAGTTGAGGTAAATTTACTAAATGACAGGAGATGTCCAGAAAGTTTGGAAACGTGTTCATCATGTGTTAATAAACGAACCGCATTTAAGGTCATTTGCGTTAACGAGCTTTTACCGCAGATAGGATTTTACTGTCGCCCAGAATATTTTACTGAGGATGTTTTGAGCTCAACACCAGGCTCCAGAAACCTAAACCAGGGGCCTCATTTATCAAACGTTCGTAGAAACGTTCCTATATTCCCTCCTACGGATGAAATTTAGAATGTGTGTACGAACAGTCAACGTCCTGATTTATGAAACATGCGGTGCCTCTCGTGCGCACGTTCCTCCGCAATCGTCTGATGATAAATCCCACCTGTGCGCTTGCAGGAGCTCGTGCCCGTTTAACGTCATTTACATACAGAAACGCCCTCAATTAACCATATTTGGTCACACTACGTCCTCAGATCGGGAGGGGATTCCCTGGGCTCTTCCCGGACAAAAAAGAAAAACTTTATTGACAGCGAGATCGAAGCACTGGACACTTGACAACGCGTGTATGATCGGGGAGCAGAGGAGGTTCTGGAGGTTCTTTTATTTGTAAAATAGAATCTGGACTGGAATCGGATCAGTGCGCTGCGCTCATGGAAGAGCCGTTCCCTCCAGAGTGCACTCTGCTCTGTTAAATCCTCCAATAATAATAAGAATAAGAAGAAGCGATCTTTTATGTAGCGAATCTCAAGAAAAACCACGGGGCGCTTCCCAAGGTCAAAATAATTAAATTAAATTAAAACATAATAGATAAATAAATTCAAAATGATTTAAAACATCATAAAAATGGGAAGAGTAAACATTGTGATTACAAAATAACACGAAATCAGCCGTTCTACAATGTCAGATTCCCGTGGGTCACGGGTGTTTTAGCTCCAATAATAATAATCCACCAAAATATTTATTTATTGGGTAAAATAATTAGTGGATGAGGAACACGCGTGGATCACTGAGACCGTCAGAATTGCTGTTCCCTCGTTCTGCCACTAGATGCTGTTCCTACGCACGGTCAGAGCTGTACTTATATTTAGGAACGTTTTCACGCACAAGTACAAATTGGTAAATACCACACAATGCGTAAAATCGTTCCCACGCACGAAATACGCACATATCTGTACGTAAGTACGGTTGATAAATGAGGCCCCAGGTCTGTAACCGACGTGACCTAGTCTTCTTTAGAAACGTGTCTCCATCCACCTGCTGCAGCTGCGCCGCTGAGACCAAAGACAGAAACAGGGATTCCGTGCTGGGGGAACCCCCGCAATGAATTTGCGCATTTCCAGTAACACAGACTTGAACATGTTTGCCGAATGATTTGTGCAATAATCAGTTTTCATATTATTTGCACAAAATGCCAATTATTGATAGACATTACAGAAAACGAGATGCAAGCCGTCTCTCATTTTTCAGGCCGTCATTTTTGACGTCAGGCCGTCCTAATGACGGCGGAATGGCTCGCTGGCTAACACTATGGTTCACATCCTTGCTGCTGACCTGCACATAGTACTGGAGTGTTCCGCTAGGGGGCACACTAGAGTACTCAGACTGGATAGAGTCCCGGGTTTGTGGGTACAACCAAAACAAACATGGCGTCCATAGAAAAGATCAGTAACTGGGTAATTTTGAGATCACAGCAGAAAAAAAGACAGCAGCGGTATCGTAGACAGTATGAAAGACCTCTAACACCAGAGATGGAGTCACCGTGGCGAGTGTGTCAAGCTGGTTTTGTCAACTCCGCCTACTGGTTACTCATATTGCAGCATTCGAACGCGTCATGTTAATTTTGGGGGACGCGCACAAACTACACTTCAAATCAAAGCAAGTTAGGCAAGGCAGCCATTTTAAACGTGTGCGTTAAACAACAATATTCCAGCCCTAAGACTGAAGCAACGTCTTGATGCTGTTTTCACATCAGGGCATGTATCCTCAAATAATTCAGATCTAGTGAACTTTAATGTGCCTGCTATTGTGTTTAATTCATTTGGTGGCGTGTGTGAATATGATCACGGTAGAATCATTGACATATAGTAGGAGTAAATAATGTTGTGCTTGTTCCTAGAGTCTGATTGTTCCTGGTGTTTCCTCCTTCACCTGTGGTTTCCGACCACATACGTTTCAGACTCAACACTTTGGATTGTTCTGATTGAGTTCATCCATCACCTCTAACTCCTTGTGGGGATCTCCAATAAACCGGTGCCTTTGCTGGGCTGAGCTCATATCTCGGAGGCTTTTCCTTTCCCTTGTTTCTGTGCTGTTCACTTTTAGACCTTCCTAAGTTTTTCCGTAATGTGCCGTGAAGCTTCGTATTTGTTCAGCTCTATTGCTTGTCCCATTTTGTGTTTTGCCAAGGTTAAACAACAGCGCAGGCGAAGGGAAGCACACCGTGTATCTTTTTATTTTTGTTGAAAGAGCTAAAGCAGGGAGAGGCTACTTCAGCTATTCCTGAGAGAAAAGGTCTTTTTAAGTGTATCAAAGGGGCACATCGTTTCCACACTACGAACTATAACACGCTGAAATGGAGCTGAGGTCGGAAGACACTTCATCTGGCACCGGATGGAGGGAGGATGTCCTGACTTTTCACAGACGTTCTCCAGGAAATTCCTTTGACTCTTCTTTGGACTCAGTAGGAGGCCTAATCAGTGGAGGGCCACATGGGTTCTTCTGATTCATGGCATCCTTCCTGCTTTCCTTACTCACCCTCTTTGGTCTATCTCTCTGTATCTCCGTCTCTCTTGTTGTGTGTTGGACTTTGATCTCTAAGATCCTTGAGAATGAGGAGCCAGCAACAACAGCAGGCTGGGATTCTCTGTGGGCCTGTTTTGGATCCTAGCCCATCATGCCCTTTTCTCGCTGATGGACAGCTCCAGGCATGGCTGTGCCTCTAAACCCCAGCTACATCAGGCCTTCATCTAAATAAACCCTCGCACTGTCAAAGGCAGGGAAGTAGAACGAGGGCTAGCACTGACCTTGTTTGTAAAGCGACAGGAATAACTTTAAAATGCAAGCACTTTCTTGCATTTATCCATCACTTAAATGTCTTTGATAATTATTTTTTTTGCACAACCAAAGAAGCTGTTAAGCTGATGCTTGCATTTCTCACTAGTTTTGCAGAAAACCTGCATTTAATGGAGCTGCACACTGTCCATCTTAATTTTTTTATTTTTAGCTCTCCAACTGCATGTGTTAGACATCTTTAAAACTCGCCGTCAAGGGACCCGAACATTTGGCAGACTGTCATGGCTGTGGGTGCACAGCTGACGGGGCTGTTATGTGCACTCGTCTAAAATGTGCTATTTCATTTGGAAGCAAAAGGGACTACCTAACGAGCTCCTTGCATTACATCAGAATCCACTCTCAGATTCTCTAATAAGAATCTGAGTCAACTTTTATTTCTGTGTGAGATGAATTATTTTCTTTAGACTGCCATCTTTGGTATAAGAAAAAAAAAATAGCAACACTCTTCAATTATTAACGCCACATTTCTCCTGCATGTGCTGCAGAGGTGTTTTTTTTCTTTTCTGAATCAAAGAAATCTAAAAGTGTGTCTCATTTTTTAAAGTTATTGTCCAAATATATCTCACTTTGTAACATAACTTCTGCATAGGTCACGGTGACCTTTTGGATGGTATATTTGTCTTTCAGTATCAAAGGTTGTCCCTCTCTAAGTTCATTGTTTTTGTTTCTTATCAAAGCTGCCCCATTCAGGCAGCTCGTAGGATCCGGGTCCAGAAGGATTCAGACGTCCTTTAGGTTGGAAGTCCTTGAGCTCTTTGTTCATTGGGGCAGTGTGCAACGTCCCAGTTCTCTTTGAGATGTTTACACATCAATAAAACTGTCTGAATTTGAAAATGAAGCTGACAAGGGCGTAATGATCGCTCCCACAGGTCCCAGATTCAGGACTGAGCAAGTTCTTAAAAACCTTTTTAGCCCAGATAAAGTTGCAGAATAAGAACGCTCTCACTGGGGTTCTTGTCTGAAGCTTGTATAATGTAATTCAACCTGTTTTCTTTTCATGATTCTTTTAGAAGTCATACACGGAACAGGCATGACAGAACCTACTTTGTGCTTTGGCTCTGTTTTGCTTTAGGCACCAAAATGCAATAAAAGGTGATTTTTCCTTGCAGCGTTCTCTCAAATTCGGACCAAAAAAGTCGAGTGAGGTGTTTATTTTATCCCTCTCCTCTTTGATTATATTTTGTATGCGTATTTTTCCATCTTGCACGAGTGATCCGTGCAGCTTATGTGAAAACTATCTCTGCCAGGCAAAGTTGATGGAGTCGCTGCAGGGGAGATGATTGTGAGCTACTCAACAGCAAGTTCTTCAGTAGCAGCAGAATATAGATTCTGCTGCTACGCTGGCTTTAAAGGGTGGGGGAGAAGAAAAACATTACAAAGATGACACAAGCCTCGTGAATGACGTGAAAGAGGGGTTTTAAAAAAAATAAAAACAGCATTTTTACTTTAAAATATTTCAGGGCTGCACTTCCAGATATCCAGGTTGTTTAATCCCTCGTACGTCAGAACTTGTAAAGCACTGAACCTGAAACTTATTGGAATGAATGTACATTACAGATAGCCAAAGTGTCTACCACAGCACTCTGACTCTCATGCACTTAGCACAGGTTTTTTTTAGTTCTTTCTCTAACCAGTGACAGTAGTCTGAGCTGTCTCCTGGTATTTTCTGTTGATGCCAGCCTTGTTTTTGGCACAGTGGAATATCTTGTGTCGCTGTGAGATTTGTTTTGCAAAATGGGTCGAGCGTGAGCTAGATATTAGATTGCTGTTTGAACCCAGTGTTTGCACTCCAGCTCCAGCCTAAAAGGTTGACGTGTCGAGTATTGCAAGAGTCCATAATAACCTCCTCCACTCCCTTTTTTCCCACTCCCCTAGCCTGTCCTTTAGCAGAACCTTGAAGCACCATTGAAATTCTGCACTGCCTTTTGAAATCTCTGTTGATGAGGCAACATGGACCCACAGTGGCTCTGCTGCTCTCCCACTGCAGGGTATTTTTCAAAGTCATGTTTATATACTATAAGTAGAAAGGAGTGAAAGTGCTTTGATGGTATCTAACAATGAAAATGCTTAGAAATCTCCCCTGGACCTGAGGCATGAATGCTTGTTTCCCTTACTCTCAACAGGGCGTGCTTGCATCTGTGTGGGTTTTTAAGCCTGTTTTTTTTTTTTTTTTTACATTTTTACATTTCATGCAGGAACTCTTATCCTGTATTAAATGTGAGCAGTGATATGTGACGCATTGCCAGGAAAGACACTAATAGTAATTTCATAATGTGGGTTTGTCAACAATTAATCTGCCACATGCTGTACAGGTAATAAACATCTAAAACTAATGTTTCATGATCCAAAAGCACTTTATGGGTTTAGTGTGAAGATGCTGGATTATGTAGAGTGTTTTTCTCCATTTTTAATAAAAAAAATGATTGAAATCACGATTATTTAACACAAATAAACCTCATGTCGCTAGGGGACGTCATTAAGAGATCTTGGTTTGAGGAGACTGCAGGCTCCTCTAACCCTAACCCTGAATAACCTTTACCAAAATCAATATAGATTTCATTTTTTGAGAGATAAATTCAGTTCTTTTTTTAAACAGAAAATAGAAGTTTAAACATCTAGACACACCTGTCTAAACCTGGTTTTCTACTGGACCAGTCAGCACCATGAAGATAACAAGGATAGACAGGCTGCTGTAAAAGCAGAGAAGAGCTGCAGTGGAAACCTGGATGTTAAAACTGGAATGTTTTTTTTCCCAGAGGTGATTTTAGGAAAGGGAACCAGATGGAATAACATCTCTGGACACAAGTGTGTGGGGTTTTCTTTCCCCTCATTCTGCCGTCTTAAAGGGACACTTCACAACTTTTTTATATTTTTAAATCATGTTCTTGAGCCAGTATGTGCTAAAACGACCCTTTACAGGGTGAATGAAAGGCCACCCAGCCCCTGTTGCCCCCTGTGGCCAGAATATTCCACTTGCAACTTCACAGTTGCCGGTCCGGTCTGTTGGGATTTAGAAAAATTCAGCTTGACCTACCTGGATCTGCAGTTCCAGCACGTTTCCTCCATGTTTTAGATCATGAACACAGCTGATTTGTTTGATTTAGTGATGAATAACTCCCGTAGAAACTAATGAAGGCTGAGGAGACATTTCAGCAGCTAGATTAAGGTGTTAAAAAGACGAACGCGCAGCGAGAAGAGATAAGTTTTACTTTCGGTTTCACCAGTGAACACTAGGGGGTGCTAAAACAAGCCATAACTGACTAGTGTCCCTTTAACTTGTGCTGAGTTTTTGAAACACCATAACAAAAACTAAGTGGGTTTAGCCTTCTGAAGGGCAGCACGGGCTATTCAGAAGGGATAACAAAATAAAAGCATGCTTGTAAAGTCGACTGACAAAATAATTTGAATAAAAACAGTTTTTCTGTTGATTGTGTTGTTCATCATTTCTGTTACCTTTAGGATTTGTGCCATTTACAACATGAGAGTTGATAAAATCAAACACAAAAAAAGTTTCAGTAGATGTATGTGTGTGTTTGTTCTAAGCTGTTCCTCTATTGCCATTCATGTGGTGTTGGGGTTAGGTCAATATTATATTAGCACTGCCATTGCATTTTCCACAGCTCCATGAATAATGTAAAGGTTAGATATCCCTTCATACAAATACAGCCCATTATCGCTCTGTATTCCTGGAAAGACGTCGAACCGCTCATAGTTTCTTTCCACAGATTTGATTAAGTTTATTCCATGAAATGACCAAATGAGCCTTAAAGATGTTGCCACGGGAGACGGACCCTTTCATTGGAGAAAAAGACCTTATTGTGACCTTGTTGGAGACAATCGATGGCCTTTATCTCTTTCTCTGTGCATAATAAATCCTACACAAGGGTCGCTCCTCCATGCCTGTAATGTATTGACCTGCAACACAACATTTATCAACTGGACTTGGTGGCTAAATTATTTAGCTTTTAATCTTGGACTGTACTCAGTCAGTGGCATCCAGAACAAGTTTGGTCCACCAAGATAGATTGATGTGTTCTGCACAGAGTGACGAAAACATGGGAAGAAAACTTTAGTCGCTGTATCAAGCAGAGAAACTGGAGCGGGACTTTTCATATCTCCTCACTGAAAAGGTCAAACCGGGAGGTCAGCCACGCTGCTTCTTACTGGTTCGGCTCTGTTTTACAGCCAGTACAGCTAATAAAACACCTGCACATTTGTAGGTTGGAAAATCAAATCAATTCAGCTCCTTTTAGAAAGACACAAAAACTTTGCTTGAAGGCAAGGCCACCCTCATATTTGGCGGAATGCCTCATACTTGACCGATTTTCTAAACTGTACAATAATTTATGTCATTCACAGTTGTTAACTGTTCCATTGGTGCCTCAGGTCATAGCTTCCTGAATCAACACAGCAGCTTAAAGAACTGTTATTGGCAGAGAAAACTGCTGTAATTTACTAGAGCGAGCAACTATGGATTTTTTTACTCAGACCACGGCAGGAATCGTACCCAAAATCCTTCTGTAGTCCTCAAGAAATTCTCTTTTTGCTACTGACACTTTTAAAAAGTATTTAACGTGTTAGATTGCATGAATACCAAAAGAATCTGGTGCTAGTGATGCACTCATCAAATCTTTGAGAATACATTTTGAAGCATTCGAAATGCCTTCAAGAAAGACCAAACTCACATATTTTGGACATTTAAAAATCAAAGCTTGAACACAGAATTTTACACTGAGGCGCAGCAGAAAGTTTAGAGGAGTAACTTTCAGTTCTCCCTTCACTAAATCTGTGATTTTTATTCCGGAGCTCTTTGCCCTCCTCTTGAATATTTGCTCTCCTTATTAAAAACAAATTGCTGCTGCTGATAACTTTCAGTGAAGCAACACCAAATTACCTCACTCAGCATGAATACTAAACAAAGGAAAGGGCTGTGCTGGATCTTGATCCAAAATCACCCTTAAACCAAAATACTTTCCCCGTGATGAAAGAGTGAATTTTTCCGATAGGCCAATCAAAGCAGCGTTTCACTTCTCCACAAACAAACACCTGCAAAGGTGTAGGAGGATTCTGCTGGAGCGCTGAGTCCGGTGAGCAATACATAATGCATTTGTACGTAATGTTTATGTAAACATCCGCTTGAGGGCGTTCTAACTTATTTATTTAATTTATTTCAATTTTCCTGCTGGTGCAGCCGACAATGTGCTGATCTTATTTGGCGAAGTCTGGGAATGTAAAACCAGGTTACATGCTGTCCTTGGGTTTTTGGACCAGTGTTGGAATATAATTTCTGCATTGGCTTTAATATGAATGTATACAGCTGATCTAAGTCTCTAAATTGCCTACTTTTTCAAAAATGTTGGATTATTAAAGACAAAACAAGTTATTTAAAAATGATCTAATATTCATGTTTTTCTCAGAACTCCAGACAAAATCAACGTATTGTTATTGTTTGATTGGCCTAGGCCTTTGGTACTTTAGTGTTTTTAGTGTATCTCATGAATCTCTGGACAGATTTTATTAAAACACTCTGAAAGGAATCAATGAATGTGCAGCTACTATTTTCACATTTGTTTATTATGATATTTATAATATTTATTATTATTATTGTGATTTTTAGCTTAAGAGGCGCTATATAAAAGATAATTTCTGAACTGGTCCATCTTTGAAATCGGTCCAATTTAAGATTGAGTCCAATCCCCAGTCAACATCACATAGATGTGCAGATCGTGTCTGTATTGGGTCCGTAGGTCCAGACCACGTCTGTAGGACGTCCTAACTAGGTCTTTGCACATTCCAATCAGTTTTAAAGACATTGATTATAAACATTACATGGTAGGTGAGAGCAATGATACTGAACTCATATTCAATCTGGTGAAATTGACCAAGATTGTGCATAAATGTCTTAAAACATCTGGAACTCCATCATTCTCAGCCTAAGATGAATTGTCCATGGGAATGGTATACCAGGCAACACCCTTCAGCGAATGATAGGCCCTTGACGTTTTGTTGACTTTTGTTTTTACAGCTGTAGCTCAGCAAAAGCAGCAAATAAACCCTGTTAGAAAGACCTTAATTGATAATACCTTTGTTGAGTTTTGTGATTTAAAAGTCAGGCCTTAAATTCCCCAGCCTCTGAATGTTCTTGCATCACTAGCACACCAGTCAATAATTACAACCACACTCACAGAAAAATATCTACAACAAAGGAAAGTGCTTGTTTTAGCTAGTGTGAAAAACAGCACCAAAACATAATGACATTTTCAGACAGACTGTCTAGCTGATGTGCAATAAAGCGTCAAAGAAAAAGAAAAAGAGTATTGTCACTGATATAATGAACTGCTCTGCGTTCCTTGAAGCGAACCCCAAACCTGTTAGCACAACATGCTATCTTCTGCCAGTGTGCTGACATGATGGCTTTTCCAGTGAGTGAGCAGGCCTGCCAATAGTGTCTGGGCTGGAATGGGCTTGCGGTGGTGAAAGGATGCAAGAGCGAGGCTCAGTGCTGCTCTATAAATACACTTTTCACACTAATATCAAATCATCCCAGTACACTAAAGAGTAGGTGTAGGTGCTCAGGGTGTTTTTCACACACGTCCCAGAAGCTTCTAGAGGGCGTGGAAAGGTCACTCCTCTGCTCAATAGCACATTCGCATGAGCAGGTTTGTGCACTGATGTTTATTGTAATGGCTGTCACAGATAAAAAGTATCATTAGAATTAATTATCCATGGGGTTATGGGAAAAGGCAGGGGAAGTGCCGCATTAAACTACTGTTGCATTTATGTCACTCGATATAAGTGAATGGGTGTTGGATTAATGACTAATTTAAACATTAATAGTATGTAATTAACATATATTGCTTACCATATACTCCCATTGATGTCTACATTGATTTAAAAGGCATCCAAAAATTAGAGTCTGCACAAAATAGCTTTGGCTGTGATTATCCTGTTAGAAAGCTTAGGGTTTTGTTTTTCATTTGTTTTTTTGGTATGTGCCCACACCCTCACTGACTCCGCTCTGAACTTTCAACAAGATAAACCAATTTAGAATCCCAAATGAATCTGCTGTTTTCAGATTTAACACCACTGTGCTTCAGTTTGGTTTGATTTAAACATAAAATAAGCTCTACTGTTCTTCGCCAAAGGATCACCTGTTATTTCTCAAACAACAAGCAACCTCAAAGCAAAAAGGAATGATAGGAAATGAGTCAGCTTTTATGATTTGTTGCCTAAAATATCCACCATAACCTTGGTTAGTGAGGTGAAGAGCAGCAACAACATGGCAAGAGTGAGGAAATATAGAATTACAATTTTAGAAATTTGCTTTCAAAAATTAGAGCTTTTAGTTTTTTTTTTATTTTTCAGATGGCCTCTTCCTTTCGATAGTCAGTCTCCTGGGATCGGCCTCATATTGGGCTTTGTTTCCAAGCACGCCCCATGCCCCCAACAGTAGTACCTTGAGGCATCACTGGTAGGGAACCTCTGATTTAAAAGGCAAACACACCAGCCTGATCCACTGTCAGAGCTGCTGGTGCCGATGATGATGAAGTTTCCGGGGGAATGGATGATAATCCTGACACGACATCCTCCTGAGTCAGTGAGCCATGCCGTATAGATATGGATGTGCCGCTAGCAGATTGGGAGGTAGATTTCCCCATCTACACCTCCTGTGGTGGTTGGTGCCTCGGGGGAGCTGCTATGTAAATAATGAATGCCTGTAGGTGTGAAACATGCACAGATAACCTTCAAGACAGCTGCGGATCAGTGCCTTCGCATTAGTTGATAGGATTAAGGTTAAAATCTACAGAAACCTCTCCATAAGAAAACACAGATCCTGTCCCAGTGAATGGCAGGTCACATCGGTACATTGTGTTTGGCGATAAGGACAGGTAGAGGTAATCAGGGGGGCTGGTAACGGTTCAGCAATCTGATGATGGAAATGACACAGCTACTTATTTGTGCCTCAGCAATCGGACTTTATTTTGATTAATTTCACTCAGTCAAAGTCAAAATCGTCTCTTTTTTTAATGAAATCTAAAAGTCATGAGCCAGTGACTGATAACTCACCAAAATCTAAGTGACTTGTGCACTACATGACCATTTGTCTCTTGGTCTAGAGGTTTATAAAAAGACACAAGGTTTATTTTTAGTCCCAAATGCTGTCCTCGGTCAAAATGACAAAATGTTAAAAATACCAGTTTATCTTTACATCCTGTTAAGAGGTGACATATATCAGTACTAAAGGAGCCAACCTAGTTCCCTTTGCTGTCCCATCAACAGTAGGTTCTCTTCCACTCCAGTTAGGTCAACCAAAGATATCCCACAATTATCTGATCTCTGTCATGATTTTATACTTTTATAATTGTTTTAGGTTTAGGCCTGAAGGACAGTTGAATGGATCCATGGGGATGAAAACCACCACGAATGGCCCTCCGGTCACAATAAAACAGGCTTGTTTGATGAACACTTATAAGTTGCTAGCTGGAAATTATGAATCTGGAAATGAGCGCCTCGGCTTCTTCTTATTTGTCCGTGTGAGTGAATTCAACCCGGTGTAATAACTCATTAAAATGGAGTATTGAGTATGAACAGCTGTAACATGGTGACCCCTATTCATCAAAGATATTGGCTCTTGCATGTTTTATAAGGTGGTTATTTTCTATCTCTCCATACCGTCTCTCGGTTTATTTTCTATACCACCACCAGAAATATACGTTTAACAGCCCAACACATTGCATTCTAAATTCAGCTTGCATTGCCTGAAGGTCAGCGACTGATGATGCCCATCTGTCTTTGATTCCTTCTCCCTCCAGTGTGGTGTTTGTGGTCTAAGTTGGAACACTGAAATGGAGGTTGAGTAGAAGAGAGACTGCAGAAGCGACTCGGGGTTTGGGCGTCTTTCTTAAGCTGGGCTCTAGGCTGGTCCTGAAGGATGGTTAAACCCAAAGTCCAAACCAAGCTTAGAGAGCAGGGTGGAAGTTAATCCCTCATCCTCAGGCAGGTAAAGCACAAAGGCTAAACATATACATAGGAAGACCGACCAGGGGAGAGAGTTTGGATAATTGAAGTCTGCTAAGAAATGAGCATTTGCACCCTTAGGGTGAGTCGGCTCTGCTTTGTGGTATTACTTCTTAATGTTATCAAGGTATAAGAAATGGGGATTTTATTCCCAACCTTTTTAACATTGTATATTGCTACCCAGTTTGTGAATTTGGAAGAGCATTGAGGTGGGAGTCTGTGCAGTGATCGTGGGAGGCCTGGGTTTCTTCCATATTTACTTGTTTGTAAAACTTCTTTGGCCTAATGTTGGTGATACTGATGTTCCTTGTCATCAGTTGTAATTATTCCTCGTTTGAATGCTGTTCCACAATGAAAAAAGAGACGTGGCACATTACAAGCCCTCTGTGACCTCGGGGGAGGGGGGATGGGTGATCATTTTCTGTTCCTCCAGCCTTAATCATTCATGACACCGCCCGTTGTCTCTACAAGGTGTCTTTGTCTTTGACTGTCCTGATTCCTCTCGGCAGCAAAACAGCCAAAGTCAAATTGAATCCAGAAAGGAGGATTTTAAACGGAAAGATAAGGGGGCAGATATGCCTTAATCATCATTTGCTCTTGATTAGAAAATCAATGGCCTTTGATGCCAGAGTGCATGTCTGCCTTTGGAGTTAAGAGTGTGACAATGACAATGTGGACTGGAAAATTGGCCTTTTAAACAGCTGCTATCTCTTTGTTGTTTGGAGCCCTGTGCTTTAATGCAGTGAAAAGTCTCCTCTATCACATAATGTCTGCCTGTCAAAGAAATTACTTTTTGCTCTCACTCCAGTGTGAAACTTTGTTAAAGAAATCTTCCGAAGCTTAGAAAGCGCTGGGAATTTCTTAGTTTGAAGAGCTGACTTTCACAGCATTTCCTTGATTTATGTAACAGATGAGAAATGAAGTTGTCACTCAGTTCTCGGTCGCAGTTTTGGTATACGCCAACAAGAGAAAATCTTTGATGCCTTCCCAGGTTCACCTGTCAGAAAGGTTTAAAGGGAGTGTGTCCCAAGTCATAGTGAAGCTAGACTTCTGCAGTCAAAATAATCTTTGCACATATGAACTGTTATTGCTTTCTGCTGATTTAAAAAAAGAAATATACAGTACTGAACAGTTATCTTACTATTGCTGCGTTTTCCAGTAAGATTTTAGGTGCAAAGTAGTAAATCTGTACACACCCACCTGTATATATTTGACTTCTAAAACAGCTGAGAGAAAAAACATCCCTCTTAGGTTTGAATATTGTGTTTTCTGTACTAACTTTAAGAATAACTTCATTTTTTTTGCACTTTTTACCTGAAAGCAGAAGACTTGGTTTCTAATTAACATAATGTGAAGTTTTAAAACTCAGCTTAACAGGCACCTTTGTGCCGTGCTGTTGTACTTGCTGTGTTTTCATCCGCTTTGCATATCGATCCTGCTTTATCACCTGCCGCTCCCCTTGCAATAAGCCAGCAGGAATATGGATGAGGTGTGGCTAGCAGGAGGATGCACTGCTGATTAATCTGCTCCGTGTGAGGATATGATGAAAATTCACATTTATATGTCTACAAGAACACTGTGATCTCTGAGAAGGGAACATCCAGGGTGGTAAAAGAGGAATGGGCTGTAATGTGATTACAAAGGGCGGTTGGCTTAGCCGTGAATATCCAGAAATATGAAATGCATTCTCTACTGGTTTACACTTGGCCATCAAGAATGCTGGGCGCTTGTCTAAACAATTGATTTCTGTTCAAATAATGAGATGACAGCTTCTAATCAGAGCAAAGGTATTAGCTGTTGCTATCTGTAAATGGAAATGTCAGGACTCGGCCGCTGATCCATTCCTTTAAGATTCTTCATGTCATTTCTGGGAGATGCACTTGAAAAACAGTGCTTAAGAGGAGAATTTAACCTTGTACTTCTCTGTTTTGTTTTGTAAAGCAGTGTTGGAAGGTTTCTTTAGAGCAGTGGTTCTCAATGGGGCGGGCATGGGGGAGGAGCACCAAAGCTACTTTAAAAATTATATGAATCCTGGGGGGGCATCATTGCAAATGTTACATTTTTTGTTGCAGTTTATTTTTGCAATTTAGTGCTTGTAAGTGTATGTATATATAATTCATAATTTTTTTGCAGTCTTGAAACTAAATGTCAGATTCTCATTTTGGTCTCCAATTAGTCACAGCTTATCTTTGTAGAGCCCCAACCCCTCTCTAAGTCTAACATAGGGCTGTTGCTTCAGAATAATTTAGTAATCAAACTGTAGCAAAGCGTAACATCAGAGGGAGAAAAACAGCCAAAGCAGCTGAATTAGTAACAGAAATATAATGATTAGCTATATTAGTGAAGGTTCTCAGTCATTCAGGTCATGTTAATCCTAGAAGGCAACTGGAATTCTTTGGTTCTTTGAAGACGTTACCTATGAAGCTGTTGCCTACCTACTTCTAAACATGCTACCGCTCTACATGTGAACATATAACCTACCTACATGTGAACATGTTCATTACCGACATGTAAACATGGTACTTAGCTTTTTCTCAAAAATAAGCTAATTATTATGCTTATTTTCATTAGTAACTGTATTTATTTCAACATTTTCCCTAGTGCCCATTAAAGATTAACTAATTTTCTTGGCAAAAGATGTTACATGTAATTAGTTAAGACCTAAAACATATGATTTAAGCGATATAAATAATTACTTCTAGAACACATTCAGAGGGATTGTACATTTTTATCCTAACAAGGTAAAACAGACCGTAGTTATTTAGATAAATACCAAACATATTAAAGGCTTTTTGAGTATCAGGTGTAGAATATTAGGATGGACAAATGAAGTCTGCAATAGCTTCCTGCTGCAGATGACTAAATTAGTGCCTCACACTTAGCAGAGTTTGCAGGGTAACTCGTGTGCTTGATGCTGCTTTACTGACTCCTGCTGTGTTGGTGGGGTAGGCCACCTTGGTGAATAGAAAGAGTGTTGTCTGCATCCCTTCATGACTACTGACAGAGACGCGTTGCAGTCTACATTTCCCTCAAGGCCATAAGTGGGTGTAAGCAGTGACAGAGACTGCAATGTAAGAAGATCTCGATATTCACTACATGTGTTGAAGGAAAGAAGAATTACCTGTCCATTCTTTAGACTTGTACACTATAACAAGTTTCCTTTCTCAATAAAACAGCTTAAATAATCTGTGGCTTTTACGGCGGCTGCATTGTTGAAAAGGTTCATATGTACTCTTTTTTTATGTAACAAGCTTTTTATGCTACTATTTCAAACACTTTCGTAGCCCAGTTTCTCAAAGTGAGATGGATTTAACTGATGATTAAATTTGATATGTGTGTTCTGAAAGAAAAGCAAGCAATTTGAAGACATATTCCTGGACTCTGTATCTTAACCCTTTTCTGAAATTTCATCTAGCGAATATCTTCATAAATACCTAACTGGCCGATCGAGCAGCGATGACAAAGGGGATTATTTACAGCTCAGCTCACTAAACCTTTCTTAAATGGAATTTCAATAGATTTTCTTCCACAAAGTGAGTACAAAAAAATCCAAGAGAACTCTAACACACCCTCATCATGACTGCCTTTCAGAGGAATCAGAAAACACATATAAAGCTGATATTTGCCTGAGCCGTGAGGGATAATGCTTTCGTCGGTCTGCCCTTGACTTTCCTCCGTCAGTTTTCCACTGTATGAAAGCATCATTTAAAAAGAATTACGTAGTCATAACAACCATCTCAGGTACAGCGTTTTGTGTCGTCCACAGTTGTTGAGACTGAAGTAGAGGCTTTATCTCTGTGGGGAATAGCTGCATCAATCAAACAGCTGTGATACGTCGTACAGTTTTAGCTGTAATGGGACTTTTTCCCCGTTGAGCTTTCCTGATCAGATTTATTACTGAAGAACAATGGATAACCGTAATCATAAGGACACACACTGTGTTCAAAGACTATTATTTCTACTTTCTTTGGTGCGTTGGTCTCTCCTGTTTTAAATATGAACTGCCTTCTATTGTATTTAAAGACACGTTTAAAAGTTCAAGTTCTTTTTGTGGTTTTTATGAGTGTAATTTGCTATTTAAGGTTCAGACTGTCTGCCATTCAGAAATAGTGCAAAACCATGTCTTTTTATAGCGTTTATTTTCGCCCACCGTTCTGCTTTGGCTGGTGTTTCTCTGGAGAATACGGCGTGGTTCTCTACTCTGATCCATACAGCACACTGTGCTCGCAGCATGGCTGCAGGTTTCACTGAGCAGCCCTGCTGTGGAAGGGTTGTGTTTGCAGGTGTGTGCAGGATCCACTTGTTGGCTTGACAAGATGCAAGTTGGAGACAAACATTGTGTTTATTATTGTTTTTGTTTGTGTTTACTTAGCATTATAATTCTGTCACCCCCCGGAGTGGGATTTGTAAAATATTCGCTGGCGTTGACCTGTTTTTATACTCAGACATAGAACATTATGTAAATACAGTTTGTGTATTTGTGCCAGTGATTCCAGTTGTTATGGTCAGGTGGGGGGTGGGGTAGCTTTTACTTTACAAAGCTTTATTAGACATGTCTCGTCCTTGAAGTTAAAGCACTAAACAGAAAGCATGTTATTACACCGTATAAAGCTGACTGCTACATGTACTTTAACAGGCCTTAGTTAAGACATTTGCATTAAAGCTTTCATGTTGGATTCCACCACTGGATTTAAACAGCGGATGCATTATGCACCCGGTGTTTTCCTGAGCCCTCCTTGGCTCTTGTGTTTAATATGAGTACCTCTGTGGTCAGAGATAAGGCTGTTATGGCCGTGACAAGGCCTTGTCTTGCTCTGCCATGATGCTTCTATTGCTCCTAGTGCCTGTTTGCTTCCAGGGCCAAAAACAATATGCTGTAAATTGTTCTATGGCCTCTTCAGGTTGATGTGCTGCCTGCGAACGTGATGTGATTGGGTATCGATTCACACCACGACGCTAAAATTGCCTGCCTCGTGGCCCCAGACACCGGTGGTGACAGCTTCAGTACGGGACAGGAGAAGTGGCCGGGCTTTGGTCCGCGTCCGAGAGGGGATATCTGCTCTCTCCTTTCTGATCTTCACACTCTTCCTCACAGAGGAAAGGATTAGAGCTTTAAGGAACGGAGCCCACCTACAGCGCTGCATGAATATATCACACACAGTAATCTAACACGCCTCACAAGCAAGGCAGTCCATCCTGGTTGCATTTTGCAATTTCTTTATTAAAAAAAACATGTAAACATCTTCCTTTCATTAAAATTTCAGTGATATTTGCACATAGGCAGTTTTTTAATCTGTTCGAGCTTTAACATTTGCAACACTGAACAAAGATGGGTTGGCTTTTCATTAGCAAGTAGTGGTGACACAGCACTGTCAATCTGCATTCAAAATGATTAAAACATGCCCCGGATCCTGTTGGATGATGAATAATGCAGGAGAAAAAAGCTTGTGTAATGAATAAATGGCAAATAATCCCACTACAATTAACTCTCTCGTACATACAATATGCAAACCAGTCATGCTCCATCTGCAACCAAAAGGTGTCCAGCTGATGTAAATCTTAAGAAGCATTGTACTTGATGAACATGTTTTTCTATCTGCTGCTCAGCCTCAGACAGAGGCCTCGTGTTTCAGATGTTAATTGGTACCTTAAAGATGTTGGCAAAATACGAGTGAAACTTGTAAATCTAAGAAATTATGTGGTTAATTAGCAGCAACGTTATAGAACCCTCAGAAAAGCATCTGAAATGCAAATGTCTTCCTTGGGTTTAATGCAAATGTTGGTGGCTGTAATTGCTGCAACTCAGGCTACATCTGAATTCATTTGATTTGAAATTACAATCTGAAGCTCTTTTGTTTAACGCCGTGTTTTTGGTTCTTTTAGATACACACGGCAGTAAAAGCGTTGTTTTTACCTTTTTAGCTGACAGTTTTGACTCCTGTCTGTCGCCTTCGTCAGAGCGTCTTTTGTTTAACCAAAAGGGTTTGAGACAGTATAGTCAGTGCGTTTACTTGCACATCAGAAAACCGAAGTATTGCCCTAAAAAGACTACCGTAATTTTTTTTTAAAGGAGCATGGGGCAGGATGAAGAAATGAAGCTCACGAGCAACGTGAGTAACTGTAGCCCAGCGCGGGAGCGTGCACAATCTCAGATACTGCACAGGCGGATATGTTACACAAACACAAAAAAGACCATTACCTGCTAAAATATTAGCCCTGCTTACAGGTTGGGCTGTAGGTCAAATATGACATAATTCTAATGACTCTGGTGTTCAGTTTGGAAAATGTCTCTAAACATTCACCGCAGCTGCAGCATGATCACAGCCAAGGCTGCCATTTCTCACACATTGAATGCATCTGACCCTCTTCACACGCTCTCACGCCACAACTCCAATATCTCACGCTGAAAAGGCAACCCCCCCTTCCCCCCGCCGCTCTCACGGACAATACAGCGCCGAAGCGATCCACGCTCACCAGCCCTGATCACAGCTAATGTTACTACTGTAGCATGATCACAGCTAATGCTACTACTGTAGCATGATCACAGCTAATGCTACTACTGTAGCATGATCGCAGCTAATGCTACTAGTGTAGCATGATCGCAGCTAATGCTACTACTGCATGCTTATCTTTGGTTCTAATCGGGCTGAAGCACCCAGATAAAGTGGTAGCAATCCAAATTCATTCTGCATGTAAACGAGTCAGCCGAGCTGAACCGATTGGACACTCGCGTTCCGGAAGTGACGAGACCGCAGAAGCGGTCTTCTGATAATATCGCCAAACAAAGTAACAAGCGTAACACCATCAAACAGCACAGTAAGTACCAAATAAGCTGTGCTGCAGCGTTGTTGTCATCCATTCCTTCAGCCAGTGTGCACATTCTGTTTCAATTCCATCTGCTTCACTCCCACCAGCGTTTGTTTACTATTTGTGTTGCTATAAGCTAACCGGAACAATGCCCGACATGAAAGGGTGCATGTTGCCACCTACTGTACCGGAGTGGAACAAACTGCATTTGAGAGGTCGGTTTTCTAATGTACATGTAAACGTGGATAAAGACTCCCAGCTTATTACAATAAGATCGACCTGGATCGACTTAGATGTTGATACTGCACATGTAACCGCACTGAGTGTCGTGAGCAGGAGTCAGAACAACAAAAGGCTAAAATAATCCAAGGATTGTTTGTGATTTGAGAACTGGAGTTTGAGAACTGGAGTTTCTAATATTTCCTGAAATACTCATTATGGTTCTCCATTTCCTCACGAGTTTTAGGGTCTCTGCCTGTGTTTGATTTCTGAATATTGCCAAAGAAATCTGCCCTCATTGTAGCCACAATGTGCACCATCAGACTCTTCTCACTTTCTTTTCTATGCATCCAGTTGCACAAGAAATGTGAGTGAACTTTGGGAGGAGTTGGCAACATGTAAAATGAAGCTAAATTGTAAACAAAGTGAGACTAAATTCAGATACTTTGTCACAGAAATGTGCTTGTAATTAAATTGTGACCTACTTGCTCTTCCTTTGTGCGGTGAAGTGTCATACATAACAGTTCAGTGTGATCCTAAATGAACATTTGCATTTTCTTACAATTTTATGTCTCCGACTGGTTGCCAGCAGCTGCAGCCCAGTGAGAAATGGGTTTAAAGCAGCAGAATCTCTGGCTCAGGACTTTAGCTTCCTCTCTGCTCCACCACTACACATTCATGTCCACAGATCAGGACTTTTATAGGCCTTTATAGATATTAATTGCTCTTTGTCTGCTGCTGCTTTTGCTCGACAGCAGCAGCTAATCTGTGTTCTGCCCATTGAACCTCCGTTTAGTCAAGTGTTGCATTCAGTAACAGTTGCTCTTTGTGGTCAGTTAAAGCATGCACATAATCCACTATTACACAAGTGTTTAAACCTTTATTGCTTTCTTCCTGATACAGAATGTTGGTGGAGTCTCTGTTGTTTTCTAGAAAAAGTCCATGTACAACATCATAATGTCCTCCACACTTTTATACCCCTTTAAAATTATTCCTATTAACTGAAAATAGTGTCTAGTTTCACCAACGACCCGATATAAAGGACAAACTTTCTATTCGACTGATCAGTTTTGAAGAAAACACGGCTGGTCTATTAAATCAGAAGAGATTCTACGGAAGCCCGAATATCCAATCAGGAAGTCGGAGTGATGCTGCTTAGAAACTCAGCATCATAGAAAGTTAGTGCTAGATGCAGCGCCACAGAGAGAGTGGTGGTCACAAGGAATCGGAGACGTTTCATGTTCTGCCAGTGCTTTTTGCCCTCATTCTGCCACCTTCCCTTGCTCCGTCTTTTTAAACTCCACGAGTAAAACCTTTAGGGAGGACGTGTGAATCATTCATAAGCTAGGACAGACATAATGCTTTTGTTGACCACATTGTGTTTGTGAAAGCTGTGAGCTGAAATTAAAGGGAAATAAAATTTTATTGTGTGATGCATCAATCAGAGGAGTTCAACCTAGACTGATTTATCTAAAACATAACAGGGATCAAGTTCCAAACCTCTTTAGAATTAAACCCGTGAAAAGTGTCAAACTGCTCAATCACAAACATCCATGATGGAAACCTGTCAGATTTCTGACCACATAATTGCACCACCTTTTTGTAAAAATTAAAAAATGTACGAGTGATGTTTGTTCTGTAATCTTCTCCATAATAAACAATGATGAAAAGGCCGTTTTATCAACTCCAAACATACTTAAAGCATATAAAAACGCTGCAGAGGATAACGCAGCTTCAACCAGCTGCAAGCGGTTTAGATAGACTCACTTATGATAATATCTACGCTGAACACAGTCGTTAAACTCACGGATTGAACTAGAATTGCTTTCTTTCCAAATGACTCTTTATTTCAGCTAAGCCATTTAAAGTCTGAAAACCTTGTAAAAGCCTACATTTGGAGTCAATTCAACACAACTATTAAATTCAAATATTTACATTTTATTTTGAAATATAAAAAAGTATTTTTGCTGCCAGATTCCAGCATCACAGCGCAAAACAATGAAGGTCTCTTTGAGAGTTGGCTCCGTAGGTGCTGATGTCTCAAACCGAGGCGGGTTTCTTTACACGCAGCAGAACAAAGCTTGATTTAGGGAAGTGGGAGGAAAGCTCTGGTTGATCTATGTGTGTTTTGCTTCATAGGTGAGAAGAATGATGAATGGATGAGGTCCACAGCCACCATAATGGTACTCTTGTGCACCATGGCAGAGGGAATAGAGGACGGGTGTAGCTGAGAGAACAAACGCAGCCTCTTTCAATCAGGGCTACCTAAAAGTAAAATAACTGACAATACATCCTAGTTGTGTCCTTTCGTGATAAGCCTCATGCTCGGAGGAGGCGGGGCGAGAGTGTGAGGAGTGAGGTGGGGAGCGCGTCAGGGGGGCACTAAATGAGGTGCAAGTTTCTGCTGAAGAACTGAACAAATGAAAATCTGTTTACCTGACGACAACTGCCAAAGAAAACAAAGGCTGTCACGGGTGGAAACCACAGAGGAGCGACAGCAAGGTGTGTGTCGATGGAGGAGCCTCGAAATCACAGCAACACTTGCAAATATGATTATCCTTCACAGCGTTCCAGTAGTGACGCTCTGGGTTTACTGCATCCTTAGGTCGGCTGTTGGGTTCTTCTAGAGAAGCCTGTGGATTGGTGTGTGAATCAGTGTGTGCATGTTTGCTCTGCAGCTATTTGTCTGTCTGTGTGTTTGCAGTTGTCCTGTCAGGTCATTTGTTGCTGGAGTTATTAATCCCACCCCCCCGCCCCCGTTGTGCTCTCATTTGGTGATATACTCGCTCTGTCATTAGTCTGTGTGCCTACTCTGCATGTTGGAGAGAAATATTGACATTGTCAAAGCACCACTCATTGCTTGTGAACATAAGCTGCGCTTTTACATATCAGGTGTCAAAAGCAGAGGGTGAATTCATCAGCGCGTTCACACCCCGTCATGTGGCCACGCTTCCCCCGTGGACTCGGACGATGCACTTAGAGAGGGGAGAGGAGAAGGAGCTGACCCAGCCGTTTTGATGCATATGTAGCGCTGAAACATTGACCAGCTCTTTAGGCTGTGACTCCCTCGGGACCGGGTAATTGTCTGTCTGTGTTTCTATTGTTTAAACTAACTGCATTTTGGCTGTCTTCCTTTTCAAATCAACAATAGAAACCTCAGTAGGGTAATAATGGAAGCCAGTGGTGTCCAGTGGTCAGGAACAGCAGCATAACAAATCATTACACTTTGATCTGAACACTTTATGGTGTAAAGATCTAAATATCATTGATCTTCAACACATTTTCTCTTTTTTTTAAGAGCTTAGGCTGAAAAACACAATCCTGAATGAGCAGACTGATTAAACACTGGCTAAATATTTGGGATATTCTACGTAGAGACGATATTTTAGCTGTAAAGGTGCAACGTATAAACGTCTGCCAGCTTATTTCAAACAAAAATAGTCTTTTCTTCATTGACCTACAGGTTACATGTGGGAAACTTCATATATGTTAATTTTTTATTACACTTTAACATTTTATTACCTGTGGACGATTTATGTGCTTAGGATGCAATTACTGTTGACTATTGACTGCTCCGTTCTATAAATCACCAAACATCAATAATGTGTTTGACCGGCTGGAGCAGATAATAAATGCCTCTAGAAAGAACCGGTCAAAAGTTTGGACACACCTACCAGCTCACCGTTGTTCATTAACGTCAGACATATTTTAAATCTTTCACATCAGGCTTCCTAGAAACCCAAACCTTTCCAGGAGTCAGTTTTATTTTAGAAAAATAAGAATGAACCCACAAAGAAAGTGCCAAAAACTCAAACTATCAGTGGGTGCAGTTCAGAAGTCACTCACTCTTCGTCATCTCCGTGGGGCGCACTCTGATCCGCCCCACAGCGGGGGGCCGAGGGCAGCGCCTCCTGCAGAGGATAAGGGCCTCTGAGTGACAGACGCCTGACTGTTCAGCTCAGCAGAAAGACACATGTCCATCTGCAGTGTCTGCCCCAGCTGGTCGGTGATGGCTGCAGGGAGTCGGCGGGAAAATAAAACCCGCAACGCCCACTCCTTCGAAACACGTGCACCGTCTCTGCTGGACGGAGCCGTCCCAGGTCCAGCTGTTGTGAAAGCTCGGTGCTACAGCACAGGAGCCGTGGCGTTTAGGAGGTTTCAGGCTCAGAAAACGGCATAAAAGTGAGCGGCTATAGTCTAAAAACATAAATATCACAATATCATCTGATATGCATCCTCACAGCTTCCTACTCTGAGATCCTTCTGGATGTTGCATATAGAAAATGCATTTGTTCATGGATGGTTTTAGATGTGTGTTACATTTCCTCTCCACACAGAACATTCTGGTAGTAATAACTTAGAATAAGTTGCTTTGCAGTTTTTTTCCACTGAAATAAGTTAAATACACTTAGTTCCATCTAAACAGAGTGTTAAATTAAACCCACCATAAAAAAGCATCACTTTTAATTAGAATCAAGTGAAATGTATTTTCCAGGAATAAAGCTTTCTGTTTTTTATACTGTATATGTCTTTACTTTAGGAAAAGAGTCCAAGACATTAAAAAGATGAAGTGCTTCTATAGCTACGATGCAGAAATGAAAACCAGAAGGAAAATGATGTTATGGGAGAATAAGACAACCTGTTGTTTTCCACTGGCAATGACAAACTGCAGCTCTTATCTACAAAATGCATAAATCTATTTTGTATTGAGCTGCGTTTTAATGTGTATTAATTCTATAAGGACCTGCTAGAGCTCATGTTTTCCTTTTCATCCTATAGTGGGATTAAAAGCAGTTCTGAAAGGAGGTTTTTTCAATTTGTAAATGCAAAATATTGCAATGTTGATCTTTTGATGACTTGAATCTCATTTGGAATTTGCATATCCCAGTGAAGTGTACTGTAATTTGTCTTTGATGATTGGTTCCTCTTTAATAGATGGGGGATTGCCTGAGCTCCCTGCTGCCCTGTCCTCCTCTTCCCTCTGCTGGAGAGGCACACTGAGTCTTTCACATGTGATTTGACCATCAGAGCAGTAAGAGAGCACTAATATTTGACTGACCTGAAATGAAAAAAGGATTAGGTGCAAAAACCTTCAGCGAAAGGCTATCTCCATTCACAGGTGATGTTTTGTTTCTTTTTTTCTCTTGTGCTCCAAAAGGAGGAGCCTTACGTATAATCACAAGATGTGCTCCAGAGCGTAAAGCTTCGGGCTTTGAAGCTTTTCGTATGTTTTGTTGGGAGAGGCGAGACGCTGGAACAGCACGTCTGCATTCAGAGTGAATCCCTGTCATCGGCTTCCCTCCGTCTCCCCTTCCCCTCGCTGCAAACGTCTGGCTTTTTATCACAGAGCAGATACAAATGCTTGATAATGAATGACTGGAAGGCAGACTAGAGAAATTGGACTGTTTCAATTTCACAGCCAAGAGCCACATAGATTGCTTTTGTTTTTATTGTGGGTTTAGGTGGCACAAGAAATTTGCAATTATTCGCGCAATTAGTAGTAATTATGGAATAAACATTTATCTTGTTTTCCCAAGAAATTCCGGCGTGCATTCTGCATTGTAGAACAGAACGAATAGATTGTTTTCCTCCTGAAAGTGCTGCTTGTAAGGTTGACGCCAATTAGCAACTAATACCTGTGGGATTTGCAGTCTGCTCAAACTCGTGCTTTTTCTTTTTCCACTAAGATCAGACGATTAATGATGGGTGGAGAAGACTTGCAGGACTACGGCCTAAACGCTGCAGCTGTGGAGCCGTTATGGCCGCCTCCCTTTTCAGCGTGCCTTCACAGATTATGATGAGGCTACATTTGCTCTGCACGCTTTATCTCAGGTAGTGGAACTAATCACACGTAGATACAGAAGCCTCAGAAGTGTTCCCCTACCTTTTCAGCTCCTGTTTGATTGCTTTTCATTGCACTACAGAGGAATACGTTTATTTGAGAGTTTGTGCATGATCTAGACGGGTGAGACACCAGTAAGAGCTGTTTAGAAAGGTGTTTCCTTTTCTGTTTCAGTGCTGATACTTTTGCCTCGGGGCTTAATGTGTGCAGAGCTGCTGTTTTACATCTGAAGTTGTTTGGGTTGTTTTTTTTTTTTTTTTTGGTTTGTTCTGAGGACCTTGCAGCATGTTTTTGTTTACAAATAATAATACTCTTGGTTTTTCCCATTTTCCCCAGACAAGAAGTGGATTTATTACTATCATTTGGTTCTTTTGTGCTTTTTATGGAACAGAGAGGTTAAAATGTTCTCATTTCATTTTTGATTTCGTTTGTAAATATATATTTTCAAATTTAATCATGTCTCTTTTTTGTATGCTTCTTTCTAAAGAATTGATCATGATGGTGTCAGTTAGCAAAGCCATCATGTGGGTAAAAAACTGCAGAAGTGCACAAACTAAAATACTGGTCTAGCACACGGAGCTGCATTTCTGAATCAAATTTGAGGGACCATGTTCCATTTGGTGCATTTCCCTTCCCCTTCATACAAACAATATTAAATAAATGTGAAACATTTTTATGCATAACAAAATGTGCAGACTTAAATAGATGAATACTTTCTGCTTAGACTGCAGAGCCATTTGTGCACTTTTTCTTCATTTGGCAAAGAGTAATGCCTTTGTTGTCTTCAGTGTGCTGGAGCTTTGCAGACTGTTTACCACTATAAGATTCTCAGTCACTTATATATTTTTGGGGCTGAAACACACACACGCACGCACACACACACACAGGAAATAAAATTAAAATCAGACACATTTTTTGTCTCGCTGCTCTTGTAATCCCACATGAGTGTAACTGGAGAAGCGATGGGCTTGAAATCATGACACAAAAAGGCACAAGTGATGTGTTAGCATTACTTTAGTCCACCTAATTTTGCTGAGAGGTTTGGAAATGAGCAAACATAAATTTATTGCCTGGACACGGTTATGGGATGATAAAAAGATGCCCTCTATTGCTTTAAAGGGCTGGAATAAGTGTGTCTGTGATTCACTAAACTCTGAAATAGCCCAGCACCACTTAAGGAAACGGAGCAGCTCCGGTTGGGTGCTGCTGTGAATCAGTGCTTACTACAGCATTGTGTCACATTAATATTTGAGTGCTACATATTGTCAAGTAGCTGTAGGACTTAAACAGCACTTACACTGAAGTGTACTTACTTCCACTCCTTGTTTATTTCTTCCAGAGACATCCGTGCAGACGCCATAATGGTTTCCGTGTTAATATTGAACTTGACCTCTGACCCCTGACCTCCTGCATAAGCTTGGTAATCATTTCATTTTTTATTTGGAAATTATGATTGATTTGAGCCTTTTGCCATTATGACTCACATTCGTTGCCATTGTGTCTTCTTGTCCTCCTCCTGCCGTTTGGTTAACCGTTATAATTGTTTTCAATTTGTGAAATTATGACTGTTGTGTTCTTTTAATTTATCCGTGTCCTTTTGTGTAAACGTTTTTCATCTCTTCGTATGCTTTGTCGCTGTTATTGTCCTTCAGCCGTCAGTGTTCCATAAATGAACTGTCGATGCTGCTAACATCTTTCACTTCTTTCTCATTCTGTCATTTATTTTCATCATCTTTGTATGATAAAACATCTAACCATGTTCTCATTGATTTTTTAAATCTATTACCAAGGATTACAAGTCCCCATTTCACACGTTGTGTAATGCAGTAAGTTTCTATCGCCATCTCTCTTCCTCCTTTTATTATGTGTGTGTATGTGTGTGTGTGTGTGTGTGTGTGTGTGTGTGGGAGGAGGTAATGTTTGAAAGTGACAACACAAGGAAGCTAAAGACAAAAGGAGGATATGTGGCACAGCGGTGCATCGCAGTATCACATCCCTTGTGTGTATTATGCTATTATTTCCAGAAATATCGCCTGAACACCCACCAGGCAGACAGTATGCAAAGAAACAATTGCCTGTTTTATCGAATCTATTCCAAAAAAACCCCAAGTCTCTGTAATCGGTAGGCATTCAGCAGTAGCTTAAGGCCAGCAGGCTGATGGTGTGGCAGGGCCAGGGCTCCACGTTCAGAGAGCTGGCAGCAGGAGGGAGAAGAGGAGTCACAAGGTTGCAACCCAGAGCAGTAGACTTGCTTGTCTCAGCAGAGTAAACATCACCCCTCGTCTGCACACAGTAATGACTAACGGCCGTGGACGTGAACAGAAACACTATCAGGACGGCTGCCTTGTCCTGCCAGACCCCACGCGCGCCTCTCCTCTCATCTCAGAGCGTTTGCATTCCTACAAAAACAAGGAGAGGATTTAAGGTGCCGGAAGTCATCTTACCTCTGCTCCTGTTTGTTATAGTAACACAAAAGGCCACTGAACTTAATCAAAGCAAAGACAGATAAGTATGGTTTCACCGGTGCGGGGATCTTCACTGGAGTGTTTGTTTTTTTCCGGTTGCAGCTGTAGTGCACTGACCATTGTGTACGCGGACGTATCAGACCAATCAGGAGCCGTGGAAAGGCGGCACAACAACAGGAAATTATGAGTGATTGGGAGCATCTTGAGATCTGACCCCAAGTTGTTTGACTGATTTTCTTTTAATTGGTTGTCGTCTTCCACTTGACACCGTCAGAAAGCTTCACGCTGGAGGTGAGGCAGATGAAATGGTTCTGTAATATTACGGCGAGTGAGATAAGACGGGCCGCTTTAGAGGTATTTTAAAATGGGATTCATTAAAAAAGTCACCAAATTACCACCTTAATTTTAATGAAGACAGGTGCACACTAGGCTCTTCTTCGCTAACATGCAGGTTTCTGTTCGTCTTTTTCACACAACTTGTAAATCTTTAGAACAGGAGAGAAAATCAAACACAAAAAAGGCTCTTAAAGCATCAGCAAACAATTTATGGAGTTGAGCTTATGGCGATATCTTTATTTGTCTTCAGTGGTACTCATAACATATTCAGCACCTCTTTTAGCGGTGCGCTGCAAATTGACTATATCAGAACCATCTGTTGTTCTAATCTTTACTGTTTACTTCAGCTTTCAAGCTTTAACTTTTACTGTGCCTAAAGGGAAATTTGTCTTAAGCATGCTTGCAGATTGGAATGTGTGATACATAAAACAACATAAAGTAGAGAAAACAAATCCTGTCATTAAGTGGAGCATATGCTAATAACTTCTCAATTTGATCATTAAAACTACATGACCACTCAGATGGAATAAAAAAATTATATCAATTTAAGAAGCAAACCTTTCTTAGACTATAAATGATGTTCTGCCAAAGTGTAGCATGAAGTAAAGCCTGATCTCTCTGCAGAAATAAATGAGCATATCCTGCAAATTTGGCTGCAGAAACATTTATAATTCTCTCCTTAACTAAATCAAACCTGGAGTGGGGACGTATTTGCTTCCAGAATGGAGCATTTGTTCAGCTGAGACATTTAGGGACTGTGAAGATGTGTCTCATTGCAGTCTAGAAACAGCAACAGCCCATTTGCCTTGTTGTTTACAGCTCAAAGGTTTATCAAAGTAAAATCCTCTGTGAGCAAGGCGATCTGTTTGGAGCCACTCTGGAGCTCTGGTTTACTCAGCGAGCGAGCTGCATGAAAGGAAGTGATTGGAAAAGGTTGAGGACGTTGTTGTAATACAAAGAAGAGGCGCAGCCCTGAAATTTGCATGGTGAGGAGAAGCTGCCTGAGACTCGCAGACAAGTGTTTGCCATGCCTAGTGATGTGCGAGACAGAGTTAGCAGAAGATTACTGTTAGCATACGGAGAAAGGATCATGAATTCCAATGACTCCCCAAAGCGCTGGGAGACGTTTTCCTGGGACTGTGTCTTTGCGCTCCCTCCATCTTCGGCTGCAGACTGCTGTCCTTGCTGATGATTTTAGGTGGAAGGCAGCTGACGGAGTCCCACTGTGCACCTTTTCAACATCTAATAATGAGGAGGAAACTCTGTTTTAGTTGGAAGCTGTTTGAGAAAGACACTATGGGACAGTCATGCCTGGCACTGCATACAATACATTATAAAAAAAACAGATGATGGGGAAAAACTCATCCTCTTGAGCCTTTTTAATGTGGCGTACTCTCAGCTTGAGTAATTTCAGCACATCAAAGACATGCTTCTTCCTAAAGCTGGTGTAGTCTTTACAAGGGCTCATCGTTTCCAATCACACGTTCACCTCGGATCTTGTGAAGAATACACCCGGCCCTGTAATTTTGTTCATTAAAACCAAGCTAATACGGGCTGGTCAACAGCGAGCGCCGTGCGGTGGAGGGGGGTGGCAGCTGGTAGTCCTTGTCCCTCGTTGACCTGTTTTGTTAACTCCACCGCTGTATTTCACTGCCTGATTAGATGTCACTCAATTAAAAGCACATCTCTGCCAGGAGAGCAGCCTCTCCAGTTGCCATGGATGCTGTGTGAAAGGTAGCCGAGCTGTGTAATGTGTCCCAGAGCACCATAATGAAATATCCACACTCTTGTAGGCCAGGCACACAGACAAGCCAAACTTTCACACCCAATCAATAAAAGTTGGGTGTCTGACTCTCTTTTTTCTCCCTTTTTACATTGAAAAATTATAAAGGATGTACCTAGCAAGTCACAAAGGACTCAGCCATTTTATAGTCAGCTATGAGCAAGCACAAGGATTAATAGACCTCTTCTAATATGCATCACATTGGTGGTCCCTGAACACCCTGATCAGGTAAGGCCCAGCGAAGCAAAGATCATTTATAAGTGGTTCATTATTTTACCTTCAGATTTCTCTGTCTGGCATTGATTTAATAAACACTGATGTATCTCCTTGTAGGGGAGAAGTGCCATTTTTCATTTCCCAGATTTGCTATCTTTGTTATCGCAGTTATCGGTTGAGCTCTGCCATTTCAGCGGTAATGCGCTCGCAATCTCAGCCGTGTTGCAGGAAGGAGTGGAAATAGTGCAATTCTCCTACGGTAGATATTCCCCTCAATGTTTACAGGAAGCTTCTCTAAAAAGAAAATATGTTTAAATAACCTCCATCCCTTAGCTGTGCTCCTGCCCCTCCAGACTTTGTACATGAAGAGTGTGTTTAATGAAGTTACACCCAAGTGTCGTGATTATCTGTGAAAGGATTCAACAACGTGTGACATAAACAGAGAGGTACAATAATTAATGATCTATCAGTGTGTTCTGATGATTAATGTATTTGTTTTTGCTGTTTGATGGACCCACACACTGTGTGAGACGATGAGCGCTGCCGTGGCGTATTCCCCGTGGTGAGGAGTGGCGTCAGAACTCCGGCTCGCAGCAAAAAGCAGGGAAACACAATGAAAGGAAAAACCGGCTTTTTATTAGGAAGGTTAACTGTCAGCAACGGCTCGTGCTCCTCCCCATCGTTTTTTTTGTAACTGAGCAGCTTGTTGAGCTTGTTGCGTTTTTCATCTTCAAAGGCTTCTCCCCCGAAGTGTTAAAAGCAGTTTGTGGTCAGATTAGGTGTGTATGGCCGGCGCATCAAATCAAGATGAAAATGAAATGGAATGATCAATTTGCCCCGCGTTAATCCCTCCTCTCCAGCTGCAGCCCATCGATTTTCTTGTTGGGCATGCCTGATAACAGGAATCATTTAAAGGTCACGTTTTGATGTGTTGTCAAAAAGAAAACATTCTTAATGCATTGTGAGTGGCCTTTGAGGCTTACATTTGTCAAAAAGCGCAGGCTGAATCTTGGCACCTCGGACAGAGCTTCCAGAAAACTGGGCTAAATTGCTTGAGATGCAAGTAGTTAAATTCCCAGAGCAGATAACACGTCTAATGAACTGTTTTACATCCTAAAGCCATTCCAAAAATAATAATACAAAAACTCCTCCTCCTTGGAAATGAAGAGTTTCCCTTTAAGGTAATAATCATGATGTATACCAAAATTATTTCCACCCAAGCATACATTTTTAACTCATCAGAGGATTGCTGACTTTTCAGAACTCACCAGTGATGCATTTTCCTAAATTAGCTCGGCGCACGCTACCCTGACAGACACAAAAATAGCGCCAACGAGAGAGCTGCAGCACGATGAGTTGGCCTCAGCTCACCAACATGCAACCTTACAGTTTTCTCAGATACATAAATTGGAGCCGCTTCCTCTCTGCTGTGAATGTCAGCGTTTGGTAAGATAATACACACATGATACAATAACGGGTCAGAAACAAGCAGCTCCCCCGGTTTTCACAAACATCCACGCTGACCTTTACCCGCTCCAGCTGTAGGATATAGCACCGTGCGTCATGGGCCGCTTCCTCCAGGCGCTCGGGAATCTGAGAGGGAGATTTCTTCAGGGAGATTCTGATCAAACGGAGAGCGTGCACAGTTATCAAAGCAACTGCACCTCGGTTTGGAAAGTTGGGTTTGAAAGCTACCAATTATACCCAGTTCATTTGCACTCATGGATCAATCTGAGGCCTGCATTGGCAAATCTTTCCATTGTTTTTTTTTTTTTTTGTGAAGATAAAAATCTACGTAATGCAGGATAAAATGATGCTTCCCTGAGTGTTACTGTGTTTCTCTCTGCCTATTTTTATTATTAGAAGCCCATAATGCTAGTGTAATGAAAAAGAGTATTAGGCCGGAATAATATCTTAATAAGAAACATATTAGCAGGTTCCAGAGGAATATTTCCAGCAGGTGCAGTGGGTGCAGGCTTCAGTAATGGCCAATCAACGTCTCTCAGTGTCGTTAAAACCAGTAGACAGTTTAATGGGTGGGGGTGGGGGGTGCAGGCTGGCTTCACTGAGGAGAAAAAGGTTTTCTCTGGAGGTGCACGCTTTTCTGCAGCAAACAAAAACATAACCGATCCCCAAATAAGTCTTACATCAATTTACATGAAAGTTACAGCACATGAGGTAAGAGCGGGGACAGCAGAAGGAGCAAATCTAGTGACACGAATTATGGCTGCAACATATTTTCATCACTATTAAAGCAAATTATGTAACAATACACAGTTTAATTGGTTGATCTGTTAAAAAAAGAAGCGCAGAAGAGTAATTTGAAATCCTGCTCCGGTTATTTTACAGAAATGATTTATTCAAATATTCATTCTTCATTTGACCTTCAGTTCAGCTGTGAAGAATTTTAATTCCCAGGAACATGAATTGAAAACATCAACAAAGTGGCAGAACGAGGAAGCTGAGTCAAAAAAGAGGAACCTGTTTGTTTATTCGGTTTATTCGTTTGAATATTTGAAATTCATTTTCTATTTGTTTGCTTATTATTATAATTGTTTTATTTTTAGCCAAACAGGCTGTTTTTCTACCTGCATGTTGTTATAAAAAATAATGTTTATTTTGACACAAGATGGAACAAAACAAACAAACAAATCTTTACTTAGACGTGTTAAACAAGGATGACAGGACCACCAGGTTTTAGGGAGGGTTCGTACAGCACACTCACAGTTTTTTAAACTTCTGTCAGTCATCATGTTTGCTCTGGAGCATGTTCAAATATAATCAGGTGTTTCTGCTGAAGCAGGTTTTATATTAGCCAGAAAGCCTTTCTTGTACAAAATAAGTTAATCCTGCAGGACTTTCTTAATATTTCAGTCAAAAACTCCTAAATCAAAGCTGACAGCAGGGTAAAGGGTTATAAAACAACTTTTATGTGAAATTGTGAAACTTAAGAAATTGGAGTTAAAAGGCTGAACTCGTACATGTAAGATAAAAAATCTCCAGAAAGAAGCTAAATCTGCCGCTGAAATGCAGTAATTATTTATGACTCTTTACACACATTAGAAAATGTCTGAAATATCCCTTTAAAGATGCTGTCGATATGATGCAAACACGCTAACGTGAGCGTGTTTTCCCCTCCGTGCCCGTGACGTGTTTTTTCTTTACTCTGGGCCACCAAGCAGAGGGTGGGGAGAGCTGCCTGAGTTTAGGAGAAGAGGAGCACAGAGCCCCCCCACTCGGTGCCTGCATGGGTCAATATAAAACCTCATTACTGGGGTGTCATAGAAAATTTGTGCACTTTCTGCTCCATCTAGCAGCAATTTTGCTGGATAAGCACTGCACTCGTTTGGCCCGTTTTAAGCATTTTCACTAAAGAAAGCCTTGCAAACAGGAAGCCATCCCTACCCTACAGGGGTTCAGCCCCCCTCAGCTGGGGCCCTGCTCTTAGATTTGTTCTGTGTGCATTTGTGGGCCTATATATGCATTTTACACACTCCCATCTCCTAATTCTCTGTGCCTATAGCTGTCTGATATGGAACTATGCAACAGCACGTGTAAATCCTTCTGTTCCTTTTTGTGTTTCAGCATTTTGTAAACTAAAACTCAATGAATTCAGCTGTGATACAGAAGACAGAGCTCACGTATAGATTCCTGTTTGGCATAATTATTCTCTTAGTAAGCCTAATAAATTATAGATGTGCTTTCCTCTCGTCAAAACTTTGGTAGTTTGCTATCATCTTCCTGTCATTTATCATCTAAAATATACATTTAAATTATTCTGCCTCTCATCTTGTTCATGGCATAAAAAAAGAATCCATCAGAGGAGGAGAAAAAGACCATCACTAGATTAATTTCTCACAGGGTATGTAGGCAAGATATTTACGTGTTAATAGGATGTTTTTCTGCATGTGTGGAAAATCCAGCAAACAGAAAGACATGTTTGTTCTGATTCCTTAACAAACCACGCCGTCTCTTCAGGAGAGGGTGGTGGAAGGGAAACATCAAAGAAAAATGAAAAAGGACAGAAACATCATGTAAAGTGTTTTTGTGCAGCAGTGGAGACTTTAGTCTAACAGCGTGTACACAACAACGAGCCTGAATAAAACATAAAACCCCCCAAAACCCTCACACATAAAGGTCAGTAAGAACTCTGGCTGTAATTGTGGCTGGAGAATTTGCCAGGAACGCACTAATTAAACCACAAACAAATCTCCAGTCGTGACCTCCCTCTCTCCCCTGCAGCTTCACCACAAGCCTACATATTAATCACAAGGGAGGCAAACAAATACTTGGCTGCCCAGGACCGCTGTACGAAGTTTAGAGCAAGACTCCCAGGATCACACAGAAACAACCGCTGTGTAACTCCCACCAAACAGGAAGTCAGATCCAGACTGGGTAAAAACAGGACGGAGCTGGAAGTTATAGCCTTGTGTAGAATCAAGACCACTCCTAACTTCTAATCAGTGTCTCTAATTGAAGTTAAGTAGAAGAGCGTTTTTTAAAGGACTGAGGTGAAAAAAGGGCAATCAAGGTGGATTGTGTTGTTTTTATCAGTGCACAGGTTAGGGCTGAGGCTGGATCTTCTAGTGTTTATGTGTGTGTGTGTGTGTGTGTGTGTGTGTGTGTGTGTGTGTGTGTGCGCGCGCATGTGAGTGCAGGACTGCCTGTATCATGCTGTTCACCTCCAGTGGTGCATCCGTAGGTGTCTTTCTTGTTAACTCTAGATGGCTGGTGATAATCTGAGTGCCCCCCCTTCGTATGTGTTTGAGTTTATAAGGCAGTGATACACACTGCCTACAGGGAGGGAAGGTTCAGAAAAAGCATTGTTTAAATATCTACAGTTTATCCAATAACACACACGTTACTCAAGGTGCGTGTTCAGATGTTAACCTGTTCCTGTTGTCTCTGCTGTGTCTGTGCAGGCAGCACCACCTGCTTCCTCCTCTCTCTGGCTCAACTGCTCCTTGCAGTTTGCTATGAGGGGAAATGTTTTACAGTTCCCTGTGATCCAGATGGCTAACTGTACACAACCTCCAGCGCTGAATGATAAATGGCAAAAAAAAGCACATTTCATCCATCGCCCAGCTTACCTCTCGGCTGCACTGATATTCCTGCTGAACGTGTGCTGAAAAGCACAGTTGGATGTATGGAAGTGGTCACTGGGGAGGGTTTTTACAGCCACTCTGCTGACAGGAGCTACCTGTGCTGGATGTTTAAGTCTCAAAGCCAGCCAGCTGGGATCAAATAGTTGATCAGCTCACAAATATGATTGTGGGCTGAGGGGAAGCTTCAGCTGCATTTTGTCACTCTGCTGTGGAACCGAGACACTCAGAAATCAGCTGAAAGGACCTGAAGTCTGCAGGGGAACAGGTGCGTCCCTCTGATACATCAGAAACATGTTCTGGGAAATTTTAAATGTTAATTGTAGGTTGTAGCACCCTGTGGGGTGATATAAAACAAGCCATCTAGTGAATTAGCTTGTATATCACAACACAGGCTGAATGCAGTTGCTAGAGTTTGTCCAGTTCTTTTTTTGTTGTCGTCTGTTGTGTTGGACCTTCCAACAGCCTGTTCTGGGAGAGGAGCCCCAGGGCTCACCCAGCACCATAACTGCCCTTGTCAGAGGAGGCTTGCTGCCTGCCTGCCTGGCTGGCTGGCTGGCTGGCTGCTCCTGCAGCCATAAAGAGTATGTGGCCTTCACAGTTAATCATCGCGCCAACTCACACTTGCCTGATTGTGTTGGCGGCTCCAGGGATCTGCCATAATTGGATCCTTGTAAGTGGGATGGAGGAGCTAAACAACCAGATTGCTGTTTGTTTATACCTTTTTCATATATTAGTAACGTGCAGAGACTTCTCAAGCAGTCTGGGACTTTTCTCACTGCTTGCTGCTCTAATTAGTAATTCATTCTTAACATATGCCTCAATTGTGGACCTATCCAGCTATTTGTGATTAACTCCACTTTAATTAGAGTCACTCATGCAGGCTTTTGGCTCCACATGGATGTGGAGTGGGCATGTGAAAACCACAAAGGCTTCACGTGGGTACATGTGGCAAAGGCTGTAGGCAAGTTGGACTGGGTATCTAAAAGCATGTATGTTTGAATTACCATGATATTAAGTGAGATAAACATACAGTCACAGGAGGCAGACAGAGAAGTTCAGATTATTTTAATAAAACAGGAAACAAAAATAAACAAAGACCACAGCAAAGACATAAACTAGGTAGAAAACAGGCGTGACAACAGAAGAACCTGACAACAAGTGAATGAACCTGTGCGCTTATAAACTCTGGGAATGGTGATTAAAAAGAGAGAACAGGTGTGCTGAGTGAACGACTGGGGAGTTGAGGGACAATGGCCCAGTCCCAATACTCGCACTTGCACCCTTTGCGCCCTTCAATTGCGCGTTCCCGGCCAAGGGTGCGAGTGTGTAGGGTGTTCCGATTCTCAAGTGCGAAAGGTGACCATCGCAGCCAGCACACATAGGTGGGCCCCATATGGGATCTATATGAGCATGCCGTATGGGTCCCAACAGGGTTTGTCCGTGGTTTTCATGGTGGCCCCCACAGGGGTTTGCCAGTGTTTGAGTCAAACCCTCTGAAACCCCATGTAGGGCCCGTTAAAATCTACGAGGGCAAAAATCTTTCAGGGCAAACCCCCATGGGGTCACTGTGGAAACCTCGGACAAACCCTGTTGTGACCCATACGACTTGCCCATATAGATCCCATCTGGGGCCCACCTATGTGTGATGGCTGGGATGCCCCTTTTGCACCCTTGATCTGCACTTCGCCCAAGTCCACATTGATTTGGACTTTGGGCAAGGGTATTACCCACAATCCATTGCTGCGTGGGAATTTTGAGAAGAAGGCGGAGCAATGGCTCAAGTGCCTTTTCTGAAAATACGTATTTTCAAATGAAAGAAGTTCATTTTAAGATGATGAATGATATTTATTCATGCTCTGAATGTTTTAGACTAAGATCTAACGTGAACAGCAATTAATGTAAATTTTGTCAAAAAATTGTTTGTCTGAAAGTTGTTAATAAAGATTTTTTAAAAGTAGCACAAACAGCGACCGGCATCCCAGCATGCATCATGGTCAATGACGCAATGCTCCCTGTCCCAATTCTGCACACTTGTGTACTACGCACTCGAAGCCTTGCTGCACACCTCCTCTAAGTGCACTTCACAGAAGGGCGCAGCGCGAGTATTGGGATTGGGCCCAGCTAAACTGACTGAACCAAAGACCAAAGCCCAAGACTGTCAGCGAGCTTTCTGAAGCAACGTGGTGTTGTGTTCTGTTTTTGTGAATGCAAAGCAAGGCAAAAATGACAGCTGAACTTTATTTCAATGTATGAAAATACAAACATGTCACTTCCAGCCCACTGGATCTGTCTGGAATGGAATGATTTATTAACCAACATGTTACATGATCCAGTTTTAACTGGTTTTTGAATATAAGAGCTTGATATGAATCCGCTCTACATTATATTAGTTGCTGCGAGTCCTTGACAGCCCAGAGAGACGCACAGTGAGTTTAATCTAACAATTTCTCACCTCTCAACAACTTGTCACCACCCGCTGCTTTAACAACCTAACTTAATCAGCCAGGATTACATACTTCTTTTATCGGTTCCTTTGCCGTAATTAAGTTGCACCTTTGTCTGACAGCCCCCATGTCACCTTGGACAAGGTGTGTGAGATGACAGTGTGTGCACATTGTCACCATACGGATTCTTACCTCGTATCCCATCGCAAACAGTCGAGCTGCCCTTGCGACGTTCCGCCTCAGTGGAAAGTTTTCAGGATAAATCAAAGATAGTTTCCACATTGGAGTGCTCTGATACCAAACTCCAGTAATTAAAAGGCTACAGCTTTGCAGGTTAACTGCAGAAGGGGGTTTGTGGGGAAACTCATGCAGGGAAGGGGGCATTTAGTCACATGGCCTCGAGTCCCCCCACAGATAAAGCTCATTTTCTCTAGCAGTGGGGTAGAAAGAGTGGCGAGCACAGCCCATTTGGTTTTAGCCTCACATGGGGCCCACGGGGGTAGCCAGCATTTTATTTAAGGTCACCGGGAATAAATGGGATTCATACGGTGTCTGGCAGGTTGCAGTGGACAGGGCTCTGGCTGGGGCCTTCCAACCTCGCTGCCCCCAGGCGCCCTCTTCATCTCCTCTCGCAGGAGAGCGCAGGTCTTTCCCTGCTTTCCATTTCACTGTCTGAAGCCCCAGATAAATACCCTCACAACTCCCCTACTTCTTATACCAGCGCTGTGTCAGAGGGTAATAGCATGTTAAAATCCCCCTCAGGTTGTTCTAAAGGGTAACTACAAAAAAAAATCAAAAAAACAAAAAAAAAATCCCAGGTGAAAAGCTTAATTCTATTCAGCTCAATAATAAAATAAGAAACAAATAGATGAATGGTTATTGTTGTGACTCTAATGTGTGACACATAAAACATAGGCACCCCATGGTAGACCAGATCAGAGGATCCTCTGAGGGCGACCCTATGCTTGAGCCACTCTCTAATAAAACCCATAATAGGTTTTCAGGGGGGAATGAGTGGCCATAACAGTTTAAGGGCTTTTCTCTCAGGTGGAGGCAACAAAAAGCTACAGAGATGGATATTGGCTGCCAGTCAAGCTTTGTATCAGTGACTGTGCTTTTGAGGAAATATGAGAGGCTGGACTGCTGTCCCATCACAGCATGCATGATTCAGAGTGAGAGGGACTAGAGCTCATGCTGAAGCCAAGCTGCTCTGAAGAGCTGTTAGTGTGTGAGTGGGCCATGTGTTTTGCTGAGGATAATCGGGGGTGGGGGGTGTTCTGTGTGCTCTACCTTCAGACTGAAGCGTTCAGTACAAGTGCTAAACACAGACTAACAGTGTTTTCCATATCTGTCAAATGCTCTGCCTAATCACTTCTCACTATTTCCAACTTGTTATCTCCTGATGTCTCATAAATGTCTGAAATGTGTGGAGAGAAAAAGCTTAGTAAGCACTGCAGTAGCATACGGACTACTAGTATAATTGATATGCTGTGGCTTAGCGTGCAAGCTGCTTCAGTGCTGCAGAAATGTTCAGACTGTGACACTCAGATAAACAGAGAAACACCAGTGAAGTCCTCCTCGTGAATAGTTGTGTTTTCACCAGATTATAAAGTATATTTCAGAGCCCACTTAGATTTGAATGGAAGTGGATCACCTATCTTGCTACTTATTCCTCTCACTTTTAGTTAATCAGTTTATAAGTCTTGATTCAAAAGGTCAGCTTCAGCCCTGGGATAGCTTCTCCCATGCACATTGGTTTTGGTGTCGTCATGATGCAGATTTGCAAAAAACAATCCCAAGCCAAAATGTATTCATCTAAATATGTTGAGAACTGGTGTGAAAGTTTTCTTCTGGGGGAAAAAAAACTTTGGTCTTTGCAAAACTTTACAAAAATTCCTTTGGCCCAAATATATATATATTTAATTTTTCTGTTCATAACAGGATTTTTCCTGAATATTTAGATTAACAGGTGCTGTGTGAAAACCTTTCGTTGTATTGAAAAGATTCTTGAACTTGAGTGACAGAAAAGACAGATGGCATGAGTGAGTTTATGTTTCTACAATGTGTTTGTGACCAATTTGTTAAGCAGAACCTTCACCTCCGGTTTTAAAATGAATACATTGGGCTTGACTATACAGTGAGGAACATAAGTATTTGTAATATTGCAAGTTCTTCACTTCAATCATGGAAGGGTCTGAAATTCACATTGAAGTTCATTCCCATTGTGAGAGACAGCATTAAAAAATTCAGGAAATCACATTGTATGATTTTAAAATAATTTATTTTGTATTTCACTGCAGCATATAAGTATTTGAACACCTGGTAGTTGGCAAGCATTCTGGCTCTCAAAGACTGAAGTACCCCTCTTCTCCACTTATTAATCTAAATGAGTAGCACCTGTGTGAGCTCGTTAATGACACCTGTCCACCCCACAGTCACTCAGACCTCAACTACTACCATAGACAAGACCAAAGAGCTGTCAAAAGACACCAGAGACAAAACTCTGGACCTCCACAAGACTGGAAAGGTCTATGCAACAATCGCCAAGCAGCTTGGTGAAAATAGTCAATTGTTGGAGTAATTATTAGAAAATGGAAGAAGCTAAAGATGACTGTCAGTCTCCCTCGGACGGGGTCTCCATGCAAGATCTCACCTGGTGGGTATCACTGATTATAAGAAAGGTTAGAAGTCAGCCTAGAACTACATGGGAGGAGCTGGTCAATGACATGAAGAGAGTTGGGTCCATAGGTTCAAAGGTCACTGTCAGAACACTATGCCGTCATGGTTTAAAGTCATTCATTACACTGAAGGTTCCCCTGCTCAAGTCATCACATGTCCAGGCCCGTCTAAAGTTTGCCAACGACCATCTGGATGATTCATAGGAGGCATGGGAGAAAGTCATGTAGTCAGAGAAGACCAAAACAGAACTTTTTGTTCTAAACCTCACTTGCCGTGTTCGGAGGAAAAACAAGGATGAGTTGCATCACAAGAACACCATCTCTACTATGAAGCACGGGGGGTGGAAACATCATGCTTTAGGGGTGCTTTTCTGCCAAGGGGACAGGACGACTGCACTGTATTAGTGAGAGGATAAATGGGACCAACAACCTCCTTCCCTCATTCAGAGCACTGAAGATGGTTCATGGTTGGGTCTTCCAACATGACAATGACCCAAAGCACTCAGCCAGGATAACCAAGGAGTGGCTCCATGAGAAGCATATCAAGGTTCTGGAGTGGCCTAGCCAGTCTCCAGACCTAAATCCAATAGAAAATCTTTGAAGGGAGCTGAAACTCCATGTTGCTCAGCGACAGCCCCAAAACCTGACAGATCTAGAGATCTGTGTGGAGGAGTGGGCCAAAATACCTGCTGCAGTGCAAACCTGGTCAAGAACTACAGGAAACCTTTGACCTCTGTAACTGCAAACAAAGGCTTCTGTACCAAATATTAACACTGATTTTCTCAGGTGTTCAAATACTTATGAGCAGCAGTGCAATACAGATACATTCTTTAAAGTGACAATGTGTAATATTTACCATTAATCTCTGGAAATATTCTTTAAAATGTTGTTGAAAATGATGCCCAGTCGTTGAAAAATATTGCCGACTTCGTAACATATAACCATAAAAATTAGGTCTAAAATAAGTCTCTGGGGGACGCCATGTTTCCTTCTACGGGAGCCTATGTGGACAAAACACATTTACTGATTTGTAAACATTTGTCTAACAATACAGTTTATACATTTTAAAAAACAGAATCATATCACTAAACTTTCCTTTCTTTGATTCATGTACAAAAAAGAAATGACCGCTATTAAAACATGTTAACCTGAAAAACGTTGTTTTAAACATTTACCTCTTCACTCGTTGCCAGTGATGAAAGGGAGTCTGATGTGCTTGTCATTTTGCTGGAGGTTGGACGATCGGACGAAGTAGATTGTGCGTTCGAAAATTGCGCTAGGACACTCCCAGGGATTTTTGGCCTTAATGGCCATTCTTTTGTAAAGTCGAACACAAAAATACAGCTTGCTTGCAATGATTTAGGTATATACTTCCCCCTATCGCCACGGAAAATACACACAGTCACTTTAAACATCATACAATGTGATTTCCTGAATTTTTAAAGCCGTCCCGAATGCACCTCAATGTGAATTTCAGACCCCTCCATGATTTCTAAGTGGAAGAACTTGCAAAATCTCAGGGTGTTCAAATACTCATGTTCCTCCCTGTAACTAAGGTCTATTGAAGGTTGGGTGTGCACTCTCAGTACCCTGAGGGGATTTGAGAAAAAACACATACGGCAAGTCTGAAAGCAATGAGAGACGCGGCGAGTGAAAGAAGACAAAATGCATTTGTTTTGATGTATAATTTATAGATGTCCTAAAAAGAGGAGTAAGAAGAGTTGGTTTGCAAGATATTTGGACATTTTAGAGATCATCAGTTGAACATTTTGGCAGAAAAATCTTACAAAACCCAAAAACTGTCTATTCATATCAAAAGGCCAGTTCAGTCATGTAAAGTGCAATATATTTTGTTGTTTCAGGTTTTAGTGATGCATCTACTGTGAAGTATGCAAAATCCAACAGAACGTTTCTTTCTACCAAAAGTCAAAGTACACAATTCCCAATTGAACTGCATATTCAGGGTGTGAAACATAATAATAACAACAAGAAATAAGGTTATGTATACATTTTTGAATATTTTCAATGGCAAACGTAAAAGAATAGGAGCCAAATCCGATATTGTATCAGCTCAAACTAAAATAGAAACAGAAATGATAAATTATCAGTGTAATTTTCATGTTGCTTTCAGCCGATTGGTGAATCCACCAGTTACTTCAACATTGCTGTGTGTATACTTCATAGTGATATCTTATTATTTCCAGCTCACACCTCAATGCAAAATATTCACAGTCTGTTTTTTTAACATATGCATGGAAATTAGATATGAATGTGATTATGCAGATTGAGAAAGAGAGAAAGGAGCCATGGGTACCAAATGTCAGATGTCAGGTATGCATTTTCAGACCCTTGTGGGATAGAGATGATTATCATGGTAATTATTCAGCATTTGAACAATCCGTTTTCTGTGCAGAACACTGAGAAGCACATCTGCCCAGGGACCCGATGTTGGTGTTTGTCTGCCACCACCAATATTAAGTGTGTTCGTCAGAGATTTAGTGGGGAGACGAGACGGCGAGGGGGTAAAGTGACAAAGAGAATGTGAGGTTTGCAGTTCAACTGAGATAAACTTGCAAGTGGGAGGAAGAGTTGCTATTCCTTCCCTCCACTTTTTTTTTAGCCCCCATCCTTGACTCGTTTAGCATAAAGACATTGAGTTAGACGAGGAGCAGATATCAGTCATCTTTATCTCCCAGCTGGGGGAGTGCTGGCATTAGCCCCGGCTCTCCTCTCTTTATAGTTCCTTTCCCCTTCTTTTGTTTCCCTACCGTGTTTTGTGCGTCCTTTTATAGAATATACTCTAAGGCCAGTCTTATGCTTTTACATGCATGATAAATTTGCATCCTGTGTTCATATCCATTATTTGCAGTGCCGAACACCCCCATCCCAGACTCTGCTGTGCTGCCAGGGAAATGCCACGCTACGAATGCCCAACAGGAGAATTAGATGGCCTCCCCCATACTGCTAGTCATTAACCCTGTACTCAGAGAGCGACCCCAACACCTCCACAGAAACACACTTCCTGCTCATCCTAAGGCTTTGTCGCTGGTCTTTGATGTCGCTGTCAGTCCTAATGTACTCTGCTGAGCACACGGCCACGGCTCAGTTCCCTTATGGCTGCCTACTCACACAACTCACTCCACACAGCGCGCTTGTACTACACAAAGACAGCCTTTAACTTCCAGAGATATCGCTTAATATAATAGATTATATAATTTAACAATTTTTGCAAAGCAATATATCAACATGCAAGAACATTTTAAAGTTCATAATGTTTGATGCTGGAAAGTCTTAAAAATCAGTGAGTTTAATAGTCAAGATAACACACCTGATTAGAGTTTTCTCCTCCTACTTTCTGATAATACAATGAAAGCACACCCTGGGACGTATTTGTTCTTTGTTTTTTCAAATGTGGCACTGTGACCTTGAGCTTCAGTTTTCCAGTTGAAGTCACACACTGAAGGACGAGGAGCAGATGATGATGATACCAGGAGCCGACAGCTTAAACGGAGTCCGAGTTAGTGCAGCGAGACACCCCAAGCACCTATTGGCTCTATAAGCAGTTTATTCCCAGTTATAGGAAAGACAGGAAAACCTCCAGCATGAATTGTTAACCAGGGTCAGCCCAGGATAAGACAAGCATGTGAACAGTTTTCATGAGGTAAACTGGCCTTTTAACAAGCTTAACTAATAATCTGCAGTCTTCCCAGTCTTTGTGACCTCTATTTTAGATAAAATGCATTGTGAAAAAGTCAGAAACACATAAATAAGTCAGGAAAGGCTCAGATTGTTCCAACATGAAGCTGTATTGTTGAACCAACTGGTTTAGTCAGGACTTTTGTCCTGTGTTATGTGGTATAATAACAAAAAATGTACATTAAATAAAACAATTTTTATGGACCTTTTCTTAACACTCCCATGTTTAGTTATTAATGCATCAAACCATTTGATGCACTTTAACAGTTTTATAAAACAAAAAGTTCTGGCTTTCATAACAATCTAAAAGTTGCTAACCCATGTTGTTGCAGCCTGTCTGGCTGCTCAAGCACAGAGGTTCATGTCAGGCTAACCTGCTAGCAGGCTTGTAAATAATAATTTCAGGCCCTGTCCACATGTAGTCGGGTATCTCCCAAAACGAAGATATTTTTCTACGATTCGGCCTGTCATCCACACGCAGATTTAAGCAATGAAAACAAATCTTTTTAAAAACTCCGGCCAAAGTGAAGATTTGCGTTTTCTCCGTTTTCAGCGACGGCTCATGTGCAACCTGTTTACGCTTCAACATGGATACCTTCAGAGCTGTGCTCACGTTATCAATCATCCAAGAGCTTTTTGTCTCTTTGTTTTCACATACTCCAAAACTACATTTAAGAGCAATTCTACCTCCTTATCAGTAGCAAGCTAGGCGCCATGTTTCATGTTTTGTTGAAGTTGAGCAGGAAGACGAAATGACTAGGATTTGGGGGAGCTACTGCCACCTACAGGTCTGGCATGCCTATGAACGTGCTTAGAAATGCACCTATGTTACGTGTGGATGCTATTTTTTGGGAGGGTGGATATTTGTTTTTTAAAAACCCGGCTACGTGTGGACAAGGCCTCATTCTACCACAAATAAAGCTCAAACCAGAAAAACATCTAGAAGTTATCGTGCTTCACTGTCCTGTGTCACCACAATCAAACATATCTTGTTTTCTTTTTAACCCATGCAGGTGTTTAAATGGGTGACCAAATGTTTTTATTTATTTATTTATTTATTTATTTATTTCAGTTTTACATTCACCTACGTTTTTATTTTCTATGTTCTTACTCTAATCTGTATGAAGGCTTGCCTTTTTCCCCAGTTTTGCATTTTCCTTTTGGGATAAAAACGAAGCAGAACAACTATTCATGAACATCTGTTTTTTGTCCTCAGTAGAAAGATCACACTTGGCTAACGTCTCTGCAGTAGTTGTGGATTTTTCTTTGCTCCAGCTGTTGTAGGAAGTGATGTATGTGACAGACATCTTTTTTTTCCGGAACAAAACATTTTAACTTTCAAGATACACATTTACAAACAAAAGCATCCCACATGGAGGCTAGGAGTTACCAGTTGCACCAGTCTATGAATAACAGATTTCTTGTGTAGTCCATGAGTTTCTGTTCAGCCAAAATACCAAACAGTCTTTCAGTCTAGAAACCTTGGTTTACCACAGCGTAGCATAGCTAAATGTTATTCGGTTTTGTTGTATTTGTCTGCATGTCGGTCTCTGGGAACAATAATTAGAATGTGTTGTACCCTGATGGTAAACATGCTGACTCTGGAAATAGAGCTGGTCGTTTTCCTATTGTTGGTGGACCGATGTCTAAAAAACACATTCAAACCCCATTTGTTGTGCAGCTTGTTGTTTTTCATTGCTTGTGCTAATTATTAGGATCTAATAGTAAAACTACAAACCTAAAATTTGGAAAAACAAGGTATTCTCCTCTTTGTAGGCATACCTGGGCCTTGGATGTCAATTTGAATTCGCAGTGAAATAAGTAGATGATGGTAAATCAAAACTCAAATCAAAATGTATTATGTAACAGCTTTAGGTACATTTCTTCTGTTTGTTTTGGTGTACACATGGAATTTCAGTTGAAATTTTAATTACCTTCACCATTGCAAATTGCATAAACACAGATACTGAATGTTCATCTCCGTCTGTTTCTCTTCAGTAGTGAATAGTCAATCGACTTTTTAATGCATTCAAACAAACTTTCCCGTTAATTATGCAGAGTGGGCTGAAAGGCCCTGATCAGTGCAGACTGGCACACTTTTTAAACACACAGCCGTATTTATTGAGGTTCGTGTTTTTGTATTCTGAAGTTGTGTAATGCATCCAAATAAGGATGCAACAAGCCAAAGTCACAGCAAGTTGCCGAGGGATTGAGGCGATGTTTTCACTCCTGTCTCCTTGCCTCTTCACTGCTCACTCTGCCATCAATAGATCTCATTCAGCTGAGGCTTCTCTCAGTCTGTGTTGGATTGTGGCAACAATTGCCTCTTGACGGAGGAGAAAGGATGGCTTGTCAAGGTCAGAACTGTGCGCTAATTAGCGTTCACCACCGAACTGCCGGGTTGACTTGTGTGCCCTTCACCCCTGAGGCCTCCTGGCATTATGTGCGGTATGTGTGTTGTGTTCTCTATCAGGTTTTTTGCCTGCCCTTTCTCTTTCCCTGCAAAGGCCAGATATCCAAAACTGCCTGTACAATTCATACTAACTCCTCAGATGAGTCAGTCATCGTCTGTCTGGCAAGGAGACAGAGCGGAAAGGACGTCAAAACGGGGTGGTGGGGTCGAGGAGTATCAGCATCCCACCAGGCTTACGTGTGATAGGGTGAGATCACAGAAACACCAAAGACAGAGGAGAGAAAGCAAAAGTGAGAATGTTTCCATGATGGCCTTGGCGGCCAGGTAAATCCAGCTGAGACCAATACAACAAAAACTAAGTTCACTGAATAATGACGACAGCAGAGAACGCAATGGCAATAGTTCAGCCATATCTTTAGGGGTAATTTTAGGCTCTTCACATGGGAACAGCAATTTCCTCCAGCTCTGTGTCTGAGCAATATTACTGTGAAATCATTAGACTAATTCATCATCCTTGACTTCCCTGTGTTTTTTCCCTGCTGCACTGTTGGGAAAAAATGGTTGTTCTAATTGCACGTCATAGTCAGAATTCAGATGTAAACTCCTCCTCGATGCTTCTCTAGCGCTCCACGTTGAACGCTTACAGAATTAGTTGTGAGCAGCTGTTACAGAAGGATACACAGGTACAGCCATCAGTTTGTCCAACGATGGTTGTTTCCCCCGTCCCTACTGTGTCTAGCCTGTACAGCACGTTACAATAATTACACTACATACTAACAGTTGTCATCAAATATTGATCTAATTTGACAAGAACGTCACGCATGGAAGGAGCCTTTTTTTGTTGTATCATATTTTGTTGTTCATTAATTCCTCCTACGTAGCCCTGAATTGTCTGTATTAAATGCGGGTGATATGTATTCGGTCTGTGCAGCACTTTTCTAGGCAGAGATATGTTAACAAGTCTGTACTCTAAGCAGCATCCATATGGATGCTGTTGCTGTGCTCCAGTCACTGTAGTGGTAACTCACAGGCTGATGAAACACATGCATGGTGCTTGCCTCCATTAATTTTTGTTTATTATGTATTTATGCTCTAAGCCTGAGATTTGCTGTGATCAAATGCATCTGTTTCAGCATGGATCAGTGGGTACCTTTGGCACACCACCATCTCCATCACATCCTGCTTTCCATCTACACCTCTGTTGTTCTTTTTTCCCCTTTTACATTTTTTGTCTTTTCTTTATAGCCTGTAGCACATTAAAGCCTAAAAACTGTAGAAACTCTCACTTGTTTTCAAAACTGGAACAGTTTATTTATTGGTCAAAAGGTGTTTCTAGTGTTTTTAGTCTAATTAAAACTCTATTAATTTTTTCAAAGGACAAAGAACAATCTTCTATTTATTTAGAATTACTCATTAGGTTGGTTGAAAGAGCCTGCTTGTATGCCTGACCAGCTGGGTATGATATAATACATCCATTCATTGTGAAGGTAACACTCCCAGGCAGGAAGCACAAGCCCAAGGGTTTCAAGTCAGAGTGGATATTTAATCTCTCCAGTGAGATCTTGGTTGTCCTCATGTCTCCTATCAGAGGAACATAGCAGAGAGGGTTAACCAGGGTGTATAGATGACCTCCACCAGACCAGTAAATCAAGAGCTCAGTCTTTTTGGTAATTCACTGATTGAAGCAAACTGAAGCAACGCCCTCATTACTGAATTTGAAGCTTTGATGCATTGGTCCATCTCCATTCTACCACCATCCATAAAGATTATACCATCATCCATGAACATTCTACCATCGTCCTTGAACATTCTACCATCGTCTTTGAAGATTTTACCATCATCCTTGAACATTCTACCATCGTCTTTGAAGATTTTACCATCATCCTTGAACATTCTACCATCGTCTTTGAAGATTTTACCATCATCCATGAACATTCTACCATCATCCTTGAACATTCTACCATCATATGAAAATTCTACCATCGTCCTTGAACATTCTACCATCGTCTTTGAAGATTTTACCATCATCCTTGAACATTCTACCATCGTCTTTGAAGATTTTACCATCATCCTTGAACATTCTACCATCGTCTTTGAAGATTTTACCATCATCCATGAACATTCTACCATCATCCTTGAACATTCTACCATCATATGAAAATTCTACCATCGTCCTTGAACATTCTACCATCGTCTTTGAAGATTTTACCATCATCCTTGAACATTCTACCATCGTCTTTGAAGATTTTACCATCATCCTTGAACATTCTACCATCGTCTTTGAAGATTTTACCATCATCCATGAACATTCTACCATCATCCTTGAACATTCTACCATCATATGAAAATTCTACCATCGTCCTTGAACATTCTACCATCGTCTTTGAAGATTTTACCATCATCCTTGAACATTCTACCATCGTCTTTGAAGATTCTACCATCATCCTTGAACATTCTACCATCGTCTTTGAAGATTTTACCATCATCCAGGAACATTCTACCATCATCTTTGAAGATTCTACCATCATCTTTGAAGATTCTACCATCATCCAGGAACATTCTACCATCATCCTTGAACATTCTACCATCATCAATGAAGATTCTACTATCATCTTTGAAGATTTTACCATCATCCATAAACATTCTACCATCATCCTTGAACATTATACCATCATCAATGAAGATTCTACCATCATCCTTGAACATTTTACCATCATCCTTGAACATTCTACCATCATCAATGAAGATTCTACCATAATCTTTGAAGATTCTACCATCATCAATGAAGATTCTACCATCATCTTTGAAGATTTTACCATCATCCTTGAACATTCTACCATCACCCTTGAAGATTCTACCATAATCTTTGAAGATTTTACCATCATCCATAAACATTCTACCATCATCCATGAACATTTTACCAAGATGCTTGATCTCTTCCACTTGAGGAAGAGATCCACTCCCTCACAGGAGGGAGCATTCAACTTTTTCCATTCATGAACCATGGCCTCATATGAAAGAGGGGCTCAAACTCAGCAATTCTAATCAATCATGGCAATAAACCAGTGACATTGTAAACTGTCTGATATTGTGATAGTGCATGCAACAGGTAAGCTCAGTTAATGGTTAAATGACCTGAGTTCAAGCTCTGCATCTGCAAGAAGTTTCTTCCTAACCAAACGTAGCTAAATAAAAACCTTTTGACATTGTAAACTAGATTTAACTGTTTAAAGACCACATTTAGTCAAATTTTCGCCAAAATAACTTTTCATTCCAAAAACACTTCACTGGAGGCTTACACATGCGCCCCAGGAAAAAATCAAACATTCATGAACTTGTGTGTCTTGTGCTTCAAAATAGTTTAATATTGCTCAAAGTTTTTTTTTCTCTGTTTGCTCTACAGTCAAAAAGATCTCTGTTTCAATTTAGTGAATATTTTTACTGAAATATTTATTTGAATTTGTAAAAAAAAAAAATCTAATTTGAATCAAGAAAGACTATTCTATTGCTTGGAGTATTGAGATGTTTTTGAGCTTTATTTTCTTTTTCTTTTTTTTACCAATCTCAGCCCCACCTGCTCCTTTGATCAGATACCTATTTGGCATGTGAAACCTTCTTGTCCCTTTGAACTCAAATGAGCTCATATCTGTGTGTGAAACATAAAAAATAAGGCCAATAAAGCAATTTAAATAAGAGGATAATGCGTAACAACAAAGCAAACTAAAATTGATCATCCTCCACTTTAAAGAAAATTAAATTCAGAGAGCAAACTGTATGGACAGTCATGCTCTGCAGTTTCTGTAATTTGTTTATAATTCTTTAAACAAAGACATAATTATTATTTGGATAATGCATCATCATGCTAGAAAAACAAATAAGAAGCTTGTCAAAATCCAGAGCTTGTACAGTATTTTAAACAACAAAAGCATCTATTAGCTCTTCTCTACATAAGTAACAAATAAAAATGTCCTGAGCGGTTGTTGTTTGGCGAATTCTTCAGAGGCTCAGTCTAGCATGAAATTCCCATCAGCTTCTCGGTCCCAATATAAGAAAGCCATTTTTTTTTTACTCATCGTGTCCTAATGCCATCTCTTTAATACTCTCTGGGCTTTCTAGTAAAAGAAAGGCTTGCTCTCTCAGCACTTCTTCCTCCAAGACATGCCAGCCCACTGTGGAAAATTGCAGGTGCTTTTAGTGAGACTCAGTAATGAGTAAGCTGTAGACATGGAATCCACGCTGAATAACCAATGAGAACTAAAAAGACATGTGGTGTCACAGCAATGGAGACATGTGGTTCTACTGGTTCAAAGGCACCAACTTTACAAGGGAGAAGAATTATAACTGTCAAGAGCTGGGCCACAGAAAGGGCTGGGTCCATTTGTGCACTTTAGTAGGTCAGTAATGTACAAAGTATGCAATACATCAGGGAACATTCTGCAAAGTATATACTTTTCTTATTTTTTGTGCTTCTACTACATGAATCAAAAAATAACTATGTTTTTCTCCAGTGCCATTACATGGGGATAGCTTTAGATAGTTTCAAAAATAGTTTGAGAACAATATAATCACATTTATGGCCTCTTGTAAAGTCAGGAAACCTCGCTAAGCCTCGTGGCAGGCTCAGAATTATCAGTAAAAACCTGATAAATACAGAGAACAGTTCCACCTGATAAAGCAGCTTTTCTACCATCTGACATGTCAATAAAAGTAGCTGTCAGGGGTAACTGTGTAAATTTTGATGCAGGAGACAAAACTTCCAGATAGAACTGCATTGTTGAGTGTTTCTTGCACACATGTGCAGCGCAGTGAGTAATCACCATATTATCACAAACGCCTGAAGAATGCAAAGTAACATCTGGATCAGCCAAAGCCGTTTGGGAAACAACTGCTGTGGACAGATGAAGACGCAACTGAGCTCTTTGGCCATAAACACAACAGATATACGACTCCTGGGGAAAAGCTAAATTACCTCACCGCTCTTAGAGGTCATTGATTTAGGGGAAAAATATTTCAAAAACCCTCACAAATTTACAAAATTACAGCTAAACAAATCTACTGAAACAGTTTAAATGATATTAAACCTTTTGACATCAAGTGGAAGAAAATAAAATCGTGCAAATAATCATTAGGACACATTTTATTTTGTAATTTACATCTAAAACAAGCCCTGTCCTAAGTCTAAATAAGCAAATTAATCCATAGTTGGAAAAAAAACACACACACAACAGAACCTTGCAGACCTTAATGAGCTGCTGCACCAAGCTGATTGGCAGGAAACACCATTTCAACAAGAGAGCTGTCAGATGAAACAATAGAAAGGATTTTAAAAACTCCTTCCAGAGGGTAATTCAGCACAGAGCATAGCAACAGATGTTGGTCGTTCTCAGTCAACTGTGTCTAAACTATAGAGCAAGTACAAACAAAATGGTAAGGTTGTAAAAGGAAAATGTAAGAGTAGACCAAGGAAGACGTCAAAGTGTCAGGACAGAAAACGGAAAGGAATATGCCTCAAAGATGGAAAAAAATGCACAAGAAAAGAAATAAACCACAAACAAGCAGAAACAGGAGTCAGAGTTGTGAGAAGTCAGGTGGATGAGATGGAACGTCTGTTTACAAAACCAAACATCAGCTCTGATTAAGAGGTAAACAGGAGAAGCAAGGTTACAGTGGACCAGAGAGAAGTCACGGATTGTGGATGATTGGGTGAATTATGTTCAGTAATGAGTGACCAATCTGGAGTGGGAGAGATAATGATGCTGAAACCTTAGTTTGGTGCAGGTCTGATTACATCTGAAGATTTCAGGACAAATATCTAATCTTCAAAGTCATTAATGACATAAGTGTTTGTCTCGGGAGCAGGGGAGATGTCTTCTGTAGTAAATTCAGATGAGCTTCTTCCTGAAGCATCCCAGCCCACTGAGCTTTAATATTACCATCAAAAATCTAAGAGTGAGTCAGAACATTTGCAATCATTTTACAGGTAAACAAAACAACAAATTCATGTTTGAACAAAGCAGAAATGGTACATTTTACCAAGTACATAGAAACAGTAACGAAAACATGCACGTGTGCTTAGTGATGCCAAGACTTCTGCCTATTGCTGCTCAGGGGTAGGGAACCTTGGTCCTGGAGAGCCGCTATCCAGCACGTTTTAGAGGTTTCCCTGCTTCAACACAGTTGATTCACCTGTTCAGCAGCTCATCAGGCTCTGCAGAAGCCTGTTAATCACCTGCTGATTAAAATCAGGTGTGTTGAAGCAGGGAAACCTCTAAAACGTGCTGGATAGCGGCTCTCCAGGACTGGAGTTTCTTACCCCTGCTGTAGGTAGTTTTACTAAGGAGATTGTTGATCTTTGACCAAATATAGACATATGTGAACATTATTATCAGTTATTGTGTCTGACTATCATCCTTTCTCAGTTTGAACAAAGCATGACAGTGCTACATGTCCTGTATTTTTAAGTCTGTCTAATCTCGTACAAATCTAGAAATATCCAGAACAACAAAAAACACTTACTGTTAATGTTGTCTAGGAAGAAAACTCTGTTTAAGAAAAGAAACTAAAACCTGATTGTCATTGCTGGACTTTGGTTACTGGTTGCAAAAGACAATCATGAGGGATTTCCCAAAATATCTCTAAATGGTTGCAAAGGTTGCCAGTTTCATCACATCAGTCAAAGAGCTTCACTGTCATGTTGCTGGATTTAAAAAATGTTTAAACAAATTGGAGTGATAAATTTCACCCCAAAATAGTCAAACAGCTGTTATGGTTTTCTGTAACTCGTGTCAGTTAAGTTTCATCTTGAGTCCGGGACAACTTTGGAAGGTAGCTGGTGACCAAATTGTGAGTCAAATGAGGAAAGATTGCAAACAAATTGTGAGGCATTTAAAGTAGCTCTCTGGAGTATTTCTTTTATCTGAGGGCACCATCTAGTGGCTGACAAGCGTATCGCACCAATAGTCGGGTCGACTCGATAATTTAAGATGGCGACTGCACATTTCTTGTTTATGAATGTGCTTCTGTAGCTGACAAACAGAGCTAAAACACGTTGTTTTACAAGTATTATTCTCATGTCATGTTGTATTTTCATATATTTATATTTTAAAAAGAAAAGTTCATCGACGCTGCTTCAGCCGAGGTACTTCCTTAAATTTGAAGCACGTAAACGGTAGTCTAACGCTATTGGTTAGTTTTACTCGGCGGTCAGTTTCCTATTGCATGGATTTTACAGGGCAGGGGGCGGGCTTAGCAAAAAAAAAAGACATATTGCTTACATTATACCACACTACATGATAAGACAATCACTTTTACAGATTTCTGAAAAATTATACATAATTCCTGAAAAGGGAAATCTCCAGATTACTGCTTTAAGGCATTTGTGTCTAAATTACTACAAGATTCAATTTCTGTGACTGTGGCACCAAATGTTAGCCTAGATATCTAGACCGTCAGTTGATGAAGCAAAATGAATTTGCTCGGCATGTCAGTCTAGCCATGCTCCATTGGAACCTCCACAGTCCCGGCAAGTCTGGTGGTGTACCATACATAGCGCTCTATCGGTTTGGTGGGCGGGGTGTTACTGTGACTCACCGCAACTAAGATGGCGACGGCTCATTTGAAACGACTTTGGCATCAACTTTGGACTAGTTAGACTTGTGCTTTTCTTTGAATCAAGAGCAAACAGAGGTACTTAGGTCCTTTATATAGAAAAAAGATGCATTTGCATCTTATGCAACAATGTATGGTGGACTGCCCCATTGACTGACATCCATAGCGGTGAGTACGTCACGTTGTTCGCTGTCCAATAGTATGTGGAGACAGTTTGAAAGACAACCGTAGATCCCGCCCCCTGACTGAGATCTGTCTATGGGTCGTGGCCAGATTATATATTTACATATAGGATCGTTTCCCAGGCTAACTGAGTGTCACATGACCACACATAAAATGCCTTCTAAAAGTGTCATACGTAACAACTCAGTCATTCCAACTGAAACTTTGCACATTTTTGTATAATGTGTGTAGTGAGAGGCTGGTTGAACCAACCTTTTTATGTGGTTTTTGGACTTTTGAGCTCAACTTTTCCTTCTAATCTCTTTAAGTCAGGATGAAGTTCAGGTTACTCTTGGCTTGCTCATTATTTCAGACAGTTGCTTTAAGGTCTTTTTGAGTTCAGATCTGTTTTCTGTAAGGCACACTTTAAAGTAATCTCATCACAACGCTTGAATCATTTTTTATTCCACATAGAGCAGTGAAACATCCTAGGAAACATTAGAACATCTTTCCAGTGTTGAAGCTTTTAAAGAAACTTTAATTTTTGTTTAAATCAAAAAGACATTTTTCCACGCTTCAGCTTTCCATAATTATCTGTCTGGAGACTCTTACTTCTTGGCATTCAGTAGTTTTACTCTGCGACTGTATGACATCATCCACTGGCTTGGAATACTAAAAACAGCTGAAAAATGGAACGCTAGTCTAAGACATTTGTTCAGGATATATGATGGCTGCCTGGCCTGCTGTTTAAACAGCCTCACAGGCTTTGAGCAGGTGGAGGGAGAACGCTCTTATCCATCTTCATCGTGATTTCAAGGTCACGGATGGGTAGCTAAGCTAATGTCCTTCTTCTCATATTTCTGACGGAGCAAAAGAGCTGGCAGGTCTGCTATGTATGACGCCGTCTCTAGCCAAAGACGGAATATCACGATTGTTCCATTAAGGAAAATAAGATGAACTGCTCTGAAAATAAATTCATAGCAGCCATTGGTAGGGAATGTAGTGCACACATTCACACCCAAACAACAGCTGCTTAATCAAGGAGTTCATCTATGCATATTCAAATTTTGTACCAAACTGTAAAATTTCCCTCATCTGCTTCATTTTGCATGGAAGACACCATTTTGAATGCATATTTTCATCCATGCAGCATATCCAAAAGAATGAGCGCAACTATCAAAAGCATCAGTCTCATTCATGCCTGGGATCAAAGCACAGAGGCTGCATGCGTGAGCGTAATAGTGACAGACTCGTGTTGACAGAGGCGAGGGGCTAAAAGCTCTGACTGCATCATGAAGAGGGTTGACTCCTCCTCTCCCACAAATAGATTTGCCCTGCCCAAGGTTTTATCCCCATTGTTCATTAGACTTCTGAAAGAATAATTAACAAGGCTTTAAAACACAGCTTTTATGGATCACCTGCTGTCCCTCCAATATCATTTTTGTGTTTGCGCAGCAGAATACGCCAAGAAGCATTGATGCTAACGTCTGGCACCCAAATGCCTTGCAGGATCAGTAACTCTCCAATTAAAGCAATTTCTCTCAGTCTCATGCCTGGCACAAGAGCACTGAGCTCACCACAGGACTCGTCCAGACCCTCTGACCAAACTCCTTCATTAAAAGGCCTCAGCCCCAAGATGGAAATAAACTGCCCTAATACACCAGTTCAACGTGCAGATGCACGGACTCTTATGAAGCTAAACTCTATTATGTAGTGCTAAATGAAGAGTGCAAGATTATAATAGTAAACAAGCCCTGTGTTCATTAAAAGTAAGAAAAAGAAACAGGAACATTTTTCATTTTAAAGCTGCAGATTAGGCTAAAAACCATCACCTCTTATCGTAGACTGGAGCTGCAGAGTGCTGTCAGCCCCCCCCCTCGAACACCTGAATCACAGCGTTTCCTCAAAATGCACAAATATATTTGTCATGTCTGGCGCTGCCAAATCAGGAGGTAAATATTATCATCAGACAAGCAAACAAACAGTGTTTTGTGTGGTAGATAAAGGTGAAGCGTGTGGTGAGGTTAATGGGACCGGGCTATTAGCATTGTCACTCAGTCTGCCAGGTCTGACAGTGCAGCTCAGTCTGAGCCCCCCTTCTCTCCTCGTCCACCTGCTTATCACCCAGATAAATTAACTCCGGCAGACTGGAGAGGCAGGTGGAGCGGAGTGGTGGGGGTGCAGATCCCCACCTAACATAAGACAGGAACACCAGGCGCAGATCATTGCTCTGTTGACTCTAGTTAATAGCATGCGTCCGCAGTGTGTGTCAGATTGTTGGGGGTCCACGCGATTGACGTGTGGGGCAGCAAAGTAAACAGCTGATAATTAAACACAACTGGATGTTTGTCAGAGGTGATGACAGTACCCACAGACCCTCCCTCTGCTCCCCTCACTAACTTCCAACTTTGTTTGAAGCGTGAGTTTATTAGCCCAAGTTTTCCAACATCAACAGTTTGTCCTTCTTAAAGGACTCACTCTACACTGTAGGTTAGAAACTCTTCAGGAACTAGTCAGGGTCATTCAGTGTGAGAATGTTGGTTGATTTTTATGTTTTGAGTGGATAGAGAAGTCTGGTTATGGGAAGTCAAAAAGATTCAATCCCAAAGCAGAGACGTAGTTAATGGGAAAATGTTTGTAGTCGACATCAATCTGTATATTTTTTATAAATGAAGATTTGCTGCTGCATTTTCATCTGCTGTCCACGCAAAAAGTTTTAGCTGAAGAATAACTGAAATAATAAAAAAAAAGCTTTCTAAAGGGAAAGTGTCTCAGTCACTGGACAATCGAGGTTTAGCAAAAACAATGAGTTCAGTTCCTGTAAATCACACCAACGACCAACATCACTTCAGAGGGGACACAAAACGTAACAAGTCCAGTTCAAATCTATCATGTCTGGATTCAAAGCCAACTTTATGAAGACAATACAGTTTGTAATCTAATCAGATTTTGAAGATTACAAAAGGCCAATTGGTCAAAAGTTGTCCTACCTGAGGAGCTTGAAGATCGCATCAAATCTTCATTTCAGTGCATCCTCCTTCCTGAGACAATTAGTGTAGAAATGTAAACAAATCGTAGCAGTAGCAAATGATTTGGTGTAGCCACACTCCATCGTAGCCTCAGCAGGTCTACCATTGGCTCGGCTAAGTGTCGGCCGGACCAATCACAGCACAGTTTGTAGAGACATGTTGGGCGGGCTTCCGTCACTGTAAATATGTGATGTTGTTCATTGCTCTGATAGCGTTCTTCAATAAGATGTGGAGACAGTTTGAAAGACAACCATAGGTTCCTCCCCTACAACTAAGCTCTGTCTATGGGTCATGGCCAGACTATATAGCAGGGGTAGGGAACCCTGGTCCTGGAGAGCCACTATCCAGCATGTTTTAGTTGTTTCCCTGCTTCAACACAGTTGATTCACCTGTTCAGCAGCTCATCGGTCTCTACAGAAGCCTGTTAATCACCTGCTGATTAAAATCAGGTGTGTTGAAGCAGGGAAACCTCTAAAACGTGCTGGATAGCGGCTCTCCAGGACCAGCAATGATTAGCAATGAAATATATTCTACATGAAAGTTTTCTTTTACTTCCAGATTTATATTTTAGGTCAATCAGAAAGTTTCCACATCCCGCTGAGCAAAACGGACGTTTTGTTGTTTCTTGGTATATTTTTATTCTTTTATTCAGCTGGACTGTCAGTTTAACATGGGCTTCAAATTTTAAATGAAATGAAAAGTTTGTTTTTGGGGCCCTGCTATGTCTTGTGGTGTTTTGTGTTTGATTGAACATTTGTTACAATGGTATACCCCCACAGTTTATGGAGACAGTCCCCGCAAATGTAATGTAATGAGGGTTAGGCTGATGGGACTCAGATCTGTTCTGTAACGGGTTGCAGTTTTTCTCTCAGTAGACCGTCATGAAAGAAATCATCTTGGGGAAAAGGTGTGTGACACTGGCTGGCACCCAAAGCACATGACCGGAACAGGAATATTACAAGCACGGCTAAAAAGGATCAATAATTGAATTCCAGGGGATCTTGACACACATTACACACGACCATGAGACAAGAGAAAGCTTTTTTGCTCGATGAGCAAAACTGGAGGGTAGAGAGAGGTGAGTCCTCTCACCACACAGCCCCTCCCCGTGTCCGTGCCACTCAGCAATGCTGGAGCCATTGCTGTGTTAACAGTTTCTGTTCTCGTGGGACGGGAGAGCCCTAACTGTCGCCCACCTCCAGTTGGCTGAGAACGGTGAAACCACTCCACTGTGTCCACTTTATAGCGGTTGTTAGACGACACAGCGCTGCCAAGGATTGTCTTTTCTGCTGCTGAACATTTAATAGAACCAAACTATCCATGAAAGACAAGCCAAAGCCTTCATCGAACAACCAGCAAATCTGTTAGAAGGAAAATCCATCACCATGTCCAAGGGTAGCAATTTATCACACAAACTGTAACAGCTGCAAAATACAATAACATCGGCATTCGTATATAGTCACAAACCCAACAATTTTACTTAAAAAACTCCATTTAAACATGACACTGATTTTTTAAAGTAAGCACATAAAATAGTGACAAAAGGGACCATGAATCTGCCCATACAGGTGAAAAATGTGAGAAAAGCGTCGACATAAAAAGGGAACAACCCTATTTTGCTCCTAAAATACCTTCAAGTGCCTCGCTTTTTCCTTTAAAAAGCAAAAGGCTTTTTGTTAGTTTGTTGTTTTGGTTGTCTTCCTTTTTTATTGAACTAACTCCCACACTTCCTTAAAAAAAAAAACTATCTCACAGACGCAGAAAGAGAGTTTGCAGTGAAGAGTGACTAAATAATTATATGCGAATAAACACAGGAGTTGAAGTACGCCATGTGTGGAAATTTTATTTTCTTACGGTTCAAACAAAAGCAGAAACTTCTGAACTTTTTGGAAGTATCTTCAACTTTCCTGCAAGAAGAAATCAAAGAGAGAAAGCTGTTATTTTTTTTAACTCTTCCCAGCAAATATCAGAGCGGAGATTGCTTTTACTTCAGCAGTTTCATCATGCATCAGTTTTGATAAGTCAAAGACAAAAATCATTAGAACATCAACAAACACGATTTAAGACGTGTTCATGGAACATGTTCCACATTTTTAAATGGAGGAAAATGTATCTTTCATCTACGTTTTTATGTGGGATAATCTGAGCAGACGGGAAAGATAGAGTGAGATTTAAAACAGATGAGCAATCCTGGAGAGTAATGGGGACTAAACCTGTTAGTGGGGCTCGTGCTGGGTCACAGTGGTGTCCTGGGCCTCATTTAGCCTCTCCGCTGATCCTGCTGCACCTCTGTTAATTGGCTAAAGCCTAAGAAATTGCGTTAAAAGCAAACCATGTCACCTCTTCCGTCAATAAACTGGGAGAGAAACTTAAAATCAATACCAAGAAATGGAAGCAGGTAAAGGGCAGAAAAGTGGTAATTTGGGCAGTAAGTGGTGCTATCAAGTTACCAACCTACTTATTAGCCATCCTACAGCATTCCAGACACCTTCCACCTCAAATCACAGTTAAAGACTGATAAAAAAAGTTCCTCTGCCCTCTTTCTAAAGTTTACCAAGAGCAGGGAAGCACACAGAGTAGATACTGGGGTGGGTGAAAGCAGTGGAGGCTATGGGGGGGCTTGAACTCTCCCTGGTGCAGGCAGTAACAGCCTCTACACTGGAGAGGAAGAGGATCAAAGAGTACGAGTTTAAAGGGAGGAGAGGCGGTTTTAGAGTCTCTCCTCTGTTTGGGAGGCATCCAGGTACCTGTGGTGTGTATTGATGTGGAGCACCTCAGCGAGACACGCTTTCCCATCCTTATTTCCTCTTGTCCTGTTGAAGTTAAACGGGCTGTGCTTCAAAAACACCCCTTTATCAAAGACACCACTTAAATTGTCTCTCTCTTTTTCCCCGTGCAGCCCCTCTGTTCTTCTGATAAATATTATGTCTTTTCTGGCAGAAGCGCAGCAGAGGAGCCTACAGAGAGTGACTGGTTAGAAGTAATCCCAGAGAGAGGTCGGAAAAGGAAAGATGCTGGTTAGCATTTCTTCAGAGATGCAGCGCAGAATCGGGAACAGAAGTCAGATGCTATTTCGGCATGCATTGTGTGCTTTTCCCACGGTGTTCTTTGTCTGACCCACCAGATCTAATAAAAGATGAAGTTCTTTCAAGTTGCTCTACAAACGACTTTACTCTGTAGTTCGCTCTGTGTTGTCTTCTGGCTTGCAAAATAAAAAACACAAACCATCAATAAATAGGTTGTCATTCAGACAATGTGTGACCCAGAGGGGGGCTTGTTTCTGAAAAATAAATACGCAAATAAATGACATCCTCCATAAAAGCTACATTATAATGGCAGTATTCAGATTCTTATTATATAAGCACATATAGTTTTCATAATATATCTGATGTCTGATATTCATCTATTAAGTCCTGGTTATAAACCTGCAGCCATGAGGATTAGCCTCCTTGTGCTATATAGGCTGGCACCGTGTCAAAAGATAGAGAAACCAAACTACAGCAGGGATAAATAGGGTCTGGGAGAGATTATAATAGTGGATATAATAAAACTGGATTCCACTTTAATTGTGGCACCGAGAGAAAGCTTTGCAATTACGGTGCAATGAGCAGCTCTCTAAGTCTCCACACCAGCGGGGGGATCACCAATCCTCAACAACTTTAAGCTATAGTATCAGATTATGTCACGATTAATTAGACGCTGCAGAAGAACAACCCTGTGCTGTGTCCTCTTCTCCCCACATGTAGTCAAGCGGGCAAGTAAACTTAGATCAATAATTACACTAGGACTGTCCCAGCTCCTCCACAGTTCTGTCGCTAAATTTCCCACTAATTGGCCACACCAGCTGAGAAACCAGGAAACAGATTTTTATTGAGTCAGGTTATGACTGCACATAGTCTGAAGGGACAATTGCATTACATAAAGTTGCTACCTTTAATGCTAAAGACATCCGTGTAGCTATACAGATGCAAGTTGTGTAGAAATACAAAATGCAGTAAAGAGTTCATTAAAAAAAGGCTTGGGCGAGCCCTGGCTCTGTAAGCCTAGGAAACATTCATCGACCTATGCATGCATATATATATATATGTGTGTGTGTGTGTGTGTGTGTGTGTGTGTATGTAAATGTAATGTTTGTGTGTTGTTAACAACAGTCACGATTTTTGTCTTTTGTTTACGGCTGTGACCTCGTTTACCTCTTGATGCTGGCTAGTCATCCTACATATTGATTGAGAGTGTAAGAGGCCCAGGAGTCTTTTGGTTTCATCCGTGTAACATCCTTTGCTTAATTCTCCCCTGTGAGATTGATACTGAGCGCGCGGGTCTCTCTTGACAAAAGCCTGATCGAGTGAGATGTCGAGCTAACGGAACATAAGCGATGAGAAACAACAGCACCTGGAAACAAAGGAGCATGGAGGCAGAGAATGAAAGGCTCTCGGTTTCGACTTGTCGTGGACTGACTGGTGATTGTCGCTCCCGCTCTTACTGATCCATGTTTTAAGTGATGTGATGGAAAACAGCTACAAGGGGTTGTGTTTGTAATTGCTTATGTTTGGAAGTGTATATGTCTTTGTGACCAAAGACACTGCAGCACCCATTCTTTGTGCCAATGAGGACCGTGCTTTGTCCAGTTTACCGATCCCAAGGTTCTGGACTCGACTCCTGCCTGGCTCACCATTAAAGTCGTGGAAATGTTACTTCATAATGAAACGAGACTCTAAGACTGACAGCACAGGAGACCTGTTTGAACAGTCCTAAAGCAGTTTTACATTGTTTGCACCAGGGATGTCCTCAGTCAAGATTTGTGACCCCTGAGTCATTTAGGATTGAGAATCTGCCAATACAATTCTCAATCCAATACTAATGCTATAAAACTTTTTGGCAGTACATATTTGCAGTCTACATACTATAAGTACATTATGGGTATTACAATCGATGACTGTGGGTCTCTGTAGAGGATCACTGTGCAGGGTTTGTCTTGCTGTTCCTGCAAACAAATGTCTACTATCACCAGTCGATGTTATAAACATTGTTTTAAACAACAACTCGTGTTATTTAACGTCTAATCTGCTTCCCTAGTCAAGTTGAAGTGGAATATTTTGGCTTCAATGAAACAGAAACAAAGAGGCAGAGATTTTACACGTGGCGTTCTTGACACAAGGGCCTCCTGGTGCCTTGATAGGGAGGTACTACCTGGAACCCGGTGCCAGAGCACGACTGGATGAGTACCAACAGCATTCTGGTCACACATGCATGTAACACGTTAGAGGCAGAAGACTGCCGTCTCACAAACCGCTTAATTTCTTAATTCACCCTGTAGTTCAGACACAACTAACCAAGACTCAAAGAAACGTTGAAGTAATTAAATAACAGGGCAAAGATGTTCAGGGCATCAATTCCCAGCCAGCACATCTAGGTGGGCCCCATACGGAATATATTTTAGCAAGCTGTATGGGTCCCACCAGGGTTTGCCCACGGTTTCCACGATGGCCCGACAGGGGTTTGCCTACAAAGATTTTAATGGGCCGGTGTTTGAGTCAAACCCTCTGAAAACCCATGTAGGGCCCGTTAAAATCAATTTCTGTGGGCAAAAATCTTTCTGGGCAAAATCCCTGTAGGGCCACCATGGAAACCGCGGACAAACCCTATTGAGACCCATTCGGCTTGCCCATATATATTCCATATGGGGCCCACCTATATGGGCTGGCTGGGACAGTGGACACACATCTATCGACTAACCAAAACTTTGATAATCATGACACTTTCATTTGCAGTTCACTGGCATCTGTGTGTGTGTGTGTGTGTTCTTGTACTTACTACATACTGAGGACCAAAACAAGTCTTTAACCAACAAAGTGAGGACATTTTTCAAAGTGAGGACATTTTTTTGGTCCTCACTTTTTTTTAAAAGCTTACCTGTTGGGTTTAGGGGTATGGTGTGAATTAAGTTTTTGTTGAGGTTAGGGTTAGGAATACAGCAACATTGGTTATGGTCAGGGTTAGGGTATGGGTTAGGCATAATACAGTCACTAAAATGAAAAAAAAAGAATGGAAGTGAATGGATGGTCCTCACTAAGATATACGTACGAGGATGTGTGTGTGTGTGTGTGTGTGTGTGTGTGTGTGTGTGTGTGTGTGTGTGTGTGTGTGTGTCAGACAGGCTCAGGTTTGCTGTGTGATGGGCTTTACAAGTAGATCTCATTCAAAGGTAAACACAGAGATCCAATCAGGGTCGTGAGCTAGCGATGTCATTAATAACTCCAGGTTTCAGATTCTGCCTCATTTTTGGTGCCATAACTCTGATAGGATCTTAATGACAGGTTTGCTCAGACTGAATTGTTATCTCACACAACAAACATTTCATACCAACACATACTTTGCCCTCCTTACCTTAAATTCCTGAGTGTATTCCCTCTGAAAACTTTCCATTTGGAGCGCTATCTCTTTTGACATATTCTGCGAACACTGCATTTCTGTTTGCAGGCCTGTTTTTGATTAGTGGCAGGCAGCACTGACACCTTTAAAAGTGGGAAAAGTCAACTCTGGATCTATACTGTTAAGTGTTTTTTTAAAGGTTGGGTGAAGTGCTGTTAAAACCACCATCTTCTCCCTGAGGGGACACACCCAATCAGTAAAGGTGTGAGAAACAGGGAGAGTGTGATGGCCAGAGAGGCAGACATCTCTGGTGATGAAATTCAATGTGTTCCCAAGTTTGTAGAGGAGAGGCCAAAATGACAGAAAAGTAGATAATAGGTTTTGCTGTAACGTCACGCCTGAGTGTGTGTCCACACTTGGGCATCACTGGAGCGGTCCGGTTTCTGACGGTCTTATGACAGGCCTCTCCTCTCCTCATCACAGCTGCTTTTTTCTTCTTCTACAGTTTCAGCTTGCTCTGTGGATTGCTCTATTGCCTATTACTTTGAATGCTGAGCTATCAAAAAATGTCTGATTTGTTATTGATAAAGTGATGTTAAAGCAATCATAAAAATGAAACACGGCCCATTTATTTATTTGTCCCCGCCCGCTTTATTCTCGCTGTGTTGTTTTATGGTTGTAAAGCTCGTGTAATCCTCTGCACTTAAAAAGATAAGTGAACTGTAAAAGTAAAAAAGAAATATTCAGAAATGATTTTTTCAGAGTCTTTCAGCGTGCATCAATGGCCTAAAATCTCGTCGTCACCTCACCTCTCTCTCTCTCTCTCTCTCTTCCTTTTTTCCCCTCGCTGGAAATGACCTTGAAGGTATCCCTGCTGTGCTTGTCCAGACACAGAGCTCTTCGTCTCTTTTTCCTCTCTCTTCCTTTGCTCTGTTTTCATTAGCGGGCTCAGTCAGCCTGCCTGGGGACGGCCCGGTGCTGTGCTCACGTTACAGGCCTATTGACTTCGGAAGAGAGAGAAAATACTGTGGACATGATTCATCATCCATGAACCTCATGATACCAGTTTTTATCTGTAGCTTCTTTTCAATGGAGAGAACAGCAGATAAACCTCACTTTAGGTGCGTCGCTAATCAGATACACAGGCTAGACTAATTAATATTTTCAGATACCAACATGTTATCATGCATGGGCAGCGTTCAAAAACACAACCTGCAGTTGACACAAATTGTCTAAGATATGACAGCAGAGGCATTGTTCAGGCTTTTTGTGTGTTACTGATGCTCGCTATATGATATGATAATCAATCTTCCTTTTCAGCGTTGAAAAATTGCCCAAACTCATGAGGTAATGAAATAATGAAAGATTTTTTTTGCGCAAATTGACTTCAGTTCTAATCATTGTTCATGCTGACTTCCCACAAAAATGATGAAGTTTCTGACAGAAAAAAGGAGAAGATGTTTAGCTATGAGGACTCATCTGCCACCATATTAAATAGCTTCCACCCTCCCTATGCATAAGGCTACTAACCACTGCTTTAAGATCTGTTGATCTTCTGACTAAATAATTGAATAACTGATTCATTTAAATGATAATGTTGATTATGTTCTTTATAAGTTAGCATTGTGGTCTATTTGTGTTGTCTGTTCGCCAACATCATCTCCAAAAGTGCTCTAAAAGTTAAGATTGACATTGTTATTTCAGTTATGAATTTAATATTGATCATAATATAAAATGGAGACAAAACTTTGTACTTTTAACTGTAAAATAAAAACAAAAACTGAATAAGTGCCAATGTGAGCATGGTCCTGTTGGACCCCTACTTGATGTTTCATGACCCACAGTTAGACCTTGATGCTAACTTTGAGAACCACTTCTCTAAACTCTAAACCTCTGTCCTTTAAAAACTTTTTAGAACTCTGAAGCAAACATGGACTTGAATTTTTCTGATGCTTTGGGAACTGTGATGGAGCCAGCTTGTTCTGATGTATGCAGCACAGTCTAGTGGTGAGGAGAAAACTCTTAATCCCACTGAAGTTTCTGAGAAATATAAAAAGCTCAGTTCATAAACTAAAATACTGATGCAGAATAATCATCCAGGAGTGGGTTTGTCAACATTGACGAAGACCTAGAATCTAAACAAACATGCAAATATTAATTATTTTTAAAGCTTTTTTGTTAAGAGGTCCATTAATCAGTGTTTTATAAGGGTTGAGTGGGGACTTACTGAGGAACCCTGACTGTATAGTTTCTGCTTTCACTGGTCTCTCTTCAAACCCTTTCCCTGTTGGCTGAATCCACACTCAATACCCCAACACACAGACACACACACACACACACTGGTGGAGTGGACGGGGAAAACAAGTCTTTTTATAACGAGCCGTATTATGCGTATTTGGGCCATTTATCAGGACTCCTGGGAAATTTTAAGCTCCAACAAAATGTTATATACTTTATAAAGACTCAAAGATCAGTTTCCAAATTTAAATAAACAGCATTCTAGCAGCTCTTTAAAGGGGACACATTTGACCTCTATGGTCGGCACAAAACATTGGAACCACATAAAACAATTTGAGCAGCTCTTTTCGTGACATTTTCAGTACCTTCCAGAATGAACCATTTCAGGGCTGTGTCCCTTTAAGGAAAGGAGTTGTTGGCCACACCCACCCATCCCCTGATTGGCTGCTGTGAGTTGAGGCGCTCAGATATCCTGGAGTAGAGCTGGTGCTCCTACATATCCAGAATAAAAGCCTCCCTAAGCAATGACAGGTGTGTGTGTGTGTGTGTGTGTGTGTGTGTGTGTGTGTGTGTGTGTCCCTTATTGCTAGAAAACAATAAAGAATATTTTCCAATGGCTCATAGAAGAAAATATGATCCCTGAATCCGAAGTCAGACAGAAAATGATTGGGTGGTTTTGGAGTGTTTACAGAGACACTAGAGACCCAAATGGCAACACAAAAGGATGCAAAAGGTGAGATTTGCATAATATGTCCCCATTAGTGGCATGACACAGACAAAGAAAACAGTTAGCAGTCATCTTTGAGTCAGGTCGTTACATCCAGGACTTATGTATGTGCATATTCTTATGAGCTTTGAAACGCAGTCGAAGGTATTGGCAGGAAGTAATAGCCCTCAGCGGTGGATGGGTGTTTTATCACACTTTTACCCCAGTAATTAACCAGGACTGCCCTGGAATCCACTGTCTGTTCTTCCATCTCTCTCTTCTCCCTTTTATTCATCTCCTCTGTTGCAAGGGTGGGGGTTGTCTCTGCTCATATCTGCAGCTGTACAATCCCAGCTTTGAACTCTGCCATCGTGGCATTATGATAATCAAAACTGGAATACATTTTGAGAAAGTGTTTAATGCGGCAGCACACTTTGCTCTGTACACACTCAGTTTTTGACCCCATGTTTCTGGAAGGAGTCGGGAGATAAATTTCGCGGCGCGCTTTGCAGCCCACATTTGGGCGATGATGCACCTGATAGGTTGGCAGTCATGCGGCAATCAGTTAAATGACAGACAGACAGGCTCGGAGCACAGCTGCACTGTGCAGCCTAAGCCAATTGTGTGACAATCAGAGGCTGCTATTTTAGGTTTCCCTCTCCCCACAGAGAGCAGATTTCAGTGAATCGCTTGGCCCTTAGGCGTCATAATTATTCAAAAGGCTGAGCAGAGAAAAGTTGTTTGTTCCACTATTGTTTTGAATTTCTTTCTTATCACTTAATCATCTGAGGAAAGAGGCTGTGGTAATATAAAGAGAGGTGAGTCTAAACATTAGGCTTGACAACGAGAAAGGCATGTATATTTACTGAATGTAAGAACATGCAAATGACTCCAATTTTGCAATTCAGATCTGTTCTTCAGAAACTCTATTTTAAGATTCTAAACTAATTCTGAACATTCTTCAAGATAAAATAGCGTCGTCCTCAGCTCACAGAGACGTCGGTTCAAACGAGCTCTACGGTAAGACCTGACTGCTGGCTTTAACAACATCAGTCTCTGGAAATATTTCATGAGGTGTTGCGTAAAGCTTGTGCAATTTCACTCACTTGTTGCAGCTACTCAGGCATCAGTTTGAACGGCAGCTTAGCTCAAGGTTTCCCCACTTATAGGAGACCTCTAAGCGGAAAGGGCACAGGCTGCCAGTCCTTTTACCAGCTCTCCCCTGCGCTGGAAAACTTGGTGAAACAATTACAGACCACTGCAGGCTCTGTCACGTGGCGGTGTCTGAAAATGTTAGGCTCACATAAACACCAGGGCTTATGCACTGAAACCAAAATTATTAAAACTAATTACCTTGAATTAACATCTCAAAAAGTTCTCCATGCCCTTTGGAGATTTAGTTTGGCTGTGGTAAGTAACGTAAATCCATCCAGACCTCCAGGATGTGTGAGTTAAGCCTCTGGTCAGTCTATCAATGCAAAGTGAGAAAAGCTGTTTCACTCCCTGGGCTGCTCTCCGCCTCCAGCTGCATGGAGCACTACAAGTGCTCTTCGCACCCATGAAGGTGGAAGACTTATGTGTTAATCCTGAAGCCCCCCCCCACATCTAAGCTCCTGTAATAAAGCACACTCTCAATCAGGACCTGTCCCCGCCCTCCAGGCAAGGCAGCTTAGGCCGCAGCAATCACTAGCTGGTGAGCCACAGGAAAACTAATGAGCCCCTTGTCTGGATAGCCAGCACCTGCATTCCTATAGCTGTTGTATGGGGGAGCTCTCTGGGGTGCAGGGAGACTGCAGGTGGATATGATGGAGGTTTGCAAAAGGCCAGCAGTGTGCCCCACCAGGGGGATCTGTGGTGACCAGCAGTTTGCTGGTCTGAATACATAGTAGTCAAACATATTGCCGTGGCCCCGGTGGACAGCTTGAACCTTTGGCTCACTTCAGGCTAAGCACTCACTCAGAGGAGATGCTTCTGGTCTTCAGTATAAATTAGTCATGTCTTATTCCATGCAAACGTCCAGCTGCTGAGCGTGTGCTCTCCATACACACCACACATCATCCTTGTCGACTGTTACACAATATGCACACACGCTTTTTATGAAGACTAAAACAGCAGATGTTTTGGTTTGCGTTTGTTTGGTACCTTCTATAAAATCTTGTTGATAATCTTTTAAATTCCATATTCATGTTTGAGTCATTTTAGCTACATTCGTTAAAAAAACTCTAACAGTAGTTTTTCAGTCATGTTGTCAAACTTCAAATTACCTTCAACACTGCAACAATTCCATGGTGTCACCTGGTACAGGCGGTCCGAGCTGGTGTCCTGGATGTTTTCAGATCTTGTCGGTGAGAGTGGGAGCGCTTGTCTAAGTGTTTTGTTATTCAGGTTTAATTATGTCCACAGGGCCTGGGAGTGTAGGCCAATCTACAGAGCGCCTCTTTAGCCCGAGCCACAGTGGACTAGCTTGATGTCTTCGTCTTCCCTCCTCTGAACTGGATGAGCAATTAAAGGTCATATCAATTAGGCCATGTTGTGGTCTCCAGACTCATTTTGAAACAGCTTGCTCCTGTAATGTTGTCAAGAAGGAATAAATAGGCGAATGTACTGTAGCGTTTCGCTCAACGCTAAATAATAAGCGAGCCGTAATGCACTTTCGTTTGTTTATTCTTTAACTCTCTCTCTCTGATTACTCGGCCGTAACCACGCCGTACAACACTCCAACCAGGCTCTCTCTCTCCCTCTCACTCCCCGCTCCCACAGTCTTTCCGCACCTCCATGCCGGGCCCCGCCCCCTCACACTCCTCATTCAATCTGCACTCACAATGCTTGAACAGCAAGAAAGGAACACACATATAACATTTCCTAAAACTACAAGAACGCTACACTGCCCCCCCCTTACTAAGCCCTCGTCCCGAGGGTTCACAACAAAAAGTCCTTAAGGCGACCCGGAACCCTCCGAACCCTCTGAGGCCGAGCATGCCCTGTTCCCAGGGGCTGAGACTGCTCCAACACAGGAGATGAAGAAAACGGAGAACCACTGGGCGAGGAACCAGTGGTAGGGTCAGCAGATACAGGCCGCATCCCCTGCTGTGGGGGTGATGGTGCTGCACAACCTCCTTGGCGGCCATCCCCACGATAAGGAGCCAACCTGTCCCTGTGCAGTGCTACACGTCTGCCCCTAGGCGGCAGGCAGACCCTGTACACAACCTCGCCAAGTCTTTCCAGCACTTCACAAGGTCCCTCCCAGTTACAGTCCAGCTTAGGGCACCGCCCCTTTTTCCTCTTCGGGTTATACACCCAAACCAGATCCCCAACCCTGAAGTCCTTCCCTTTTGCCCTAACGTCATAGTTCCGTTTTTGCCTCATGCCCGCCTTCTGCAACTGGTCCCGAGCAAAAGCATGGGCCGACTCCATCCGGTCCTGAAGCCTTCTCGCATACTCTGGTCCTGGGGAAGCTGCCGGTGATTCAGGAGTCTTCCCGAACACCATCTCCGCAGGCGTCCGCAGCTCCCGTCCCAACATGAGAAGAGCCGGTGTGCACAGCGTAGAATCCTGCACCGCTGATCTGTATGCCCAGAGAACCATTGGAAGGTGCATGTCCCAGTCACGCTGGTGTTCCGCCGTGGTAATAGCCAGCTGCTTTGCGAGTGTTCGGTTGAACCGCTCTACCATGCCGTCACTCTGAGGATGCAGCGGTGTGGTCCTCGTCTTCTGCATGCCTAGTCTCTCACACATAGCAGCGAACATAGCCGACTCAAAGTTCCGTCCTTGATCGCTGTGGATGACTTCTGCAGCACCGAACCTGGAGAACATGCCTTCCACCAGCGCATCTGCCACGGTACTTGCCTCCTGGTCTGGTATGGCATAAGCCTCCGGCCATTTTGTAAAGTAGTCCATAGCGGTCAGCACATACCGGTTCCCCCGGTCAGAGATGGGAAATGGTCCCATGATGTCAACTGCTACTCTTT
>SSNS01000002.1:8233236-8235736 GCA_006937985.1 Aphyosemion australe
GGTGGCCTCGTGGTAGAGTGTCCGCCCCGGGACTGGGAGATCGGGGTTCGATCCCCAGTCGGGTCATACCAAAGACTTTGAAAAAATGGGACCCAATGCTTCCTCGCTTGACACTCAGCACTAAGGGGTTGGATTGGGGGGTTAAACCACCAAATAAGTTCCCGAGCGCAGCCACAGCTGTAGCTCACCGCTCCCCACGGGGATGGGTCAAATGCGGAGGACAATTTTCACCACACCAGTGTGTGTGACAAACTGATGGCTTTAATCTTACATCGGTTAATGAATCCTGGTCCTTGAGTGCTGCTATCCAGCATGTTTTAGTTGTTTCCCTGCTTCTACACACCTAATTTAATGGTTGAGTCACCAGGTTTTCAAGTTCTGCAGAACCCTGTTAATCACCTGATGATTAAAATCAGGTGTGCTGGAGCAGGGAAACAACTAAAACATGCAGGATTTCCTATGTTCTACATCAATATTCACTGTTGCATGGACAACATCAACACTGTAACATCACACAATTTAAGGCAGGTGGGGAATTCAGACATAACATGTAGCTGTTAGCTAGCAGGCTAATGCAGCGCTAACGTGTCGTGGGATGACTTTGGGTAGCGGTACGATGTGGACGATGTGTATAGAGTAAAAAAACAAATGTTCACACATGTGACCATCAGAACATTCTGCCACTCACAGGTTAAGAATATTTAAAATGTAACTCAACCCAGATGTGTGGTTTCCATGGTAACTTTTCTAAGACACTGACAGCAGGTTTAACATTTCTCTTGATCTTGGTTTTCTATGCTAATCTTCTTATACTTTTCTTTTAATTATTATGAATTTAAAAAAATAGTTGGTTTAATTTATTTTCATTTCTAGTATAAATGTTTTTCATTGTAACAAATTAGGGCTGGGCGATATGGCCTGAAATCAATATCACGGTATATCGAGGAGTGCACCTCGATAACGATAAATGGACGATAACTACGTGCGCAAAAACAAAAGTTGTCCACTAGATGGGGCTGTCACGTGTAATACGTTGAGTCACGTTGTCATGTGACTACGTCGCCAACCTATGCACACCTTTTCATTTTTTTTATTATTGAATTTATTGACATGAGAAAAACGACATCGATCAGAGATTTCGAAAACAATAAATTTTCGATTTATAGCCCAGCCCTATGACACATGAAAAACAGTTAGTAGTGTTAAACTACATATTGAATTATCAGTAATGCATCATTAACCTTCAATTTGGGCACGTTTTAATATGTCGTTACATCTTTGTAAAACCTCCTTTGGTCTATTTTAAAATATGTCACAACACAGAACCTGAAATGACTCAAAATGTATGAAAGTCACTTTGCATAGTGATAACCTTTGACTTTGTGTGTGAAAACTACACTACCATGCTGCAGCGTCCTGTTCCTTCACCGTAGATAGATGACAGAGGAAAAACTCAAAGTGCACATTAGATGCAAGATCAGAGATACAACTTGACTATTGTTATTTTATGTGTTATTTTATTAGATAAACCAGTATTTTCAGACAATTTAGTTAAAAAGTAAAGACTGTAAATAAGCTTCAAATGAATGATTCCTAGTGGATTCTTCCCACCTCTCCATTATTTCTGATTCCATTTAGTTTGATTGTCACAATCTTTTTACATCCCTTTAAATGCCATTTAAAGTTTGCTTTACTGAGATGAATATTGGCTGTGATAGTGACACTAGTGGGTCTTCATGCTGTCTTTACAATATACTTTAGGCATGCTTCCCCCTCATTTTTGTCTGTTTCATTCTTTTTTAAGTGAGCCTGGAGGACAGCCTGCTGGCAGGCAGGGGTGCAGAGAGGTTTTCTCTTGCTGTATATGAGTGAGGGAGACAGATGGAGCATGCCAGACAGTGGTTTGTGGATTTATCCAGATTTATGATGGGAGGAAGTGATGCTGGATGCTGAACAGTGAGAGCTAAGGAGTAAAAGGGATGCAGGCAGGCCGGCTTTCAGTGCAGGATTCTGAGAGGCAGGAAGCTCCTGGATGGGGAGGAGGTGGGGTCCCAGCGCTGTGGTGTGTTGTTTGAATTGATTTAGTTTTATTTGAGCACGCTGCTCTGTGTGTTACAGTTTCGTCATCTACTGAGGAAAGCGTCCTTGCCTTCACATTGAAGTCCATTACGTCCCTCCCAGGACTCAAAGCGTTCTCGCTGATTGTTTGATTGGCATCTGCTGAGGTTTCTCTGTCACACAGGCATCTTGTCCTATTCTCAACCACTTTATCCTTACTGATCTCCCCACTAACATGAGTGATACAGAAACATTAATAATTCATGTTGTCATTCCATTTCAAAAGCTGAAGATCATAAAATAGACTGTTAGGTTCTTTGTTTTGTGCCGTTTGTAACAAAAGCGGAACCTGCTCTATACAATGATCAAGAGGTAAAATGTGATTCATCATCATAGGAAATGTTTATGCTATCATAGAGAATATGCCTTTGATAAACTACTT
>SSNS01000002.1:8240736-8313236 GCA_006937985.1 Aphyosemion australe
CTTACTTACTGGAGAGGTCTGGATGGACACAGGGCCAGGGCAGGGAGGTAATTAGGGAGGGAGTGGTGGTCAATGACGGGCCGCCCTGCACCCCCAAGCCTCCAGCCTCCAGCTGCTTTGTGCGTTGTACAGCCCACTCAGAAGGGCTGATGAGGAGGCAGGCTGACCTTCAGGCCTGGCACACTCTTCCAAGTGTGTGTTCAAGGAAAAAAATTGCTAAGCCAACGGAGGTGCCTCCCTGTGTCTCTTCCCATACACTCCTTTGCAGCAATATGTAATGGGCCCTCTCCTCATACACCTTCAAAATTCCCCCACCACAAAGTTGCTCGGAGAGAATTTGCAGACTGAGGGTTGAATACAAATAAGGCGTCGCCGTTTTTCCTCAGCTTCACGTTTTAAACCTTCATCTGCCCAACTCACATCAAGCTGTGTTAGTAAGTGGTTACGCCAACTTCTTGTCCCTCGCTCTAAACTATTGCTGTGCAGAGGGAAATCTCAGCAAGGAAAGGTAAAAGATTTATTGCACCTTTACTTGTATTGTTGTTACTTAAAAGTAAGTTTTCATGCATGATTGCAGAATGAATGATTTGATCTTTAGCATCAAATGCGTCGTTATTGGCTCAGGCTGTGACATTGGAGAATTTATTCTCTTGAAGGCCATAAAGCTGGCCATGGGCGGACAAGCGTCTCTCTTAGATGGGCCACATAAAGGAACAAGACCCTATAAAAGGAATGTCACAGGAAGTGCACTGAATGTCATTAATAATAAATCACAATTGTCTGAAACTGACCTGGCAGTGAGTCTGAATGTAGAGGAAAACCTCAATGTGGAGGGAGAGCACCTCTATTTATGTCAATCACCGCCTGGAATCTGGCCTTTTATTACTACAAGAAGCAATTAACCTTTCAGAAAACAGTGTCACTCAAGCAAAGACAAAAGAGCATTTTGGAGATGTTCAACAAGTCCTGCGACAAATGCCTTTGATAGGGGTGATTTGAATGGTCAACCTGCTAAAAATGAGGCCATAGTTGCCTTACCCTTTACATGTTTCTGAAAATAATCTGGCTTCACAACCGGCAAGTTCACACCGGACTTTTCATGCAAGAAGCAAACCATTCCTTCTACCCATGAAGCATGCCCTATATTGTGTCTCCAGGAGAACAAAAGAATCATCCACGAGAACCTAGAATAATTGAATTAATCATTTAGACCAAATCTCACATTAAAAAGTATGCTTTAAAAGAAAAGCTAAACTTTGTACCTCATTCATGTCTCTACTAATCAAAAACAACAAAACAAAACAAACTGTAATGACCTGCTCCCAAATGACTATCCCAGATCTTACGTTGAATTAATCACTCTGTTTTTATTTTTATCACAATCCCCCTAGCGGTTGTGTTCCTTTGAATCTTCGTGGTTTATCTACTTTACTGGTTTGCTGCAGTCATGTAACTCTAACCACGGTTATAATAACAAGACCGATCATACAGTTGGAAGCTTTAGTGGCTGTTGCAAATTTGATATAAAATCTGCAACATTTTTCCAAACTTTTAAAATAGTTTAGTTAAATTGTTTTGATTCTGATGTTATTTTTGCAGCAATTGGAAAACAGAACCATTCAGGGGAGTGAATAGTATTTTTACCTCCTTCTGTGGGACTTTGATAAATATTCTGCAATCAGAACAACATGAATGAAGAGTGTGATCTGGAATCCCAGCCTCTCAGACTCATTGCTAATTAAAATACCTAGGCACATAATGCATTTACAAGAAAAAATATTGTTGTCCTTTGCACAAGTATAGTAATGTCTCTAAAAGCTGTTTATCAGTGGTAAATGGTAATCTGTCAAGTTTTCAAATTAGTCTAAGTGATGCAAATCATTTCTAAAAATACAAACATTTGTACATCTGCACATGCAATCACAAATTACACCCAGCAACACAAACAGATGCATACAACTCACTATAAACATTTCAAAATGTACCATCAATAATTGGTAAAAACCATATATTCTTGTCTCTAAACAGCTGGATGCTAATTAAATTGGGCTTATTGCACAGCTCAAATGAATGAATATGCTGTGGAGCAGCGGGAGAGATGGCTCTGAGAAACAGGCGGTCAGTGTGTGTCCATTTTAGTGAAAGTCATTTATGTTCGCTGGCGAGGTCAGTGTGGAAGCATGTTTTTGCTTCTATGTGTCTTAATTGGAAGGCGTCTGAATCCTGGGGTTAGCACACCTGCTCATCTATCTCTAGCTGCAACGCTATGGTCTCCTTCGTAAAAATCCAACAGGAGCCTGCGGGGTGAGTGTATGTATATGTGCGTTTGTTAGGCGCGCATAAATATTCAAAATAAAACAAGCAATTTGGATGTGACAGTTGTGTTTGGCTGAGGATCAAAAGATAGGAAGAGATCCTGCACTCGTTGTGATGCTAAACGAGATGAAAGGCATTTCTTAGATTAAAAAAACAAAACCCTTCAACTGCAAAGGTAGTTTCAAAAGCCCGAGAAGCAATTTATTCATTTCTGCACTTACCACAGGTTTATAAGTAGGCAGCAACAGATTAGGCTGATGAAAATGATGGAGAATCATTTTATGTATCTGCATATGAACAGCACTAAAAATTAGCTTCCCTCAGAAGAAAAAAGTCAGTAGAATACATTTAGTGCCTTTTTACACGAAAACCCCAAAAAGACTAATTTGCCTGATTTTATTGCTGCATAAAATAAGACATCATTGTACGGCTTTTCTGGAATAATATAGCTTTCTCTAAAACCATACCATGGATCATAATTACTGAGAAGAGTTAATGGCTTTAAGTACATTCAAACAATCCGTGAACTGCACTTTTTCTGCAGACTTCGTAATAGTTTAAGTTGTAATGAAATTCATCATTCAAACAATTCGTTTATTGTGTTTCTTGTTTTTAGTTACTGATAGTTTTCTTGTTGCTCTTTTTTCAGTAAAGTTTCTGCATACAGCAGAGATTTTCTGGATTGCAGCTGTTATAGACTCATGCGGATTCATTACACCTTTGTGGTATTTCTTTATTGTTTGTGACAAGCATGTTGATGTTGCTGCTTTGAATTGTCTTGACAGTTTTAGGCTGTTTCTACTATTTTCACACCATGCTCTGAAGATCATGCTCCAGGTGATCTTATACTTGTGTCCTTTAACCTGATTTTAACTGGGTGCTGTTGGTTTGATACTCATTACCCTAATCTCTGTCTCAAACAGCTCTTCTTTGGTCTTGATTTTTGTTCCCCAAACATAAAAACTTATTATTAAGGTAGAAAAACACAATCTGTTGGGGCTGGGTGCTATGTGGCATGTCAACAGAAGTAAAAATAAATAAATAAATCTGAACAAAATCCGTCTAACCCTAATTTCTATTATTTTTTTTACAAAATGTTGTCCTGGTCTTGACACACCATTCATTATTGTCACAGTCCCATTGAAAAAAAAAACACATTTTAGTGTCACCTGTGATTTTCTTTTAGCTCTCTTCCAGTATTTGTTGCCTAGAGGGTTCTTAAACTTGTTTTTAAAACTTTTCTCTCCGATTTTTTGATAATTTCAGAACAAGTGGTTACCAAGAAATTAATTTTCTTAAATTTGATTACAACTTACAACCAAAAGAAATAGCATTGTTTGGCACAACAGTTTGCCTGAAGTGCTCTTTAGCCACGGACATGCCACACAACCTTTACAGATTTTTACTGAGAGACTTGGGACCATGGGACATGAGAGCCAACTGAGCTCCTATGCAAACGCCCATGAGGAGGATAGTTCAAAAAGGTCAACAACATCCTGGTTGGTGGTTGTGTTTCTGATGTCCCTCTTTTTCATTGGCTGTTGCTAGCGCGTGTTTGCAGTTGGCTCAGGATTCAGGGTTCACATCACATGATTGTTTCTAGTTTCAGTTCCAAGAATTCAAACATGTTTGATTGACTTCAGCAGGTGTGATTGTCTCTGTCCCTCCTCATACACTAAACATGCCCACTGTCCACATCAGTGCAGACTGGTACAGACTTTGTCCACCTGGGAGTCAGGGATAATCTCCACACTGATCTTGCTGCAACTCTTTGGTTTAAGTTTTGACAATGAAGTGCAATGTGCTCTGTAGTTTTATGAACTTGCTTAACTTAATTATTTCCCATTCCTCAACAAATGGTGACATGACACAACACCTCCTGGTGGGGCTGCATGGTGGCACAGTTGGTGTCTCACAGCCAGAAGGTCTTACAGTTGGAAGTGACTTTGGATAAAAGTGTCTGCTAAATAAATAAACATAAATCTCCTTCTCCTGTCCTTTGATATAATGCTGTTCTCTCTATTGTTCCCCTTAGAACTGCACGTGAATAGTTTTTAGCCTTGACTTGCTAATACAACTGAGGAGCATCAGTGTTTCCATGGTTACACATCAATTTCAGAGAAAATTTTGCAAAAAAAAAACAAACAAAATATGTGATATTACAAAAGAAATAATTTATTTTTTAGGATAAAACTTTTTTGAATAGAGTTACATTATACCAACGTATGGCTAATATAATGTGTGGGTCGGTTACTGGATCCGAACGAGGACTGGAGTTTAAATTTTGAGAATTGCTGATTCTTAGGGCCGGAATATACTTGCTGTTTAACAACGCATACATGTGTTTAAAATGGCTGCCACGCGTAGCTTGCGTTGATTTGAAGCGTCGTTTGTGCGCGTCCTCTGAAATTAACACGACTCGACGTGCCCAAACACTGCAATATAGGAGTAGGTGGAGTTGACAAAACGAGCAAGACAAACTCACCATGAGGTCTTTCACACCATCTATGATACTGCTGCTGTCTTTTTATCTGCTGTGATCTCAAAATTAACCAGTTACTGATCTCTTTTATTGACGCCATGTTTGTTTTGGTTGTACCCACAAACCCATCTCTGTATCCGGTCTGAGTACTCTAGTTTGCCCCCTTGTGGAACACTCCAGTACTACATGCAGTGCAGCGCCACGTAGCAGCAAGCATGTGAACAAAGACGCGGCCTGTTGCCTGCGACAACGCGAGGTTAAACAGCAAGAATTTTCCGGCCCTTAGAATCTGTTGTTGCAATCCAGCCACATCTGCCTTTAAAGCAGTGGTTCTCAATTACTTTTGGTGAAGCCCCCCCTAGGGTACATAGATTTTTTCGCGACCCCCCCCCCCCCCCCCCCCCCCCCGGGGGGAAGGGGGGGGGGGGGGGGGGGGGGGGGCTACTTTGAATTGGCCCCCAAAATGCCTAGAAACGGCCCTGGGTGTGGGACAGTTTTGAAGGTGATCTTGAAGGTGATATAAATATTGCTTATAAGTTATTGCTTTATAAAGTTACAAACGAGTAGTGGGATAAATCTACCTGCATTTTCCTTTTCAAGCACTTTGTTTTATTTTTTTATGCAACCATTTTCCTGTCCTGTCTGTATTTTAGCTGCATCTCCTCTCAATCCTCCAGAAAAACTGCTGCCTGGCTTCATTTTTCACCATGAGCTACTTTAAGCAGATCAAAGCGATCTGTCAAAAATAGCAGAGTGCGCTGCGCTCGCTGCTGCGCCAGTGAGGTAAAGTCGCAGAAGCACGGGTGATGGACCGCAGCAGCGGAGCGCGTCAGACACAAATAAAAGACAGAAAGTTCTTGTATTTTTAATTCCAGAACTTGACAGGATGTCCAGACAGACCTCTGAATCCCTCTGTCAGCGCTTCTCTTCAGCGCTCCTCACATGACATTTGCGCACAGGCAGGTGACCAGTTCACGCAGAGCAGAATGTGCGCTCGGGCGGCAGCAGGAATGTTAATTAAAGTGAAATCGTTTAACTGTGTTGTTTATATGTTACTGGGGAACTCTGGTCAGCTTGTGTGGGATAAATATTAATGAAAAAAGAATGGATATTTAACGGTTTTATTGAATATTTATTATTATTTTAAAAATAAGCGAAAATAGATCATGCTGCCTCTGGCTGCCAACAAATGATTCTTTCCATTTCTCATATAGAAAGAAAGGAAGTTATGTTCAGAAAAAAACATTTTATTTAAATAAAATCAAACAGTGGTGCAGGGCAGCTCAGGGAAACAAAGATGAGGCATCTTTTTAACATTACCATGTTCAATAGGGCTGTTTATACGTCACTACCAAACAAAAAATATAAATGAAACAAAAAGTAAGAAAAATCTAAATTTCTCTTCCATGGATCATTTGCACTGCTCCATTAAATAAAATCCATGTTTGGACTTTTTCTGTGTTCACGAATCAGTCCGTGCATGTATTGTGGGAATCTGTTTTACTCTCCGTTGGGGAAGCTCCGAGCGGGGTGGGGGGAGGGGTTGGGGGGGTCAGGTGCGGTGCGCCGCGCCCCCCCTGCTCCTCCTCCGCGCCCCCCTTGGGGGGCGCGCCCCACTAATTGAGAACCACTGCTTTAAAGCATCCAGATGGAGCATCAGGATTAGTACCTTCATCAAAAACCTTCCATATCCAGTCCACTGCCCTCTGGTGGAGGGTCTGCAGGTAGCAAGAGCCCATTTTATTTGTTTATTACTCGTTTAATGTTGAAGTAGATAAAATTAAACAGATAATTATGAAATTCTTATACTAATAAACTATTCAGTATAAAAACTAAATTTAGTATCAATTAATTGCATTTTTCAGGCTTTTAACCATCTGCATAGAGATTTTTATTATTATTTGTTATTACTGGATCTTCTTAGGCCTAAAAATGTACCAATTGTGAATGTGGTCATTTATTTTGTTTGTGACGTTCAGGTGTGTGAACAACCACCACGATATAGGGACTGAAGAACTGCAGCATTAACACTGTCACAGGCATCCTCAAGGCAAAAACAGCAGCAGCAGCTAAGAGCTGTTGATTTTGAGACCTGCCTCAGACACCTCATTGGCATCACCTACACACTGCATTGTGTTGTTCTGTCCATCACTTTTTAATTATCTGTGTGCCATCTTGTTGTGTTCTGTTCTGCATTGTGCGACAGACTGATTGACAAGAGCTACAGAAAGAGGCTGGGCCCAACCTATGCAAAGTTAATCAGCTATGTGGTATACAGATATGTGAAACTATTTAGTAGACCATAGCCAATCAAATTAAAATGCCCCCGCCAAACTTTGGTATTTAGCAGACTGTGTCAGATGTGTTTTAACTCTTTCTTCACCTCACTAACTTCCTGAGCACCAGCTGAGGAAGGAAAGCACCTCTTAGAAATGTTTTTCTTCTTAAATATAAATGATTACAAAAACCCTTAAGTATTAGATCACATAGTTATATTTGTGCTGTTTTTGCATACTTTAATTTGTTCGTCACATAGAAAACGAGTCTGAAGAGAGGTTTTCAGAGTGGAAGATATTTTTCTCATTTATATCGACTGTTTTAATCTTTGGGCTCAAAAGCAAATCAAAAGTATTGCTTTTCAACTCTAAGACTAGCTCTGGAAATACTGGATCAGTTTATTGTGTTTTTGCGTGTGCTGGTCCAACGTGCGTCGATGTGTTCGCCAGCCACTGCAGGTTCGTGGACGTTCTTCTCCCTACAGCTACCACTCTCTTAAAGAGGCTCTACTCTGAGAGATTAAGACTGCCAAACCTTTGCCTCTCCCTCTCCTTTTAGAGTAATTACGCAATTCTGCCTTCATGAGTGAAGAGGGGAAAGAGGCACTTAGATTCATTGAATGCTAATTCAAGCAGGAAATTCAAAAGGGATCTACATATTTTCACATTATGTGTACAAGGACAGGATGAAGTGAAATATTAGCCAAACATTGTCACGCGAGGAGGGGTTTGCACTCGTGCAAACAGAGGTTGGGGGGGGGGTGACATGGTGTCACAATGCCTAGTTTTATTTTGTCCCATTTATAATGAATGAGACTGAGAGAGAAAAATAGTCTTGGCAAATATCTTGGCATGTGGGTGCTTAATATTTTAAGAGAAAAGATGATGAAGGCTACATAGAAGATGGACTTCATGCAGAGCAACACTGGTGTTTGTGTCTGCTTGATATATATCTTGATTTGCTCCTCGTTCTGGTTTGTCATGAGACAGTCCTCTGCTCCTTTTTGAGATGCATAGAGGGGCAGAGAAAGCTAGTGGGCTGACTGAGGCAATTAGGTCTATTATTAGTACGACAGGGGAAGGATTGATGCGCACAATAGTCAGTGTGTAAGCAGAAAGCCTGGCTACGTGAAGGAAATTCTAATAGTGAGAATTTCCTAGATTATATGGGCCTTCATTAACATTTTCACACATGGCTGCCTAACAAATGAGAAAAGAGCCCTGGCATACCAGCAGATTTATCACGTGCACACAACAGCCCAGCTAGCTCCTTCTCCCTCTCTACAGAGCCCAACGCGCCCTACTGTTCTCACAGCAACATCAGCTATGCACTTTTGATTTCCTTAGCTCTTGAATAATGGGGCCACAGGACTATGATATTGTCCCAAGTAGCATAAAATGTAAAGGAACACAATGTACGCGTGGCTATCCGTTCAGTGGCCCCAGACAAACCAAGGCTGTTCATCTTCACGCTGTTCCTACTGTGGTTTCGGTTCGATTTTCCCAAACGTAGGGAACAGGCTCTCCTGCACTTGTTCCTAAATATTCTATTTCCTGTCTTAATTTGGCATGAATTGTCCCTCTTAAGAGCTGAAACACAGGCAGGCCTCTTCCCTGCAGGGCAGGCCCACTTGAATTAACTGTGTTGCACACTTTACATTCTCTGCTCCCTGACATCTTGAGAAATGTTCCCTGGGATCTTTTTTTCCCACAGAGAGGTTCATTAGAATGACAAATAGCATCCTGCCATAAAGTAGAAAACATCAACACGCACAACAGAAACTGCGATCTTGCGATCTGAGGGAAGTGACATGCAGGGAGGGAAATGAATTAGACTCCATTAGATTCTATGTGATATCAGTGGCTAGGGCTATACCTTCCCATCGTTTTAAAGATTCTGCTGACTCACTCCTATTATTTTTTATTGTATTTTTAGACTTTCTGAGCCTTTCATGGATTGGAGCTGGAGTGCTTTGTGCTTCTTCAAGTTGGAAAGCCCGTGGGGCTTTTTCCTTTAGCTTAGAACTAACGTATTTGATTTAAGTTGATCGCCTGGATGATACTGAGAGGTTCTATTTGAAGAGTTGAGCCCAGCTCTCTCAGAGTGGTCTAATCTTCTCAATCTTTCAGTAGATGCCATGTCAGCATCAGCAGCAGCTCGGGTCGGACAATGAGCAGAGAGGTCAGAGCTCCTGTCTTCATTCAACTTGTTTTGAAGATGTTTGCATGAATGACCTGTTGCTGTTTAGGAAAAAAGAACGTCAGCAGTTCACAAAGCTCCTCCATGCTTCATTCTCTTCATGGCTGCCCTGGCAGGCTGCCACCACAGCCTCCGTATCAATAATGAACATTTTAAAGAACAGCTTAGGCAAGTGCAAACCAGCCTAATGTCCTTAAGACAAAAAAGATATTGCCATGGACAGGGAGGGGGGGGGCAGAAATCAATTTCCCATTTGCCGCTTTAATTTCAGCAAGATGGGCGGTGAGATTAGGGCTGAAGGCACCTGTAAGCCCCCTCTCTGATGAGCTTTACCTGGGCCTGCTGCAGTGACTGCCCTGACCCTTTAGCTAATTAAAGTTCTCAAATTGATCCACAAACAACGTGATACAGATCTGTCCTCTGCCACCCTCTGCATCACATCTTGTTGTGGAAATTGCCCCATGATGGCCTCATAAAACAACAGTTGTGCTTGTCTTTGTGATACGTTTGTTACCATCAGTTAGATTGCCTTTTTTTTTCGATCGCAGTGATGACCGCTCTTATGGTTAATTGCAAAACATAGTGTGATGACACTATCTCCAAGGTATTTTCCTGTTTCTTTATGGTTTTCAGTTTTATTTTTATAAAGCAGGGATGTTCAATGTTTACATTCAAAAATCCAAATGTGAATTTCATATGAGGTCTGAAACATCTAGTGATTGTCAGTCAATTTGGTGAACTTTTTTTTACTTTGATGTGACAAAGTTCCTTTTTATACAAGAATGAATGTATTAAATAGAATTTAAAGTGCAACAAAACAATGATATGTGTAAAAGCTACAGCGGTTCTGAGACAGTCGACTTATAAGGAACCAAGAATATCTCTAAACAAATTTGACCTTACAAATATCACGTAACACATTCTCTAATTATGACTCAACAGAGGATTTCCAGTCCATACTCTGCACAGATGTTCCTGTACACTATGCCAGCCACTTGGTTGTGGTGTTCGTGTAGGATTTCTTGATCTCAGCCACTTCAGTTATCTGTCGGTGGAACATCCCACGTAGGGGTTTGTTCTCCCATGATGGTATTTCCATCATCTCCTCTTCTGTTCTTCATTGTCTGAGACATTCACTGAGCACATCATCTGTTGGGGCCTTGTCCTTGATGTACTTATGGATCTTGGCTGTTTCAACCTGGACAGTGTCTCTCACACTCACTAGTCCTCGGCCTCCTTCCTTACGGCTAATGTACAGTCTCAGGGTGATGGACTTGAGGTGGAACCCTCCATGCATGGTTAGGAGCTTCTGTGCTTCTGTGGTCTGTATTTCTTCCTTTGGCCATTTGTTATTCCTGCAGGATATCTGATTACTGCCAGGCCATAGCCATAGCTAGATGTTGTTCTTGCCACTGAGCTGACTTCTTAGGACCTGCCTTACTTGTTGTATGTATTTGGCTGTGGCTCCTTTCTTTGCGGCTTCATTGAGGTTGCCATTTGTTTGTGTGATACCAAGGTACTTGTAGCTGTCTTCAATGTCTGCTATTGTTAACTTCTGGGAGTGTGACCTTCTGTGTGGACTACCTTCCCTTTCTTTGCCACCATCTGACCACACTTCTCAAGTCTGAATGACATTCTGGTATCAGTGCTGTAGATCCTGGTGGTGTGGATCAGTGAGTCGATGTCTCGCTCACTCTTGGCGTACAGCTTTATGTCATCCATGTAGAGGAGGTGGAGTACACTTTAGCTGGTTGGGTCGAGAAGAGCCGGTTTATTTGAAAGTGCTGTTTTTCTCATTGTACCTTTCTGGAGATCTGACAGTTGGCTAACGTCTCTCCAAGCTGCCTTGATTTTGGCCTCCAACCTTCTTTTCCATGGTGGGTATTGCTTCTCATGGTTGCTCATGCTCTTATAGTCAAGCATCTCAAGGATCACTGCTGCTGAAGTATATATCAGCTTATTGGTTTCAGTGATGGTGGTTGTAGGAATCTTTCCCAATGTTGCATTCACATCTTCAAGAATTTCTGATGTTCATTCAAGCCGTGATCGTGTCTCTCAGGCCAGTTGCTGCCTCATTCAGCACCGTTTACTTGGGCCTTTGTACCCAATCAATGGATGGGGAGTTGATGTTAACTCCCCTCTGACCTTGTGTCCTGGCTCCCCCTTGCCGTAGCATTTATGTTGTATCTCGTCAATCTCAAGTTGTGATAGCAGTTGCCATCTGTAGATGTTGGAACACTGAGCTACTAGCTGTTTGGCAGTTAGTGTTGAGTGCGGGTTTTGAAGTAATCATTCTTCCCGCTTTCTCTGCATGTAACCCCTCTGACTAGGGTTACTGGAGTAGTAGCATTACAACAGAGCCAGGTTCTCGCATCTCACTAATTTCCGTCAGGTTCTAGTAGCCCACTTTTCATCAGGTTTTCTGGTTCCCCAGCACCTAACGCAGACCTTGTTTAGCTGGGCGACGTCTGAGCCGACATCTTGTACATTTCGATTTCTCTCATGGTAGGCAGAAGCGCTAAGGGTCTTGCCTAAGGACCCATGCTGGATGTTGGTATTTGCCCCAGCACGGATTCGAACCTTGGGTGCCTCACTAGTTGAGCTATCCAGCTACTATATATATAAAACAGAAAGAAACAAAGTTATTTTATACCTTTTATGTTGTGGTCATGTCGTCCTGAAGCAGCATGCATCTCCGTGCTTTAGTTCTTTTCTAATTCTTTCTTTCAGAATAATCCCATGAAAGTATCCCAGCCTTGTTACACATTTGCTTTACACACATAAAATCAAGCACAGTTTAGAGAGCAGTGTCTTACTTTGTTTATCTTTTATTCTAGTAGCTTGCTCATGAAAGTAACACAAAGGCTGACATGGATTGAACTTGGTTTAGATTTCAAGTTGTCAAAATTACATAATAGCCCGTCTTAGCAGTCATGTGCTGTGCTTTGGAGAGCTATTTTTAGCCACCTGCATGTTGCTGCTTCCCTCTTGTACAATGGTTGTCAGCTCCATTGTGGTGAATTTTTAACAAGGGCCTTTTCCTAAGCCCCTCAGAGGAGTTAATTAAAGTGATAGAGGCTAGAGCTGATGAGCCACACCACCCTGACCTTGAAACTCTACTTTCCCCACCTCCACACAATTATACCTGCATAATCAGGACACACACACACACACACACACACACACACACACACACACACACACACACACACACACACACACACACACACACACAATCAAGTGAACCCTAAAAGACCCCCTCGGCCACAAACCTGCCAGTCCCAGAGCCGATGAATCACAGTGAAGTACCACATTATTACAAGGCTTGGCTACACTGTTTTACAGAGATAGTTTTTATTTTGCAGCATGATTACACCAATAATCACTGCAGTTCCTTGTGTGTGAAAGTGGCATATTTGTCATGTTTGGGTGTGTTTTCTTTTTCCTTCGTGTTTCCTAATTGCATCTTTTCTCCCTCTTTTTATACAGCCTCCTTATGTGTCTCTGGGTCTCACTGTCTCCACTCTGATGGCATGGCCTCTGTGGAAAACACGAGACAGTTTGGTGTTTGGTGATGGGGTGCATGCAAATGATCTCTCTGTCAAGGCTGCTTATTCTAATATGACAGCATAGTGAGTTATCTGGTCTGCTCTATATTAGCAACCAGATCTGCAGCTGCCAGCTAGAGGGTGGAGATGTGTGTGTGTGTGTGTGTGTGTGTGTGTGTGTGTGTGTCTGTGTGTGTGTCTGTGTGTGTGTGTGGCACCAAGCTAGACGGTCTGAGACAGAGGATAGATGAAGACGTGCAAGAGAGGGAAAGAGAGAGAGAGAGAAACCAGCCAAGACAGGCATCATATAAGCAAAAGATGAGAGGATGAGCGAGAGACAGAGTGTCTCTCTGTCCCTGTCCTCTCACCCATCCTACCCCTCAGTGTTAGTGCTGTTTAGTAGAGCTGTCTCTTTCAAGAACGCCACCGAGACATAAATAAAGAGAAAATGAGGGGGGAAAATGTTTTGGCGAGAATGGGATGTCACAGCAGATAAGCATCACGAGCTGCTCCATATTTATTATGTGCAACAATTTGACTAACCAGAGAATTTAGATTAATAACACTGGGCCCCAGGAAGTAATTTCCTTTTTGCGAAAGTGATTTACATGGTGCATCGCTAAGAGAACAGCTCTCGCAGGCCTTTTTGTTGTGTCAGCTCAAAATAATGACATTTAAAGTACCAACCAAGGTTAATAGGCTTCCTCTATGGTTATGAACTTTTTGTGCGGGCCCCTCCCTTTTTTCTCCCCATGAATCGACCCACTGCTTTTATAGTTTCAGCGTTCACACTCACTGTAAGGCACCTGTCTCCTGTTTCCCAGAGCCTCACTTGGACACTATTCTAACCGTAAACCTAAACCTACGCCCCATCCAAAATGGATGCCTCTATTGATCGTGAGGAAGTTACTATTAATGATAAGGTTACGCCCAGGTTTTCTGAAAATATGGGAAATTCTTAAACTATTACATGCTCTGCCAGTATCAATCATACCTTCAAAGTGGATAAAAAAGCTATTAAAGAGGTCCTTCACTCATATTTTTAATACATTTGCAGTGGTCTCTAGTAGGATTAAATGCCTTGTAAGTCATACTCTGGTGTCCCTGTTTCAGCACAGAGAATTTAGCCAGAGGAGAAGGTAGCTCCGGCAGGATTCTTATTTCCTGATATGTGGACATCTATCCTCTGATTGGCTAACAGCAACATGACTCTACCACTGACTCTGTATCTCTGCAACATTGATGTTTTATCTCCACAAGCTTGGAGGAGTTCTGCTAATGCTAACAGTTAGCTTCTACTAGCAGAGACGTTCTCTGCTGTTTCCTGGACGCTAAACCAACAACAGCCTTCTCCGTCGTGAGTCAAGATGGGTGAGTCCATGAATGTTCAGTGACAGTGTGACGTAGATCTGTCAGGATTTTCTAATCCTAGAGTTTCACCGTCTATTTTCTATCAGAAGCTAATGCAGGAGATAGGTGGAGGAGACTATTTTCACGTTCAGTCTGCATGTTAAACTCAGAGTGACTGATCATTTTCAAAAATAATAAGTAAAAAAATGATTTTTCAGTGAAGGGACTCTAGTATGATGTATTTGAAGACTGCTTCATGATAAAAAAAGCAGGATACTCACAGAATGTTGAAGTTATTCAACATACCTCATCAAGCCCCACCATCTCTCTGGACATTTCTGACTCAAAGCTCCAAAGAACTTGATGGAGCGTACTTTACAGGTACTGGAGCTACTGCACCTCCTACATGTGTCTGTGTTTGGAGTGGGGCAGTGGGCGGTTAGGGGCTACTAAACTTCTCTAACTCCAGCTGTAAAGGCTCTGCTTGGACAAGGCCTGCCCACTCGCGCCCACTCTCATGTTTTGTATAGATGTATTTTTGATGTGGAGTCCATCCCCGTTTCGGGCAGGTGTTTTTAATGAGGTGCGCCCAACATCCCAGGCAGTCTGCAGGAGGGTAGAGTTATTGATAAATCATTAACGTTGGTGGAAGAAGTGTGGAGGAGTTGTAGCTTGTGCTCCTCTTGAGAGCTGTCTTACTCCTGAATATTTCATCGACACACAGATGTGCTGCTGTCTGTGTAACTGCTCATGACTCCTCAGCTCTCTGCCATTACACAGCAGTGGATGGTAATCCTCGTTCCTCATACAGCGGGCGAATCAAAGGCAGGCTTCATAAAGGAATTGCTGCAAGCACCTCGTCCCAGCACCAACCTCTGTTAGGCTCAGAACCCCTCCCACACTCGTGTGTGAGGAAGGGCAGTTGCCTACAACACAGGCCCCTTGGTAGGCAGAAAAAGCAAACAAATCTGTGTTATAACAGAAAGAGGTTTTTTTTTTGTGAGTTTTACCCAACCGTGGCTGTGCAGCACTAATGCTGCGATTCTATTAGACTTATCTCCTGTGGGGGAGACAGAGAAATGACTGCTGAGTCAGACCAGAAATGGCTGGGGATTACTTATTCCCCATGTCATCTGCACAAGAAACGTGTAGTTCATGTGCTGTCCTTAGATTCCCTTCCTCCCTCTCTCCAGATTTACTCTCTGCACTCCTATTTGTCTCTGTGTAACACTGCCACCTCCTGTCTGGGAGCCTTGGAGGTGCCAGCGTGCATGGCTGCTACAAGGAATGACTGAGGGAATATAAGAAAAGGTGACGGGTTGGACTGATAGAAACAAAGAGAGTAGGGCAGGGAGAAAGAAAAGGGGGCATGTGAGGAAATGAGAGAAAGAAGTCTCAGAGCTCACCCAGCCCTGATCAAAGAGTCGTCTCCCTAATCCTCCAGATTCAGCAGTCAGCCTGTTTCTGAGCATTTCCACGCGCTGACAGAAGTAGGGGGAAAACACTTGCGGCTAAATTGCCCTGAAGTGGTGCTATTTTTAAGTTTTTCCAAAAGTAAAAAGTGGGACCCCCTGCTGACAGTGCACACAAAAACAAGGGAGCAGAAGAGAGTGGTATTCTCATAGCAGCAAACTGCTTCCACTTTAGGCAGCAGACAGCAAAACTATGTTTATAAGCAATATGTGTCAGTTCCTACCGAATCCAACATTTGGTTTGGAGGTACCCTGTAATGGATTGGTCCAGGAGATCATGCAATTCTAGAAAAAGTTTCCACTATAACAAAATCACGCCCTTCGATAAATTCTATACTCTCGCCGAGATTATATTGTTAGAACTGTTTTAGAGAGGCGTTGATTCAATTGTGTGATCATTTTGGAGTTTGTGGTTGGCTACTGCATTGATATAAATGAGGGGGAGGGATAATAGAATCACTTTTCTGAACAATGCAATACGATTCAACCACAGCACAAAACTGCAGCTTCTAAACAAACTCTCTACATTTCACACAAACACTTAATCTGCACAACTCTGAAATAAACATGATGGAAGTCAAAGGTGTTGAGTTTATTTATAGTTTTCATCAGCTGAAAAAAGACTCACAACCAATAAATTGTCTCTAATTATAAGAAAATCAAGAAAAATAATTATGTAGTTTGACCCCATAAAGCAAAAATGTGATCTAGTAGAAGGTAGTCCACAGAAGACATTCATCAAGGGAAGCAATAGTAGGTTGTTATGTAATAGCTTATTATACTTTTGTGAATCTAAAAAGAAGATAAATGTCAGATGAATGCATCTTTAGATAGAGATGGAAAAATAAGAACTTGTAAAATGAATGAACTGAGCAAAAGATGCAAGGAGAAGTGAGGGATGGGGTGAACAGGAGGCTGTAAATCAAAAGAGGGAGTGAGGATGGAGGGAGAGAGGTGAGGTCAGTCAGATGGAGACAGAGAGGCAGCGAGGAAAGCTGGCCAGCAGCACCGGAGGAGGAAAAAGGGATAGAAACGTTTGGTGAGGTAATGGCAGTGATGAATAGCCTGTGGCTCATCAGTGGAGGCCAGGTTGGTGTTTGAAGATTAGATTTTAATACAGCGCTCCGACTTCGCTCGGCCCGCAAAATAATCACAGGGAAGAAGAAAATTATAAATTATTTCATACAACACAAACAGAATACTTCACACAAATTTGTGTGGCAGTTCGTCCTTGATAATGAAAACCTGCACAGCCCGCCATGTTAACGTTGTTCGGCTCTGATGTGTGGTGGGAGGTGAGTCAATAATTCAGAAAACTTCAGCTTCAGTAAGATTAATATCGGCATTAGAGGCGTATTTGTGAATGTTAACTAAGAGGCTGTTTTCTACAACATGACATCAGAGGCCTTCTTGTTCCAGACTGTGGTTTTGTTTCACTGACCGCTTTGTTGTTGTGGTGCGTTAGATAAAAAATAAAGAAGAACAGCAATTAAAAAACATAAAAATTTAGATGTTCCACATAGACTGATCCGTAATCATTTATCTTGACTTGCTGACACCTAGACCTCCTATATCTGTACAGTAAGTTCTGCCTTTAGTTATCGCTCACCTCCATAAAGGAAGGCGTTTATGTTCTTTTTATTTGTGCTGCAACTGTTTCACGTTAGAGTCAACCTAAATCAAGATGGCCACCAAAGTGAACCAGTGGTTGCAAACATAAACGGGCTGAACTTTCACAAATATCGACCTAAAACGTGGTACCGTAGCAGCTGAGAGTCATTCACAACAAATACTCGTGAGTGTTAAATGAGTGCACAAGCTCTTGTTGTTTTTAAGAATGGACTAAAATCTCAACAATAGACGATTGTAGTTTAAAACTGCAGGAAAAAAAACCAAGCAATATATATTCCTTCAGAAATTCAGTTTTATCTATGATTCAGGGAACAAATGAGAATATTTAAAATAATTTTAAATGCTAGAACGCTCAAGTCGTTTTACACAATCCGTCTTCATGGAGGTCACTTAAAGAGCGAAGGGCACAGTGGTCTGCAAGCTCTCGCTGAAATGCAGAGTAACTTCTAAACCCAATTCAAGGCTGTTTCCATGTCAGCTCAGTCTTCATGTACTGTACATAATATCAGTAGGAAGCACTGATGAATAAAGGTCTTTGGTTCTTAGCTTTAGCGTTAGCATTTGCACATAACAATACCATCCATGAGCAGAGAGGATTCCGTTTGTCTTGCCAACCATCTAGGTGGCCAATGGTGGTGACTAAAATAGTACTCCTTCTGTTGCCAAGGTTACAACATTGACAACATGATGTGGCCATTCATTCTCAATACTGTATCTCTCTGGCCTTCTGTGAGAAAGTGGCTGCTAATCTTAGCCCTCAATCTAGCCGCCTGTCAGTGGGAAGAGGGAAGTAGCAGAGGTATGGGATGAAGGGAGCTGGGCCCGCATGTCCCCTCACACTGCGTTCAGCTCATCTGTGGTCCCCTCCCCTATCTGCCGCCACCCCACAGCTTCTCTCCAGGCGGTACGTTTTCCTTCAGCTTGCAGATAAAAGCCAATGCCCCCCCCCCCTCCTGCCAGTGTGTGGTGGGTGAAAATGAGAGCTGTTTCTATGCCGACCCATCACTTTTCCTCTTTGCAGGTACGCACTGGCTTGGAGTGGATAGAAGGGTTGAATGACAACCAGATGGTAGTCACAATAAAATTGTAATTGAAAGATATGTTATCATGACTATTTCAAAGCTATGGAAAGTGGTATCAAAGAGACATTCCTTTAAGAAAAAAAAACCAAAGAGAGAAAGGAGGGGGGCTCTTTTAATTAAAAAACAGCGCTCAAAGGGGCAACCAAAAGTTGAACTGGAGGCATGTTTGGCATGAATAAGTTTCCCCTTTCCTTTGTGTGGTGACACTGACAAATAGAGCTCCGTGTGTGAAAAGGAGACTTATCTTTGATGGGTAATGAATTCAAAGTCATGGAGATGAACGTGCTCTTTGAGGTTCAGAAGGCTTTAGCTGAAGTCATATTATCTCACTCCAACAAATGGAAGCAGTAGCGTCACACGGTGCCATGCCCGTGGCTTGATTCGTCAGGAGGAGAGCGTGTGATGTCTCTCTGGGTGCCACTGTACCGCGGGTGGTTCTGAGCTATTGTTATTGTGATAGCACTACATTTGAACATGCTGGTCATCCTAGTTTGCTGTCTGTACGGTCAGGTTGTGTAATAGAATGTCTTGCACAAATAACAGTCCCAGACAGACGGGGAATTGATTTTTTGCAGTATACACATAGCAAAAGCAGAGCTGCGGTACAATGGGTGTGCTGCACTGATGTCGTTCCAAGTCAACAGTTTCCCATAGCTGAGGACACCTGCGGGGAACCAGTGGTCAGACACGCAGATATTTAACCAGTTATATGTGCTGAACTTTTGTGTTTTCATGAGAGCTTTCAAAACGTGCACAAACCCATTTCTGGTCAATTGCTCTCAGCGGCAGCTCCAAATAGATTTAGCGATGATACTGTGTGAGAGGAACGAGATGAGTAGAGAGGAATAAGGAAGCAGGAAGAGAGGGTGTAGGGGGTGGCAGCTAAAAAAGGAGAGGCAATGGGAATTTTTGCAGTTGAGTTAAGAAAAGCTTTAAAAGTATTTGAATCACAGACCTGATCTGCCACCAGCCTATTTTTATTAGCTGCTTGACAGTGCAGCACAGCGTAGTGTTGGGATTACAACCGGTGCTCGTGTTGTTCAGGGTTCCTCGCAGATGAATTTGTGTTAGAGCATTCCTAGCACGTCTTTCTGCCTCCTCCTGGAGCACACTTTAATGCCTTTTCAGCTCTTTTTGTGTTTGTTTTGAAACATAATTTTACCGTCATGGGTCACATATAAAGAAACAAACATGCCACAGCAATTAGAAGTGCTTTCCTCTGCTTCTGCTTTTCTTTTTTTAAACGTGCGATACCTCATCCTAATACCTTGAGAGAATGGAGCAGAAATTCAAATGAGTTCTTTTATTACGGGCCGTTTTAAAGCCAGGCTTTGACATTGTTCGAACCCTTAATTGAAAAGAAATGCATCATATCCTCTTGTGTGGTGTACATAATATCCCTCCTCCATCCCCTGTGCACCAGTTTATGTTATCTGTGGCTAATTTATGCCACACTTAATTTGGCCTTGATTGTAAATGTCCGGGGTGAGATGAGTCTTGTCGCAAATTGCGCCTTTGTCTGAGTCGTACATGGTCTCGCAGGATTAGATGATTTTGATTTTCCACAGTGGTTCTCAAATTAGCATCTCTCTCTCATCAGAATGAAACCTCTCCATTGCTTTGACAGCTGTTCCCATCTGCTTTTTCTCTCTCTGGGTAAAATCAGAGACAAGAAATCTAGGTGTTATACCCACACTAACACTAAAAGATTTACAGGAAGGCAGAAACGTGTCCCCTGTGCTTCTCTTACTGACAGATATTGCTTTGATTAGGTTTTTTCTCACTTTATCACTCTGTAATGGCAAAGATGGCGAACACATGCAGCGGATTTGTTGTAATTAAACCAGAGCTTGTTTTAGACTCAACTAAAAGATGAGGACATCAGTTTATTTTGGGTAAAATTGTCGCTGCGAGGAACTTCACGTGGGGAAGCCTCCACACTTCTAAATCTTGTTGCACGAACATATGAGGGGATAAAGTGGCCTTATTAAATTTGTGGACTCCCAAGATCGCCTGTGAAGCTGCAGCGTATTGCATTTGTTGGCACTCCCATCCCTGCTAGCCTTCTCCACAGCTTCTGGGATTGAATCAGACAGTGCCCAGATCCTCACCATTGCATGAGATGAACACTATTGAATTGCTTGGCTTGTAGATCCACAATTCTAACTTCTTTAGACTATATTGAATTTACCATCCAGGGCAATCAATAATACTAAGTTTTGCAGGCAGTATTGAACTTTATCCTCACACATCTACTTTGTGGTTGGTTTCTGCCCAATTGCTTTGGAATCTGCAGAGTGTCACGTAGAGAGAACTAAGAGAAGAGGTGCAGGAATTGTGTCTGTTGGTACACATGTATAAATATGATAATAGATTGTGAGGCTTGTTTTATTGCACAAGTATAGGACCATAAACAAATTAAGTGGTATGTTTAGATGCAGAATAGTTCTATTAAATCAGTAATCCAATTGATTTCTAGAGCCTAATGAGTCAGTGTTCTGAAAACGATTGTGCCCTCTGAAAGCCTGTCTGCGATAACAGAAGGCCTAGAGGGCAGCAGCGTAGCTTAGCGAAGCTGTGGCACTCAATGCATTGCGATTCACCATTGGCCCTCTGGGTAATGAAAGGCCTAATAAATGAATCCATCAGAGTGTCTGTGTTTTGCTCTCTGTGTGTATCTGGGATGCAGTCAGGCCCAGACGTGCCCAGTCTCCGGGCACACAGAGGAAAGGGATGCCATTGCTGGCAGGCCTGATGAATGGGTGGCATGCTGCGTGGTGACAGAGACGAATGTGACAGCCCCCATCTCCCAAAAGGGGGGTGCTGCTCAACTACCAAGGGGAGATCATGTGATGCTGACCACCTCCTCTTCAGAGTTACATGCTCAACTGTGCAGCTATGGTGGGAAAAAAAGAGGGGAAACAATACAGGTAGTGTCAGATCCTCTTCATACACGTTCTCTCTCACACACTATATATAGTATATATATATATATGCTCATCTCATCATTAACTGAAAGCCCTCGTACATGACATCAGGCTGATATCAGGCATAAACAAACACAAATGGATTCATCTATACACCGTCTTCAGCCAGAAGTGATGGAGTAATCTGCTCAAGATGGTAAACAGCCGAAGTCCTGAAGCTTTATCTGGGTTTCGACATTATCAGAGGTGGGAGGAAATTAAAGCTCGTGGATCAATATCAATATTTGTTTTATATTGCTCAGGTGTCCTCTGATCGCCTGCATGAGTGAATGACTGGAGTGTGATTTTTGTGTCTCTCTCCCATAACTTCTACGGTCTATTAGCAGAATCACTTCCACTTAGAGTGAAGAGGTTTTTGTGTTTGCCCAAGTACCTGTGAGCTGCAAGTTTAAAGGCAGCTCATCCTCATCAGAGTGGATTGAATGATTAGGGTTAGAGTTGTCATAAATAACTGTTTTATTCTGGATTTTTGTAATGCTTTATGGAACAAGGGCTGCTGCTTTATGATGGAAAAACTCAAGAATATTTTGGTAATTAATGAAATCACAATTATATACCAACACATTACATGTATTCTTCTCTTCCAAAAACAAACAGAGGAACACTTGTGCAGCACTTCAAAATAAATGCCTCAAGTAGCACCCCAAACAAAAATGCACAGAAATCATCCGACTACGGGATGCACAGGAGATTATAGACACACTTCCTGTCATCACATAAAGATAAAAATACAGTATGGTGCTACTATGAAAGCAGAGAAGAGCTGCAGAAGCTAAGAAAGTTGTCAGTGCTCTTGGAAATGGAACCAGATGGAAGAAATATCACTGGACATCATACCACAGTGTGTGTGTGTGGAGGTGAAAATGGAACATAATGGAGTCTTGATGAGTCATATGCTGCCTGTGTTTTATGGCCTTGATGCATCATTTTTCACTAGCATTGTGTCTTTAAAACATCACATGATGCTTGAGGGTTTAGGCTTCAAAGAGGTGGAGGTGCGAGTCATTCAGACAGCAAGACGAAACAAGATCTTTCTTGCAAAATAAGAAATGTGACAAAAACATTTTTTAAATTATCACATACGTTGTTTTCATGATTTTTTTGTGGATCGTCAGAACGATTGAAAGACATTTGATTAATTACACATTCTTGAAGAAAGTCTAAGACCTCTCCTCAACACTACTCAGAAGACAGTCATCCTCTCTGTTGTGGGGAGGGGAGGGGTGGGTTAACTATTCCTCTAAAATGGGCCTTCAGTGAGAGGGAGAGAAGCGGTAAGTCAATGGGAAACTGAGATGATTAAGAGGCTTTTGCTGCTAACAGAGGAGCGAGGATTGGTTTCTATTGCACACTCTTCTTTTCACGGCCTGCTCTAGTGGACAGGCTGCTGCTATAGTCTGAGCAGAGCCAAGACTTGCCTATTAATAGACTATTGAGTGCTATTGATCCTTGGCTCGTGTGACACATAAGATACAATGAGCCATAGATCCCGGTAAAGAGCCATGTCTTTTTTTTCACTTTACCACAATTGCATATGATTATAGGAGTCTGAAGATGAGTCAGAGAGGTTTATTTCCCTATGATGGCCAGAAGTGCAGCGATGCCCGGCCTAAAAGCTGACTGCAATTTGGAAACTTTTGTCAAACATTCAAAAGCTTTTGAGCAAAATGGAGACCTGGGTTTGCCTCTAAAATCTAATGAATATGGATAGGGATAGTGTGTGTGTGTGTGTCTGTGTGTAAATCACCCAAACACATTTCAGAAAGTGGGGATACTTTCTCTTTGCATCCAAGGTGAGAATAACTCCAAAAAGCTGCTATACAATTACGGATAAATTAGAGGGATAATGACGAGAGGGAATGGTGGTCATATCAATAACCCCACTAATGGTCAATTCCAGAATGCTGTCTGCTGTGTGGTAGATTTAGTGTAATGGATAAGGTGCCTGTTTAGCAGAGGCTTACTTGTCGCCAAACGAGGGAACAAACCTCAAATAGCCAAATTAAAAACTGAATAATAGATGAGCGATGCCAGGATGAGAGAAAGGAGAGGAGACAGAGGTAATTTCTACTCTTGGAAAAAAGAAAGACTTGGCATGTAATTGTTGAAAATTTATAAGGACTCAGGGGAGAAATAGAGACAAGAGGAGAAGCACCACTCAGTGTAAAAATCACCTTTAGTGAAGGGCACTTAATGATGGCTATAACAGGTGAAAGTCTACAAAATCTCACAAACATTGTAAATGCTGTTGTGATTAACATTGATTGCCAGCATGTGTGTGTGTGTGTGTGTGTGTGTGTGTGTGTGTGTGTGTGTTACAGCCTTTCTTACATGGGTTTTTATTCCCTTCCTTTGCAGAGAACAGAAGCAGCGATCTTCAGATGATGCAAAGTTTTGATGTCTGTTAGAATTACACAGGCAGATTATTCCAGCAGTAAATTGTGCCAAAATGTTATTGAACTATTATAAAAATGCATCCATTGTGTGCAGTTCACCAGGCATCGTTTTCAGTCTGCGTAAGAGAGAGGGATCTCTGAGGAGCCTCTGAGTGCTTTCCAGACGGCCGTGCCTGAACAATATTTTGACCTCTGTTCAACAACACTCCCATTACCTTTTGAATGGGCTGAAATCTATATGAAATTATTTGAAGCATGTGAGGGGAACAAATCTGCCAGAAAGTGCATTAACTTCTGATATTACAAGCATTATTTTTAAACACAGACAACGATGCACCTAGTACTTTACTGTAGAATTAAGAGTAAAACAGGTGCAAGTGTGTCACTACTACATCGTTATTATTATCTGTAGGAGTCATCATCTGTGTGTGTGTTCATAACGGGAGTCTGATTCACCCGGTATTTCAGGATTCCTCTGTGCTTTTAGTGCACCTGTGAGAAAAATAGGACTTCCCTGCTTGGCAAATGTTGGTGCAATCTAATATGAGTGCAGGAATATGTGATCATGGAATAAAATCTGTAGTGGAGAGGTAAAACTCTAACTACACCGCTGAGTAAAGGTCATTTACCACGACCACCTGGTCCTCTTCTCACTGATTCCAGTTGCTGGACTACATTTTTCCCTTTTACTCTTAGTAAACACTGACATTTTTAAAATATGTGATGAAAATCTGTTTGTATTTCATTGTTTATGATGCAGCTCTGCATGTTTTACTCTATTTCTTGGAGGCAGAGCAATAGACTCCAAAGGAAAGCTAAAATGAACCGTGGTTAAGAAAAAGGTTAAACCTTTAACTTTTGTTCAGTATTTTTGTGAAAGGAACATTTTACCATACTCTGTGCATATTTATACATGAATCATAGCAAAAAATGGAGTTGGAAACCTTTTTTTGGTGGCCTGTCTGCGTAGGTGATGGATTATTCTAACTCGGTGGTGGCTAGTCCTGGTCCTCCAGCCACTATCCTGCATGTTATGGATGTTTCTCTGCTCAAACACACCTGATTTGAATGCGTGTGAAAACAAACCTCTAGGTTTTTGCACAAGTTCCAAAAACGTGGATGTGCACGACCATGATGATGGTGATGGTGGCAGATCAGGTAAAGGGCCTGCCCCATAACCGGAGGGTTGCAGGTTCGAGCCCTGTCTGTCGCAGTCATTGTGTCCTTGGGCAAGACACTTAACCCGTCTAGTTACACTGGTGCTCATCACCACCAGAGTGTGAATGGGTGAATGACTGGTTCTGTTGTAAAGCTCCTTGGGGGGTTATAGAACCCTCGAAGGTGCCATATCAAATACAGGCCATTTACCATTTTACAATTTACTGTACCGTTCTTTAAATGTTAACATGCACAGATGGCCACATAGCAGTGTTTGCGAAAACACGTCGGACAGTCGGACATTACCGACGTGATTTAATATTGTCCGACGAAAAACTTCACATCGTCGGACATTATGACCGACGCTGTGCGTCTACTCTGAACGTGCCAAAATAAAATAAACTTCCTGAAAACTGCAGACTGTTTGTTGGCTTCCCCTTCAAAAGATCTAGTTTCTACATATATTACATTATTTATTTATTTGGGCTCTCAGCGTAGCGGGTCTTCTTTTGGGCGGAGAGGATGGAGAGCCGCAGAGCGCTGATTGCTGATGCGCTCCACCGGGCAGCTGCGTCCTGCGCACGGCCACAGTAACATTCTCAAAGTGGCGCCACCAAAAAAAAAACATAATTAACACGCGATCGTTCATGTTTGCTCATACTGTCTTTCATTTGTGCCTGACGCGCTCCAATGCTGCAGGGATCATCTCCCGTGCATCGGTGACGTCACCTCACTGGCGCGGCCGCACATTCCGCTATTTTTGCGGTCGACGGATCTTTTTGATCTGCTAATTTCAAAAGTAACTTGTGAGTTTAAAAGTAAGAAGCCAGGCAGCAGTTTTTCTGGAGGATTGAGAGGAGATGCAGCTAAGAGACAGCAGGACAGGAAAATAGTCGCATAAAACACAAAACAGTGTTTGAAAAGGAAAATGTTGGTAGATATGTCCACTACGCGTTTATAATTTTATAATAATAATAATTTATAAGCATGTAATATTTATTTATTTGATACAATTCAGATCACCTTCAAAACTCAGTCCCACATCCAGGGCCGTTTCAAAGCATTTCGGGGACCACGGCACAGTGCAACCCCCCAAAAAGTCATTTCTTTATATTGTGATATTTGTGATGAACTAAATCGTCAGACAGAATGCNTTAACCCTTTATAGGGCAAGCGTCTATATTTAGACACTTCCACTCACATCATAAATGATGTCGGTGTGCCTTTTTACAGACTCTTAGAATTACGAGATTTCACCCAACCAATCATCAGAGATCAAGCTAGTCACAGTTCACGCCATGGCGCCGTTCGACCAATCAGGGCGGGGCTACGACGCGCCAAATATTGGTGTTTCTGAAAAACCAGAAAACTGCCTTCCTGGAGCTCGTCTCCTCTTGTGTTTACGGTTGGATCTCTAAAACCAACAATGCTAGGTTTATGAAACTCTCACATCACAAGGTTGACTAGTGGTGCTAAATAAAGATATATGTGTTGTAAATGTTAAACTCATTGACGTTGGTGAAATCAGAGCATGAAAATCAAAGCTGCCATATTTGATCATACGCCCTGAACAAGTAAAAGAAATTATGTTTATTTTTAGGTCAAATCTGTTGTTTTTTAGACATAATCTTTATGATCATGGTTACAGTAATAATAATAATTATAATATTGAATATATTTTTCAGTTTAAAACTAAGATTTCTATAAAAAACAGAGGGGGACAGTTATTGTGCCAGCGATTCTCACCATCAGTGATGATGATGAAGAGGAGGAAGATGACACTGAGGCAGATCCTAAAATAAATAATATTCTAAAATATTCTAATAATCTATATTTGATCAGAAATGGCATTTAATGCTTTATAATTTCCAAAAATATTCTACAGTAATCTGTTTTTATAAAATTATACTGTATTGTTTAATAATTGTGACATATTCAGTATTATTCTACACTGATATAATGTTCTAAAATTAGCTAGATTATTCTAAAGTGTCTTATAATTATCTATATTATTAAAAAATAATGTTTATTTAATTTGGTAATGATTTTTATTTTGGGATTTCTTTTACCAGAACAGGGCCAGCGTCCATATTTGAGCACTTCGTTTTCTCTGATTTTCTCCATGAAAATAAATATTTTTGAAAATTGTAAAAACAGAAAAATACTTTTGTTATAAACCATAATAACACCCTGGGGTTGAAATTTAAAATTTTAAACTACTTCAATGAGTGCCCTATAAAGGGTTAATCGAGTCCCACCCCTAGTTTTTATATAAAGACAAATGTTCTGAGAAGTGTTTCTTATAAATAATACCAGAATTCATCTTTGGTGATGTGCCAGCATGTGCCATGATGAGGGGTTTTTAATAAGTTCAAATTGGGAGGAACTGGTGGAGGATATTCAAGTACTTAAAGTGAATTCTTTGATGGGATTCTTGATTACTAAAATATTCAATAGCTGCAGCCCTGATCCCAATGAAAGTCTGAGACAGCATCCATGGTCCTATAAACAAAAATGATTCCTTATGTCGTTTTCTCTCTCGTGGGTATTATGTTTTCCTCTGCATCTCCTCTCCTCTTCATCACTCGGCTGTAGATTCTCCTTCTGAAACAGAGAAGATGAGGAGTTGGGATTTCTCACATGCTCTGTAATGGGACTGTAGCGTCACATTATTATTCAACAAGTATTTATGACATAAAAATACATTATTTTACTAGAAAATATTCTAATGATTATTTTAATATATTATTATCTATTGAAAATGTGGTAATAATAATAAAACCCCTTTTCTTTGCTTACTTGTTGCTCATTATCTCCCTGTAGGTACAAGAAACTTCTGTTTACTTTCTTCACTTTTACTCTGCTGTGTTATTAGTGCTGCCTCTGCTTTTTTTGACTATGGAAAACTTTTTGTATTTAAATAGCCTGCCCTCACCATCCACACACACATTGCTATTTGCCTAAAGCATATTCTGTCTGTTCACTTTTCTGACAAATTAAAGGAAAAGCCAGCACTCAGTGTGTCAAACTGATGTTGAGCCACCTGCATCCCACGGCACCCTTCTGAAATAAAGCCGCTCCTCCTCCATTGTTGTCACTTATTGCAAGCTCTTGTAGAAAAGTATCCAGCATGTAGAAGTGATATAGTAAACAAAACCGGGAGTGCTGGCAGAGCAGCTGCTGTAGGTAACATTGATTGTGGGAGCAGGGAGGCGTTGAGGAGTGAGAGGAGTCCCCCCAGGAGAATGCCTCCTTTTTCAGAGCAGTCCTATGACCAGCATGCCAAGCAGAAATGTGAAGATAAGCATTGACCAGCTACTGGAAAGCATCACTATCCAGAATCAATGCCAAATTGATCTCACAACTATGTATAATGCAGGCTGCTGGACGGTTTGTCTTGCTCTTTCCATGAGCTGCGCTGCTAAAGAAAGCTGTTTTAAACATATGGTGAGGCATTCACGCTGAAGCGGTGCAGCCTGAATAGGTTGAATGTGAGGCTCTTCCTGCAGCTCACTAACCTTCTTCTTTTGAAGATCATCTATGGCGTATTTTTTTTTAATCACTAAAACATCTGTTGCCAAAATGCAGGTTGATGTNCATTTTGTCCTTAACAGCAGTTTATTAGAGTAGTTTAACAAACAGCTGAGATAAACCCGCATCTCCAACTTCCAGTTTCACCTCAAGCAGCCACAGCGTCTCTTAAAGGAACAGTAACATCAGGCTACAGCATCAGTCACAAAAAGCCCTTATGGATCATTACAATATTTAGAAATATTTTCATATATAATATGTTGTTTCTGGTGTTTCATAATCATTTATAATAATTATATGATCTATAATAATTTCCTGATAAATTCTGTTAATCCTCATTTTATGAATTTGGCAGAAAATCACATTGATGGTTCTTTTTTCAAATTATGTCAACAGATTATTGTCACAATAAAAATATGTATAATATGTGAAGGTCAGAGGTCACTACAATACCCACTGTTAAATAGATACAAGTCTGAAGCCCGCGAGGATTTTGTCCTACGTGGTTCAAAAATGTCCTGCGTGAGACGCTCTCACGTCTACCAGTTTGGCAGGCGTGGCTGAAAAGTTTTCGCAAACACTGCACATAGATGTCAGCCTCCCTTAACCCACTCTTTTGTTTTATTTTGGTACATCAGTTATACATTTTGTGGCATATCAGCATCACGTGAGGCTAAATGGGGCTCTATAGATCAACGTTTTGATGCTTTTTGGATAGCCTGAGAGGAATGGTTTGCAGTGGGGAGACATTGAGATGGGATCTCGGCAGAATGCTGGTGAAGAAGGCCTGCTGGCTTGCCAGCTCATACTCACAGATGGACGGTGTGTCAGGGGAATCTCACACACACTGATCAGAGGCTCCCCTCCCGTCTCACAGTGGGAGGAAATGGGACTGAACGAGAGGAGGAAGAGCAAGGAAAAGGAGTTAATCACTGCGCTAATGCTGCACTTCATCATCGTTTCCTGAGCCCGCCTGCTCACCCTCTCCACTGGTACTTGGCTGTCTACACAGCGCCCCCTGCTTTTAGTTTTTTCTACATCAATAATAATTGGAATTGTAATCCCGTAATTTGTCTAATTTCTGTAAAACCGACGAGAACTCCAGTTGCAGATTCATAAAAAGATTCACATCAAAATGCATGCTACCAAATGAAAGCCGTTGATCCTTGAAGGTGATTCAAGTGGCTGTCAATAGGGAGAAGATTTGAAAAGACTTTACTGTCCTGCATCAGATGTGTATGCAGGGCAAAGTGCTTTTTCATGCATGCTTATTTGACAGTGGTCCTTTGAGGAAAACTGTTCGTTTTTGCAAATGCCTTCATGTAGTGTGCTGACCCTGTGCTTTGTGTGCACACAGCCTCCTATGTGACTCCTGTGTGTACAATTGTAATTTTTAGCATGTGCACTAACCTTTGTGTATGTGTGCTTGTGTGAATGTAGGAAGCATGCTGTGCACAGAGATGTATCCAAAGCCGACAGTGAAGGTGAGTGGGTTTATGCAGACTCCTCCCTTGGGCTCTTGCAGGAGAGACAGTTACAAACAGGATCTTAGGAAGTGCGGAGTTGTGCTGCCATGCATGGCCAACCGTCAACTTGGACTTAAAAACATGAGTCCAAGTACTACCATACCATACCATACCAGTTTATTTCTAGAGCACATTTAAAAACACAGCATGACAGCTGACCAAAGTGCTGTACAAAGACAAAAGTAAAACAGTGAGTCAGATAACAACAGAAGCAACAATAAAACATGACACAATAAATAAAGAGAAATCAGCAATGGGAAAACGCCATGTCATAAAAATATGTCTTTAATGCTAATTTAAAACAAGGGAGGGGGCCTGCTCAAATCCATGATGCCACACCAACGCCTCTCTCTAGGAGCTACTCTTACAGCTGCCACAGCTAACAATACTAAGATGACATCAACCTTAGGAAACACAAAAGTGGCTTTTAACTTAGTTTGTACAAAAATGTATCTCTACTGTGCTGTGTTAGTCACTAAGGGTCACACATGACATATATATATATATATACTAGAAGAGTATAGTTAGTATGAAAATAGTATATCCTTCTTTACCTTACATAAAATAATTTTAGTATATATCATCCACAATTTGCATTCCTCAAATGAATGCAAGGATTAGATCATTTGCAATTAATTAAATTTTCCTTACTGGGTTGTGTGAATCTCAAGTAGTGAAGGGCCATCTGATTGGCCAAACAGCATTGGTATGAAAAGCATAGTACTTGGAATATAGAAGCATACAATTTATTGCATTCAAGCAATCCTTTGCAACATTCAGAATGCTTTAAATTATTTATCTGTTGTGCAGCCGTGCCCAAAAGCTATCTCTGTTTTGGACAAATACACCTTCATAGGCATGTTATACCTGTGTTTGGGACTGGTTAACCTTGGTACCTTAATGGTTTGTGAGAAAAAGACTCACATACTGTTTATGACACGTTTCTAATCCCTGTTTTATTCAGTTAATCTGATAATTCCTATGAAAGACGGGATTGATAATGGTTTGCTTATCATTTTCTTGTTTTGCCTACACATCAGGCTACCTGACTAATTAGGTGCTAAACTGAAGCACTGAGTATCCTCAAGTGCCCTTCCAGCAACAGTGCCATAGAACAAAGGGAGTGTTTCACGGTGGGGCTGTGGTAGGCGTTAGCATGGCTGCAGGCTGGTGTGTGTGTCACTCTGACTGATAGAGTGACAGACACATGATAAGACTGAGCTGTGATCACAGCACTGTTGAGGAGACACCGATGGCAGAGTTTGGTTTGATGCCTGTCTCTTTGTCTATGCGTCTGCCTTTCTGGTCATAGTGTGAAACAAACACACAAACACACCTGGATCAGTGCTTAATGGGATCCTGTCTTTCATCCACATGCTCGTACACACACACACAGTCAACAAATTGGTGGTGGAGATACCACGGTGCAGCGATTTCGGCTTTGGTTCCACATCACCTCCTGCTAATGGTGGTAATTAATTGATAAATGAGGTCAAATCGGAGATATCCAGGCACGTCTCAATTCGGTTACAACCCCATCTCATCCCTGCGCTCACCTCTCTGCCACCCCCAAGTTGTTTTCTTAATGCGCAGTGCACCACATTCCCTCTGTGCTCATCTGCATAAGACCTTGGGATGAATGTTAACGATGTTTAATTAGACAAGATGTGGGATGGATGACTGGATGGAGGCAGTGAGGCCAGAGCGGTGCTGCCCCCCACTGGGGGGAGAGAACTCATAAAGCACAACTTGAAACCTGCAAGCATTCACACACGCAAGCACTTGATGAACATTAAATGACCATTAAAAGGCCAAAAGATACAACTGAGCATGCCCTTACATGCGATTTGTACAACATAACTTGGTGCTATGAGCTCCCCTTTCCATATTTCACCAGCATCAAGGACAAGGAGCCCTCATTGTTAATGCAGTATAAATGAAGCATTTGTAAATGCAATACATTGTTAGGATATTATGTGGTGTGGAGTGACTGCCCTTGATAGTAAATCTAATTAGCCAAACTTTTATTCCTCACAGGCTTGCTATCTGGAGTCAACTACTTCTTGTAAAATTAATTGGCCCAAACTGAAAGCATTCAACATTCATTGAAATTAAATTCATTTTCCTTGCTGAGGCCCATGACTGTATTTAAAGTGTATTGTACTCCTACAGTACCTTAATACTGGCTGATAGCACTTAGTTCAGCGATACCATTCAACATTAAAACTTCTCAGAATTACCCTTTTGGACTAATTAAACTCCAGCTCATTAAAAATGTCAAACTACAACTGGTTGACTGAACAGTGCAGCTGGGATCAGTGTTAGGTGAGCACGTTATAAACCATGCCTGAGGCCCAGCATGCTGACTTCTCATGCTTATCAAAGACAACTTCCTTGTCCCAGCTCGCTCTGTGTAAACATTTCCACTACACTGATCTGTGAGCGAACATTAGACAGCAGCTTACTGTGGAGTAATCCAGTAAATGATCGGCTTGTCGTTTTGATTGTGCAGCTATTGCAGAGATAAGGGGATGCAGATGTTCCTCGCTGGCTGTTCCCAGATGAGGCGTCATTATCTGGGCCCGGTCTCAGACCTGCTGTTTTCAGCCCATCTCCTCAACTGGGTGACTGACTGTGAACTGGTGCAAAGACACACTTGTATGTGCACTTTGTGTGTATTGGTCGCCGCTGTCTCCTTCAGGCTTGTGCTTATCTGGTGTTCACGGCCAGACAGAGACACCTGCGAATGCTGCGGATTAGCAGGCAGCCTGGGGTAAGACATTTAATGCTGTGCCCCAAGGATCCTGGGCTGAAGGCAGGCAGACTTATGCAGCTGAAGGAGGCTCAACTGTTGTACCTCAGTGCCTATGCTGAGATCAGTGACTTCTCAAAGAAGCTACAGAAAACTTTCCATGAAACAGTCATTTAGGAGACACAGGTAAACATGCTTTGATTGCTTCAGAGAATACAGAAACGTTCCTGTTCCTTCAGAGGCGTTGCTTTAACAGTCACACGGCTGCTTGTTCTCCTTTGTGAAGGAGATGCTATGTTAAATCTCCCCTCTTAATTAATTTGGAGTGCACATAGAGGGAGCGTTTGTCACCCCTGCTCTTGCCTGTTAGTGCTATTTGTCTCCGGGTGACCTTTGATTTCACACTGCATTGGTTTTCTCCGGTTATGGACAAGAAGCGTTTTTTTTGCTGACAACAGAGGAAACCTTATCTTTTAAATAAGTAATTCCTCAACTGCTCAGTGAGTTCACCAGCAGCAAAATATTGGGATTGCTGAAGAGGCAAGCTTAGAAGCTCACTGGGGAAAAGATCTGCTCTCTGTATGCTACACAACCTTCGTCTACGCTCATTAAAAATTCCACAACACTGTGTTTGAACAAGCCTCGCTACACAATAGTTTATAGGTCTCTGTGTGAGTGTATATGAGATTTGGGTTTTGCTTGATGTTTGATTTTAGAGGCGCAGAGGGGAGCTGGTTTGTAGAGAGGTTTGGGGCGGTGACACACTAACCCCAGCAGGCCTTCTTGGCACCAACAGCAGCCCAGAAACTTTTGGTTTTTGGGAAGGCGACACTGATTGGGGTGATGGCTGGGGTGACTGAGAGGTGGGACAGCTGAGGGAATTGCAAGGGGATGGATGTGTTGGCACTTGGCTCTGTGGGTTCTGGCTGGGTGCTGGAGCGGTCTCCAGTAACATTGATGCATGGCCATGAATTATATTATGCCTTGGCAGCTGCTTACTCCCAGATTCATCTCAGCAGCCGTTGGGTTATTTATGTATTTGTTTCCACAATTTGTCTAAAGAGTTCATATGAAAAGAAAAAAATAGCGATTTTATAAAGAAACTAAGTAGATTTGGGTTTATCTAAATTTCTGTATGACAGTTTCAAAAACTGCAGCAGTTACATGTTAACTGTAGTTTCTGACTAAACGGAAAACAATAAAGCAGTTTTCTCTAAAGACTATTTTTTTTCCTGGAAACTCCTCATTCAGTAGCTGCCTGTCAGCTGTTTCACCTCAGGTTGTTGGAGATAGAAGTGATGCTGAGCGCCTTTTGTTCAACCCTGACACGGCATTTCGGACACCTTTGTTCTGGGAGGAGAGGCCCATTCATAGCGTGCCCGGGGAACAAATTGAATCTGGTTGACAATTAATAGCCGTGCGGCATGTTTAATTAAGAGCACGCAGCCAGCGGACGACGTGAGGGAGATAAACAGAGAGAAGTTGCTGAGAGCCAGATTGGGCTCACAAAGGGAGCAGGACATCGGAGTGTCTGGCTGATCGATTCCTGACCGTCTGCGAAGAGCTGCCTTCACAAAGAGCAGCCTCTCTCTCTTTTAATGGACCAAACTTTCAGAGGGGGAGAGATGGGAGACTGATAATGCATACAAGGCAGATGGTGGTATGCAGATTGAGGCAGAAAAGTGAAGCAAGTGTTGAAAAAAGTGCAATGAATACCTGTAGAGCTGCGGTATACTGGTGCACGTCAGCGTTTGTGTAGATTCAGGTTGATTTAATGACCTTGAACATTATGATTCCTTATGGTGAGTGGTCGCTGACTGCATCTCATGTGGATTAGTGTTACATGGATGTTTGGCGTTAGGAGACAGAACACGAACGCTGGCTGACTGGTTCGGCTTCAGGCTTCCGTGACCTTCACAGTCCCACATTCCCGTTATTGTAACGTGAACACAAAGCGGCAGTGGGCCAAAAGAGAGAGAGCCAGAATGCTTGACAGCTTGTCTGATAGGCCAAACAATACAGCCATGGCCAGGCGATGCTTTGGACAGATAACTACACACATGCACACACACACACACACACACACACACACACAGACACACACACAGACGCACGCACGTTTGCACTCATGCTCACTTCAATTAAAGGGAGCCCTCCTCCAGAACTAACAATCACATCAGTCAGAGAGATGGCAGCAGCTGAGAGGAGATAAAATGAGGACAGTTCACGTGAGGATTTGACTGATACCCTGTTGTATGTGCAGATGCATTTACAAGCTGTGTGTGTGTGTGTGTGTGTTCCTGCTGGACTCACTGTGTGCATGAAATAGCAATAGAGGATAAAGGCGTGATTCAGACAGACAAAGGGTGATCCTTTCATGCTGACAAGTTGTTGGGGAAATAAAAGAGTTTCTGTCGGCTAATTGGCCTGAGTGGAGGATTTGGTCATATCTCTGGTGAAATTTCAGGCTCGTCTTGTATTCTTGTCTTTTTTCCTTTCTCACTAGAGGGAAAGCGTGTCACTCTCAGTGGATGGACAAGACATCAGGGGCTCAATATTCCATTCTGTTTCTCCTCAGAAATGTATTGTAGTCGATTAGAGCTGTAACATTTTGCCCTTTTACACATATTATGTCTCTGGAGTCTGTTTTATTGCCTCCATCCTCTCCATCTTTTTCCACTCTGTTTCCTTCTTTTTTCTGTCTTGAACAAATATGAATATAACAATCAAAGATGGCTGCAGTGCAGACAATTGACCTGAAGGTGGTTGTGGTGGTGAGGGTTCATGGTTTGAAAATCATGGTCGGCCTCGCTGACGAGTGCCCCAGTCATGTGACTGCACCGAACAGTGGAATTTAAAGTATAATGCTGACATTAATTGATTTTGCCGCCTGGAATAAGCAGGCTTTCAGAATCACATGGGACAACATTCTGCTCATTTTTCTGAGGAATACATGCAAATCTCTGCACCTCTCCCCACTTTGGATGGGTCCTGCAGGAACCCTAAAATGAAAGCTGACACCGAGTGATTGATAAGTGAAGCGGTGACCTTCAAGAATCCACTGCCACTTCATTTATGCATAACATCAGCTCTTCTTGACTTTTTGGAACAGTTCTGTGGTACTGTATGTTAGCTTTAGATTCTTCTAGCACCTCTCCTCGTGAAGAAATCATTCTTCAGTTATGTTTCGGGGGCATGGAATGCCTCTCAATGGGTTGCAACTGTAATATTGTTCTCACAGAAAGGCATTTGTGTCTGTGCTCCTCCCAAGCTGTGAGATTGTGTTAGGAATCAAACACATCTGCAGGTTCTTGGTTGTACAATCAAACATGGCACTTCCAATATCTGCTGTCTACCAAAATAAGAGCATCTGTCAAATAAAGACATGTAGTAAAGAATTGGTGAAGAGAGGAGATGAAGATGCAGCCCACCCCCATGCTAAAGCTACAATGCTTGTACAGTATTTTCCTCCTTTAGTGGACAAAGAAGAAAAATCTGGCAACAGATTTGGGAAAACCAGCCTGGAATATCAGCGGTGGGTCTGCTGTAAGGTCAGCGTCACAGGGACTCCATCACTCTCTGTTCTCCTTGGTTGGGCTGTCAGTGGGGAGGGATACACATGCTGCTGCATAGCTGATGAAGAAGACACGCAGCGCAGACACCAGAGGTCAAGCAGCCATGCGCAACCAGGAAGTGAACCTGGCCACTTCCTGCCATGCCATGTAGCGAAGCACCCACACATGTTTTGTCCTGTAACACTCCACATTTCTGCCATCACAGAGCTATGCTAGAAGTTTGAACCTCCAGGATAGAGAGAAGAAAAAAGAGGTGTAATGGAATCATTATACAGGTCTCTCAAGGGTACAGCAGTAGGAGGTCCCATATGGGCTTTACCTCAGCAGCCACATAGCCATAGCAACAGCACAGTGTCACGGCGTGCCCTTCATATGGCTGACAAAGATAGATGCATTTCATCTCAGTCAACTTTATGTTCACTTTGGGTTTGTAACATGGCACATGCTATAGATTTATTCCTACACACACTTATGAGTTTTCTAAGCTCACCGTGTGCTTCTCCACTCTGAGGAGTCCTCTCCTTTTTATTTTCTGTTTGTGATCTTATCTCACGACTTCAAGGTCAAACAGTTACCGGTTCTTATTAGGGCGGAAACCACTGATTGATTTGAGTAATTCAGATACTAAAAAAATCCTACAGCCTTAATGATCATATTTGATTTTTCATTTAAACCAAGTTATTGTTTACTCAGGTTGTCATTTTAAACTACGTATTTCATTACAAGTTCACTGTAATATCGTTGGACAGTGAGACCAGCATCCTGAATGATTCCGCATGAGAGAAATTGGCTTATTGTAAAGCGCCTTGGGGGGTTGTAAGACTCTAGAAGGTGCTTTATAAATACCATTTACCAAGAGGGTAAAGGACACAACTAATCTGAAACTCAGAGATCCAGGTATTCTCTCACTCAGTTCTGTGCACTCATCAGAGATTTGATCACCTTGTACTAAAGACAGCAAGAAAAAGTTGTTGTTTAAATTAGGGGTGGGAATTTATCGCGTTAATTATGATGAATTAATTAGAAAATAATTAACGCATTTAACCCTTTAAGCCCGAGGGTCCCCCGATTGGGGGATGTTGAAGTTTATCAGCAAAATCCATGCCCTAAACATCAATATAGTCATGCTGCACCTCTAAAGAAAGCTCAGAACCTTGGCTACAAGACCATGTAAACCTTTTTTATGTGCTCCAAACACAACTAACACTACCACCAAATGAGTGATCAGAAATCCCTCTTCATGTGTTTTTGCCTTCATTTCTGTCTCTAATGATGCTAAATCAAATCAAATTCTATCAACCCATTATTATTACTATTATTACTATTATTATTATTATTATTATTATTATTATTATTATTATTATTATTATTATTTTAAAGACAATACCATTATCAAAATGTACTTAAAATAGTATTGTACTTTTAGGTCTGTCCTATTTTTGCCAGTGATATTTTTTTTTCTCCTGTTTTCAATTGAAATACAATTTAAAAGCATTTTTTTTTAGAAATTAAAAGATTAGAAATTGCAATAATAATGTCAATGACTATTGTTTGATTATCTCTCATTATTTTTAATTTTAAAAAATTGCTTTCGGGGCAAATTTTCTTGAACGATTAAAATGCGATTAATCAAGATGAATTAATTACAAAGCCTCAAATTAATTAGATTAATTTTTTTAACCCTTTATAGGGCAAGCGTCTATATTTAGACACTTCCACTCACATCATAAATGATGTCGGTGTGCCTTTTTACAGACTCTTAGAATTACGAGATTTCACCCAACCAATCATCAGAGATCAAGCTAGTCACAGTTCACGCCATGGCGCCGTTCGACCAATCAGGGCGGGGCTACGACACGCCAAATATTGGTGTTTCTGAAAAACCAGAAAACTGCCTTCCTGGAGCTCGTCTCCTCTTGTGTTTACGGTTGGATCTCTAAAACCAACAATGCTAGGTTCATGAAACTCTCACATCACAAGGTTGACTAGTGGTGCTAAATAAGGATATATGTGTTATAAATGTTAAACTCAATGAAGTTGGTGAAATCAGAGCATGAAAATCAAAGCTGCCATATTTGATCATACGCCCTGAACAAGTAAAAGAAATTATGTTTATTTTTAGGTAAAATCTGTTGTTTTTTAGACATAATCTTTATGATCATGGTTACAGTAATAATAATAATTATAATATTGAATATATTTTTCAGTTTAAAACTAAGATTTCTATAAAAAACAGAGGGGGGCAGTTAATGTGCCAGCGATTCTCACCATCAGTGATGATGATGAAGAGGAGGAAGATGACACTGAGGCAGATCCTCAAATAAATAATATTCTAAAATATTCTAATAATCTATATTTGATCAGAAATGGCATTTAATGCTTTATAATTTCCAAAAATATTCTACAGTAATCTGTTTTTATAAAATTATACTGTATTGTTTAATAATTGTGACATATTCAGTATTATTCTACACTGATATAATGTTCTAAAATTAGCTAGATTATTCTAAAGTGTCTTATAATTATCTATATTATTAAAAAATAATGTTTATTTAATTTGGTAATGATTTTTATTTTGGGATTTCTTTTACCAGAACAGGGCCAGCGTCCATATTTGAGCACTTCGTTTTCTCTGATTTTCTCCATGAAAATAAATATTTTTGAAAATTGTAAAAACAGAAAAATACTTTTGTTATAAACCATAATAACACCCTGGGGTTGAAATTTAAAATTTTAAACTACTTCAATGATTGCCCTATAAAGGGTTAATTTAAATATTTCTGGCGGGGTTCAGCAGCTCAGAACCGGGTGAAAAAAGACCCAGAATGGTGCCTAATGACCTGGAGAACAGGCGGAGNCAAATGAGTGATCAGAAATCCCTCTTCATGTGTTTTTGCCTTCATTTCTGTCTCTAATGATGCTAAATCAAATCAAATTCTATCAACCCATTATTATTACTATTATTATTATTATTATTATTATTATTATTATTATTATTATTATTATTATTATTATTATTATTATTATTTTAAAGACAATACCATTATCAAAATGTACTTAAAATAGTATTGTACTTTTAGGTCTGTCCTATTTTTGCCAGTGATATCTTTTTTTCTCCTGTTTTCAATTGAAATACAATTTAAAAGCATTTTTTTTTAGAAATTAAAAGATTAGAAATTGCAATAATAATGTCAATGACTATTGTTTGATTATCTCTCATTATTTTTAATTTTAAAAAATAGCTTTCGGGGCAAATTTTCTTGAACGATTAAAATGCGATTAATCAAGATGAATTAATTACAAAGCCTCTAATTAATTAGATTAATTTTTTTAATCGAGTCCCACCCCTAGTTTTTATATAAAGACAAATGTTCTTATAAATAATACCAGAATTAATCTTTGGTGATGTGCCAGCATATGTGCCATGATGAGGGGTTTTTAATAAGTTCAAATTGGGAGGAACTGGTGGAGGATATTCAAGTACTTAAAGTGAATTCTTTGATGGGATTCTTGATTACTAAAATATTCAATAGCTGCAGCCCTGATCCCAATGAAAGTCTGAGACAGCATCCATGGTCCTATAAACAAAAATGATTCCTTATGTCGTTTTCTCTCTCGTGGGTATTATGTTTTCCTCTGCATCTCCTCTCCTCTTCATCACTCGGCTGTAGATTCTCCTTCTGAAACAGAGAAGATGAGGAGTTGGGATTTCTCACATGCTCTGTAATGGGACTGTAGCGTCACATTATTATTCAACAAGTATTTATGACATAAAAATACATTATTTTACTAGAAAATATTCTAATGATTATTTTAATATATTATTATCTATTGAAAATGTGGTAATAATAATAAAACCCCTTTTCTTTGCTTACTTGTTGCTCATTATCTCCCTGTAGGTACAAGAAACTTCTGTTTACTTTCTTCACTTTTACTCTGCTGTGTTATTAGTGCTGCCTCTGCTTTTTTTGACTATGGAAAACTTTTTGTATTTAAATAGCCTGCCCTCACCATCCACACACACATTGCTATTTGCCTAAAGCATATTCTGTCTGTTCACTTTTCTGACAAATTAAAGGAAAAGCCAGCACTCAGCGTGTCAAACTGATGTTGAGCCACCTGCATCCCACGGCACCCTTCTGAAATAAAGCCGCTCCTCCTCCATTGTTGTCACTTATTGCAAGCTCTTGTAGAAAAGTATCCAGCATGTAGAAGTGATATAGTAAACAAAACCGGGAGTGCTGGCAGAGCAGCTGCTGTAGGTAACATTGATTGTGGGAGCAGGGAGGCGTTGAGGAGTGAGAGGAGTCCCCCCAGGAGAATGCCTCCTTTTTCAGAGCAGTCCTATGACCAGCATGCCAAGCAGAAATGTGAAGATAAGCATTGACCAGCTACTGGAAAGCATCACTATCCAGAATCAATGCCAAATTGATCTCACAACTATGTATAATGCAGGCTGCTGGACGGTTTGTCTTGCTCTTTCCATGAGCTGCGCTGCTAAAGAAAGCTGTTTTAAACATATGGTGAGGCATTCACGCTGAAGCGGTGCAGCCTGAATAGGTTGAATGTGAGGCTCTTCCTGCAGCTCACTAACCTTCTTCTTTTGAAGATCATCTATGGCGTACTTTTTTTTAATCACTAAAACATCTGTTGCCAAAATGCCGGTTGATGTTTTATATTTTTATTCCTACAAGACAGCACAGCTCTGTTGCTCATCACAGTGGAGGAGCAGAGTGGACACAGTGTGATTCCCTCTCCTCCCTGTCAGGAGGGAGGCCCCATGCAGATTCTTATGAGCGCTTTGCTGTAGAGGGCATCTTTTTACCCCAGCTCAGGGACCAATAGAAGAGCCCCATTCCTCTCCAGCAGATGCCAAGTGCATCTGTCAACAGCATATTCTATTGTTGCTTACTTTCACTTTCCAAACTTCCTCGATCTCCTCCTCCCCCCTCGCTCTTTCCTCCGTGTCCTGACCATTCGTCTCAATAGAAGATCCTCTGCATCCATTCATAAGACGTGCCCAGGCAATCCTAAAGGCTAGCTGCAAGTTCGACCTCGCAAAAACAGATTACCTGAGCCCTTTCTCCCACTTAACAGAGTAATATGACCGTATGAGTTTGCATAGATATACAGCGTGACACATTATTGCTTATGCATTAAGAATTCATGAAGTATAAACAAAAGAAGAAAAAGAAAACATTCAGCTTGCAGAATCGAACTAAAGCACACTTTTTTAATCACCATGTCTTCCCACTTCTACTGTTTTATAATCCATTTCTTATTGTCATGGGAATAAAAAAACTTCACATCTCCCCTCCTCTTTCCTTTTTGATTATCTTCTCCCTTCTCACTAACTCCCCGACTCTCCTCCTCCTCCGTCCTGTTCTCCTGTGCTCATCTCAATCTGTGCCTAATTGCATTAGATGTGTGTGTGTGCGTGTGTGTGCGCGCGCGCGCGTGTGTGTGTAATCTCATGATTGCCTGGTGCTTCAGCAAACCCCCTCTGCCCTCCCTAAACACACTACCAGTCCATTTATGCCTGGCCCTGGTCAGGTTGGTTTCCTGGGCTGCCCTGGAGGAAATATCAGATGACCTGGCACTCCACAGTACAGCCCAGGGTCATCAGGGAGGGCTCTTCTCACCATATCCCTCCTACACCCCTCCTTTCTCATCTACTTCCTGCTTTCAAGTGCAGGGCAAGGTCAAAGCTTTGAGGATGCGTTCCCCAGACTTGACCACGAGGCAGGCTGGAGGCGCTGTGCTCAGCTCTCTAACCAGACTTCACTCCATCTATTCTTTCACATCTTCCAGCTCCCTCATATTCATTTCATTAGCTCAAGCTTTTACTCGAATCGATACTGTTGCTAAAGTTAGCGTTTCTGATACAGCTATTTATTAAGCGTACTTTCATTAGTGTCGTTAGTGCAGAACTGTAACTGGAACAATATCGTAAATGGGCCAACACATGTTGTGATTCTTCAAACGTGGATTTATCTGTGCGTTTTTGTTCGGGGTGGCAGAGATCGGTTCACTTCTATTTATGTTTGTTCATAACGTCTAGTGAATTGGCTAAATTGTCATTCATTGATATTAATGTGGGTATTTTAAGGTAGGGTTATTTATTAAGGACTGATTTGTCAACACTTACTTCCTGGCAGCTCAAATGTACAAAATGCAGACAGAGGGCAGAAAGATTTAGAGATGGTGTTTAGAAACAGGTGTCTGATCTGTCCGGAGATAATGCACAGAGATGCCTATCTCCCCCTCTAATGGCACAGTGACAGTTGTTTTTAAGGTATTTAAGTGATCAAGCTTGTCATCCAAACACTCCTCTCAACACATTTCCTGTAATTCCTAGTTGGTAGGAACCGACAGAATCAGATATGTAATTAAAGAAGAAATGCATTGTCCACCACTTTTCTTGCCACTGAGATCTAATGCTGAGAAATGAAAAGAGTTTTTTTGGTGAAATCTTGTCAATGACATCTCATGTTGTGATCTGTTAAGTGTTGAGAATGAGCCTCAGGTACAACCTCATGATATCATTTCTTTAAACTTGACAGACTTATAGGTTTTTGTTGGCTCGGTCAACTAACTTGAACTGGGCTTATTTGGTTGTAGTTGTAAATTCAACAGTTGCCTAAAGTTCAGTTTAAACGGCAAAATTTTAAAATCATTGGTGGATTTTCCAAACATGAGAGATCTACATGTGGTGATAAATCACTGATATACCAGCGCTGGTCCTACAGTGTGTAGTGCATAAATTACGCGCTACACATGCAGTGATTTCACACACATGCATTCTCCACTCAGATGGGAAATCTCGCAAGATCAAACGTGACTTTAGAGAAAACGGACATGGCGGAGGAGGAGTGTGCTGCACGCTCCGGTCACCTTGCTTTTTGATTGGCAGCACGTCGCTGTCAACAGGCAGCGAGCTTGTTTGTCCTCACAAATTGGACCAAGACAATCCAACAAATCTGAAAACTCAGATTTATGATTCCTGCTGAGCAGACCAGAGCTGTTGTAACACACCACCAAGGGGCAAACTCCACCTGCATAAAGTGAGGCCAACCCAGAAGTGACAAAAACTGCAGTTCCTCCGCTCATCCACTAGGGGCTGGATCCAGAAAGGAGTGAGTTCCCATTGACTCCCATGTTAAAAATGCCAACTTCACAGCAGAAATAAACATGTTTACAGCCTGGTTCAAAAAATTATTCTTTCCATATTTTCTACAGCAATTGCACACCACACATGGTAGGAATATGTGATAAGATTATTTTTGGGCCATTACGGTAATCGGGCAGGAAGGGGAGCATCGTGTCAAATATCTGCACTATTATCCAGCCATGTGAACAGGACCTTACTAGACTTTGGTTTAATTCATCCGTGGGTCATAAAATATTTTGTCAGTTAAAAAAAAGTTTAGAATATGAAACACATGAAATATGTATTGAGGTTGTCTCTTGGCTTCTTTTTCATTGAGTTATTGCCATTTTTAACGTCAGTTTGCAATTGTGGTCATCTTGAACCAGATGGTTGCAGGTTCGAGTCCCTATGTTGCAGTCGTTGTGTCCTTGGGCAAAACACTTAATCTGCTTTTCCTGCTGGTGGCAGTTGGAGGGACCGGTGGCACCTGTGCTCGGCAGTCACGCCTCTTTCAGTGCGCCCCAGGGCAGCTGTGGCTGCAATGTAGCTCATCACCACCACCGAGTGAATGTGTGTGTGCATGGGTGAATGACTGTTGTGTTGTAGAGCGCCTTGAGGGGTTGTAGAACCATAGAAGGTGCTAAATCAAATACAGGCCATTTCCCATTTGAACTGATTTGACTAGGAGACACGTATGTATGTATGTACGGTAGTTCTGAATCTGTCCAGTGATTCATGTGATATTTAAGAGACACGGTTCAATCCAGTGTCAAATAGTCCACTTTAATGGCAGAGTTATTGAATAGGTTGTGTGTGTGTGTGTGTGTGTGTGTTGGGGTTTTCTCTCAACTACACTGATTTTTGCTCAATACTTGTAAAACTGACTGAGTTATAATCATTTTCATGTTTGTTAGTGTTGATTAATCTGAGGATTCATTTCTGAAGGTTTCACTAAATTCTGTCCAGTGGTATATGAAATATTTTTGGAACACTTAAAAATATAAACACGTGTTTATCTACAGTACACACAGGCACAGAAACACAAGCATACCAAAAGGAAAGGTGGTTAAACCAACCCAGCCTCATCCAGGGACTAGATATCTACACTGGAGTACGTCCATCTAACAATCATATCTGAAAGCCTTTGGGGACTGAGGAAGTGAACAGATTTGGGGGAAATTCATCGGATCAGGTGCATGAGTTTCTGCTGAAGTCATCATAATACATAATAATACTATTAGAATTTGGGATGAGTCAAACGGTGTGTATATTTTTCCGAAAGTTTATTGCTCCTGCTCCCGCACCACCCCGTCTTGACGCCAAAACATGAAATGGGATGAATATGTTAGTGTCATCTCTGATTTCAAAAAGGTAGACTTTTCAAAAGATGATTCTCTCTGGAGAAAATGTTGTACCTTCAGAATGGAAATATCATTTGAAAAGCGAGACAGTAAGAGCCAGTCATCTCAAAATGGAAATTTTCTCATGGTGGCTTTCCTTTTCACCTCAGCGGTTATGGGAAAGAGAAAATTGAGCGAGGTATGTGAGGGCGTGCGGAGGCTACGGGAAGAGGGAATAAAAGAGGGTGCACATTGATGAGTACAGGAGTGACAGCCCCTGAAAGCATGTTAATGAAGTGCCATGCTCAGACAGGTAACCAGTAATCAGACCTACTGATTGTAACACCGTAGAGTGAAACACACAAACACTCTCGTCTCTCCGTCAGCCCTGAAACTGCTCCGTCATGTTCCGGTGCAGCCCTCTCTGCTAACAGTGTGTCATAGCTTTTACAGAGACAAAAGAAATAAATGAGATGGCTGGGTTACAACAAACAGCTTCAGGTTGTTGTTTCCCCCGGAAAATGAAAGGCCCCTTTATTCACAACCACCGTGTCAATTGGAGGAGGGATTGTTCATACTTCTTTTCTGCTTCACTGCAAGTTGATGCAGATTTTTATTTATTTAGATCGGGTTTCTGTGGGAGTTTGCCTTAATTTGAACTTTGCAGAATACAGCACTTACCAGTATAGAATATTTCTGCACCTGTAGACCTTAACCGAGGATGATGTCAGTGGGGAGGCAGAGGCATAAAGAAGTGAAGTACAAACAACCTTGCATGAGGTGGATTCTGACTTTAAGGGGAAGTGAGGTGGGGAGGTGTGTGTTCAGAGAGCCTCCTCTGAATATTTCCCCAGTGACGGAGAGCGGGCCAGAGGCAGTGAGGTCAGCAGATAGAGTCCAGAGCTCACTGACGGCAGCTGCTACTTTGATGCACCATCAGTGTTCAGCACGCTGCTTACGCATTTCTCCCTCCCTGCCTCATGCACTAACCCTCAAGCGTGTTTGCTCAACCCGAACGCGCACTAGCCCTCACATATAGCGGCCCCATGCAAACTTTGTCTCCTTGCAGCTGTTTAATGGCTGCACGTCTGTTTTTGTTTGTTTCCTCGCCATAAGATTATTGCACCTTTATGGCTGGTCGGGGGGTTGGAATAATCCCTGGCATCTGTTCAGGCAGGGAGGGGTGAGTGAGGAGCCAGAGGTAGAGAGTTGCACTTTTTCTTCTTGTTTTGGTTGAATTTTTCAATATACGAGACCATGTGGCCCCCTATTTCATCCCCGTCCACTGAGGGGCAGGCGGTGGCCGGATTTTAGAGACAAGAGTAATGGAGGAGATGTGTGCTAAGGGCCACAAAGGTCACTGAAGCAGCTTCCTGTTGCAGTTCTTCAAAAACATACACAGTATTCCTGTCTGTGTGATTTTACTGCAAATATAAGGAGTCTAAAATGTTAGTTAAAGAGACAATGTGTAGTTTTTACTGTTTATCTCTGGAAATATCCATCGAAATGTTGTTGAAAATTAATTAAATGATGCCCAGTTGTTAAAAAATATTGGCGGCTTCATAACATATAACTATAAAAATCAGGTCTAATATACATGGGAGTGGGTCTAATGCCCAATTCAATACTCACATGCACCCTACACCCTCCTGTGAAGTGTACTTAGAGGAGGTGCGCAGTAAGGCTTCGAGTGCGTAGTACACAGTGTGCCGATTGGGACAGGGAACATTGCATCATCGACCGTGACGTATGCTGGGATGCCGGTTGCTGTTTGTGCTACTTTTTAAAAAAACGTTTATTAACAACTTACAAACAAACTAAATTTAAATTCATTGCTGTCCACATTAAATCTTAGTCTAAAACAATCAGAGCATGATAAATATCATTAATCGTTTTAAAATTAATTCCTTTCATTTGAAAATACATATTTTCATAAAAGGCACTTGAGCCATTGCTCCGCCTTCTTCTCAAACTTCCCACGCAGCAATGGAGTGTGAGTAATACTCTTGCCCGATGTTCGCATCGAGGCGGACTTGGGCGAAGTGCAGATTAAGGGTGCAAAAGGGGCGTGGTCACACTTGAGAATTGGGACACCCTACGCACTCGCACCCCTGGCCGGGAACGTGCAGTTGAAGGGCGCAAGGGTGGAAGCGCAAGTATTGGGATTGGGCCCAAGTCTCTGGGTGACGCCATGTTTCCTTCTACGGGAGCCCATGAGGACAAAATGCATTTACTGATCTGTAACAAACGGTTGCAAAACTTTCAGCATTCATAAACATTTTACACATTTACCTCTTCACTTGCTGCCAGTGATGAAAGAGAGTCTGAAGTTCTTGTCATTTAGCTGGAGGTTGCACTCCCAGGGATTTTTGACCCTAATGACCATCCGTTGGTAGGGTCTTACTTGAACACAAAAATACTGCTTGCTTGCAATGATTTAGGTATATACTGCCCCCTATCGCCAGGGAAAATACACACAGTCACTTTAAGCAGATCCATGCTTTTACCAACATTGTTTGCTGACATAGCACTTCAAATACCTTTTCTTTCATTAATCCAATTTAAGTTGTAGATACTGTCTTTACTTTCAGTTTCTTTGTTTTTGTTACGTAACAGAAGTTATGAAGCAGAAGAGCAGCTTGGTCCTCCTCTTCTTACCCCTTCCTTATCTTCTTTTTTAAAGACTATCTTTCCATGGCGTTTGTGCCTCCTGTTAAGCCAGGAGAACAGAAAGTTATTCAACACGGAGAAATGTCTCAGCCTGCACCTGGAGGCATGCAGTACCAGTCATGCCACCACCCCTCTCCCATTTGGGAATCCTGGCAGCTTGGGAACCCCTCACACCAAAACGCCCTGCAGCATCCCTGTGGGCTATCAGCAGTTAGCTGTGTCTGTGCCAGGTCACACTTTTGACACAACATTGAAGAGCCAGTGGGATTCTTACTGCAGAGGTGTATCCTTTTACAGAAAAGAAAGATGCTCTAGCATGCCGAAGATTTCCATTGTTGCTTTTCATAACCTGGGTATGTCTGTGGGATCCACATCTTAAGTTGGTTGTGCTCTGAATCATCAAGTTTATTATTTAGCTCTGTGTTTAGTTGCATGTGATGTGCATCATGAGACTAATGTAGATTCCTGTAAAATTTGTTTTACTTTTCTTCAAATTCCCTTTTCAACCCAAAATTCCAGTTCTTCTGTTTTTAATTTTTGGAATTTTGTGTATTTATATACTTTTTTTTTTACTTAAAGCAGCATTCCGCAAGATTGTAGTTATATGGTCTCTGTCGCCCTCTAGAGGCTTGCCGCGTAACATCACTGTCGTAACATCAAATCTCTCTCTCGGGCATAAGAGGCATGTTTACATTCCTAATGTCAGGCAAAACAACAAAAACAAACTTTTCCACCTCCACACATTCAATAAATAGTTTTATCAGGACTGTATAACAACTTTATGCCCGACCAAACACAATAACCCTGGTGAAATCATTTATTACTTACCTAGCCATTAGCAGCACGGCTAGGTCAGAGTCCGTAGTTCATGCCGTTCTTTCTAAAAGAGCTCTCCAGCGAGGAAAAGACGGCCCAATAGTAACTCTGGTCTTTGCTCTTGCTCTATCACGTTCTCCTTTTCTTTTCCTAGATTCCTCTGATAAGGGATTTCTAGCTTTCTGTGGTGAATCTGCCGCTGCTACACCGAGTCTACGTTATACAATTATGGCAAGCCAAAGGGATAAAAAAAATGCGCGTTCTAAACTCGCATTATGTCTGCCAAAATGCTCATTCAAGACGCGTGTTTTGGCGGACATAATGCTCGCTTTTAGAACACGGGAGTTTTTGCCCCTTTGGCGTCAAAACGCACGTTCAAGATGCGTATTTTGGCGGACATAACGCGCGTTCTAAACACGCGCTTTTTTATCCCTTTGGCTTGCCATATTCTGCCGTAAAACGACACCCAGTCAGTACTTCCGTCGCTACCCGATGCACAAAAACTGTATAGTGCGGTAAACAGACGTGGGACCCCCCAACACTATCACAGGTATGAAAATGAACATAATAGATAATACTATGATGCAAAAACTTTACAAAAAAGCATAATTTTAAGGTGTAAAAGTTGCGGAATGTTGCTTTAAAACATGGCTCTTGAAAAATAAGAGTGTGCAACATTTCATGATTTTTGACACATTTCCACAAAGAAATAACAAAAGAAGAATCTTAGGTCGTTCAAATATTTACTTAGTTGCTTAAAATTCTGCATGTGCATCATTTCATCTGAACTATTTCAGACATCATTTAGTAAAATAAATAACCAAACAAATAGATTATATGAAAATTAGGAAAAGTAATTAGTAAAGTAAAAAGGTTTCATATACAAACCTGAAATTCACATTATTTATTATAGAATCTAGTCTAAAACGGTTGTTTTCTGTCATTTGTGTCCAGCTTTTAGCTGTTCCTGGCCTCTGTTTGACAGTAAATCATTAAATTTAAAATGAAACTATTGTTTGGAACTGGTTTATTATTATTTTCACAGCAGAACATCTGATTCTGTATACATGAACACAGTCTTTACTAAACTCTCATCTATCTTCTGCTGATGTGTTTTTATGATGAAGAGTTAACAAGCTAATGCTAGCTCACCTCCCTGCTGTTTTGATCAGACCTATGATTGTTTAATTTGATACATATTTTCTTGTGGGTCTGGTCGATAATAACAAAACTCACTGAACAGTAGTTCTCCCAACCACGGACATTTTGTTCTGTTTGAAGTTGTGCTTAGTGCGTAGTTTACCTGCAGCACACCTCTTCGCCTCAGCTCACTGAAACGTCCAGTTGTGTGATTCTGTCAGCATTTCTTTGCATTACATGAATCCTAGGTCCACTGGTCACATTAGCCTAGTCCTCCTATAACAAATGTGATGTATAAAGGCTTAAGTAGTTACAAATAATATCTGAAAAGTTCCAGTTTTACCAAGAGGTGAATGGGTTTTTAGAAACAGGCCATCAGGGGCAAGGTGGTTTTCCACGTGCCTTTTTGTTTTTGTGGACTTAATTGCCTCATGTGGACAGGTGCATCAGCAAAGACAGACAACCCAAGAAAATAAGAGAACAATGTTGTTGTGTAAGATGGCATCAAGTCTGTCCCTGCATCCTGCTCTCTGTAAGAGTCTGACAAATGTTCCTGTGAAGAGTGAATTGGTGGCTGTCACTGGTAATCAATGGGTTGTCAGCCATTATCCAAAGTTCTTTTATTTCTGCCCATTAGTTTGTTGAGAAAATGGCTGGGTATGGTCTAGCGCGTTCCCCTTCCACTCAGACGGATGCAGCAGGCAGGGTGAGCTCAGAAAACATGAAAGTGTTTGAAGTATCTGTTTTTATGCCAGTGGCAGTTTAGGCTTTTTCATTATTTCAGTGTCTATAGCATCTCTTTGTACACATCTGACTCCAGAAGAGCTACAGCCTGTTTCTGAGGCAGCAGTACACATATGTGTCAATATTGTGGGACTTGTGTGTAATTATTATTCAAAGGTTAAAGAGGGGATTGATCCATAGAGGAGTGTCAAGGGCAGATCAAAGGGATTTGGGGGAGGATCGGACCTAAAATGTTAAAAGCTTCTCGCTCTTAAACACAGAGACGTCAATCTCTCTGAGAGCACCTTGATGTCCTCAGAGGAGAACTTGATCAAAGCTTTCATAACAAAGATGGTCTCAGAAGATGATCTGACCTCAGCTGCATCCCACTTCTGTCTTTCATTTTACTTCGACGAGGGTGCGTTTACCTGCCCGAACTCCCCAGCGCTGGCCCCGTTTCCATCTTTCTTCTGTTTGTTCTGCTGGTTAGACTGTCTGAATATCAATGAAGCAGTCTCACAAATGTATTACAAACACAGGAGAACGGTGATTAAAGATGACATATCTAAGCCTTACTCCTTTCCTCTCCCTTCTCTCTTCTCTCTTTCACAGGAGATTGCGGCTTACTTGATAACATTTGAAAAGCATGAAGAATGGCTAACGACATCCCCTAAAACAAGGTAAGACAATCTCACTCCTGCCTTCTTTAAAACATACATTTTTTAAGATTTATAGCCTCGAGACTATTACGTTCAAGGAGCTGAAATTACCGTTTTTGCATATCACTTTAAGACATTTTACTGACCTCTCTCAAGTTCAGGGTGGGATGTTTAATTTTACAGGCTGCTGATGGCTGTTTAGAAAAGTTCACAGTTTGCAGATACATCATAGAATATTAATAGCCACTAATAAGCGCCTTTTACCGTACCAATTAACATAATAGACATTAGTGCAACATCTGCTTTGAATGCTATGTTAATGCGTTCGTATCTGTCTGCACATTCACCACTCAGCAGTCGAGGTCAGAAGTTACACCCACATGTGGAACAAAATGCCAAGAGTAGCTATGATATTTGGAAAAGAGTAGGGGGTGTTTTGTTAATGTATGCATATGAAGGTGAAAAAAGTCCTTCTTGGCTTTTTCAGCTCATTTTAACATAAAACTTAATGTCAGCCTGCGTGTTTGTGGCAGCAGTGGGTGTGATGTAATTATATTGCATATCTAAGCTGATAATTAATAATGCATGTGGTTTTGACATTTGACAGTGTTAGGCTGCTCTTTGTTTGAGTTTATTTGGCTAATCTCTTTCTATTAAACAGCAGCAGGAGTCCGTTTCTTGGCCTCTCTCTTAGAACATTACCACTACTCTCACGCTGTCGGAGCAGCCAATCAATTCAGTGAAAATGTTCACACAGGTCTTTTATTTAAAAAGGGCATTTTTACTGTCTTTTCCTGCTAACTGGACTTGCCATGTTGACGTTTTGTAAAATCCTCACCCATGTGCAAATGGATGGCCTTACAGGTGCTGCTCAGCCCGTCCCCCTCTGTTTTTCTACCTCAGATTGATAATAGTTCTGCATAAAGACACTACCAATTAGAATATGTTCTCATGTGTAATTACCAGCTGAAAGAGCTCTGAGCTCACTGGCTTTTTTCTGGTTTGTTATTTAATCAATAGAAAGTGTCTTCTCCCCACATCAGCCCTTTTGAATTTAGTTTATACCACAGTTACACTTTTCTCTTCAGAACACATGTCATCCTCTTCTTGTATTAAAGTAGATGACCTTTGGGAATGGATTTAAAATGGTAGGAAGGAGAATCATGTCTGTATGTTAGGTGCTGGGACATCGCAAATGTCACAAATGCTGGCGCTGTGTAGCACAAGACAAGACATCCTGTAGATGTGTGAGACATGGGGGATTTTTGATCCAGTGACTTTTTAAACAAATGTTTCTCGGGATGCTCCTGGCTACAGTCTGTCACCTCCAAGGGTCCTGCTGGTCAAATCCCAGTAGGCTTATGTTGTAGTGCAGGTGTTGATGTCTCACATGTGTCACCAGAGAGCATCTCCACACCTACAGCCACGACAAAACACCTGACAACATCCCAGGTATATTGCAGGACAGGAACTCGGTAAATAAACTGTATGCATGTGTTGTTGTGTTTTTTTTGTACAAGAGTCAGGGAGACGTGTTTTTGTCAGTGAAAGGGTGTAGTGATGGATGAAGTGGTGAAGAGCGATGGGGGGTGAAAGTGTGTGTGTGATTGATGGGAGCTGATGGATGGCCAACCTCTCTATAGAAAGCTTTCCTGTCAAGGTCACGTGTGAGAGGTCACGCCCAGGACACCTGTGGTTAAGTGCCGCCTTATCATTTGTCATGGCGCGTCTTAAGGTGCGTGTCTGGTTACGTATGCGTCCAATTGTGACTGAGCTGTCTGCGTGTCTGTTTGTGGGTTGACCCCTGTGGGGAATAGGCTAAGAAGGCTAATTCTTCCTCAGCGAGCACCTCTAGACTGGGTCAGCGGGGTATGATGGAAGGCAGAGATTAGCAGCGGGGTCATACACAGAGAGGCGCGGTGCTGCACGGCTGCTCAGCACGCATGTAACAACTCTGACACATGCAGGTCATAAACAGAGGAGTGGGCCTCAGCCAGAGCGCAAGAAGCTGACGCCAGCTGTTTGACCAAGGTGACACGCCATGCAGGACATGCTCTGAATAGAGATGGCATTCTGTCAACATGCAGAGGGTAAAATGAATCGGACCGAGCGCTCGCATGCACAGATGTTATTTACGAGGCGCGTGCCGATGCATATGAGCGAAGGCCGTACTGTAACAGAGTAACCAGCACTCTTTTGTTTTGGTCGGTTTCTGTTTGTTTATCATTTGAAAATCTGAAGCATGCCAGGGGAGAGTGGTGGAATGCTGAGTGATTGATGTGCTTAGCTCAAGTAATACACATTCCCTTTTAGATAGGAAGTGCAACAGTGCTTAAAATCAATACCAGTGTTCTCCCACTGACTGCTCGAACAGCACTACAGCTAATTCAGGCCGCACCTGTCAGAGCTGGGGAAATCTTTCCCTACTCGGGCCTTACACTTTAATTTACACCAACAGCCTCTCTGCCTTCCATTTCCATTAAAGGGAGAGCCTGGCATTATGGCTTTAATGAAGGCCACAGCCAGGCTGTGATTTAGGATGGCCGTTACCTTGCACCTTCACTCCACAGGAGGGAACACACTTATAGGCACAATTAGGATTTTCCTCCACTGCTGCTTTCTGGATAGCCATCCCCTTTCTTTCCCTTTGCCTCTTTAAAAGATGCTGCTTCTGCTGATGGGATCTGAAGGCGCCTGTGGGAGAAAGATTGAAAACAGAAGGAAGGCAAAGAATTGTGCTTCCAAATCTAGACATTAACATTTGATTTGACCTCATCATAGGCGAAACATTGTTCTCCTGTTGAGAACAGGTGCTTATTGTCCATCATAAATGACACAAATGTCCCTTTGAGGGGCTCTTTCCGAGGTGTTTGAATGCTGACAGATGGAGTAACTGTTGACTGAATGGTGTCACAGACTGGTCAGCCCACAGACCTAATGGACACCTGTGGGTCGTTGTGAGATTACTCATTATCCTGAGCATCCTCTAACCATCGTGATTTGATGGTGGAGATGCGGTACATTAGGATTTCTTGTCTCCACTCTCATCTACAGCTAAAACTGTAGATGAGAGTGGATTTACTCTCACTGGCTAATTTACAGGGTACTCCTATAAGATATGTTAACACAAATAACAGATTTTATTTATTACTGTTACTGTTATTTTATTGTTATTATTATTGCTTGAAAGAATATGAGTTTAATTTCCCTCTGGGATTATAGAAGTATTTTTGAATTGAGTTAAATTCGAATGGCCCAATCAGATGGTCTAGGCCAGTGGTTCCCAGCCTTGTTTCCACAAAGACCCCCTTGCTTGTGTCCAAGATGAGCCAGGACCCCCCAACCCCAACTCCTACCCCCATACACACATTTAAAGTGATTAATTACAAGCTTTATACAGATATACAGAGATAAAACTCCTATACAGTCTTGATTATGCTATTGGTTGTGTTATTGGGATTTTATAAATGTATTTTTTACAAATATAATCTTTGTAAAAGTAGAACCCTCAGTGCATCATCCACTCACACATAGGTGCTGCACAGCTGATGGACGTCAAAAGTCAAAAACAGGAAAGCTGGAGCACACTAGTGAGCAAAAATCTAATAGGTGCGAGTAAAAAACTGACGTTTCGACACTGGATGTGTCTTCTTCAGAGTTACCTGTCTGCTTTAGCTTAGCATAAACAATGGAAGTGGATGGCAGGTACTAGCATTTTGTGTGCAAAAGTGATTAAAATGACTCAATAATGATAGCAATTATTCCTGGTGAGCTCAATAATCACGTTGACTGCAAATAAAAAGTAAGAAGTAACACGAAGGATTTGCAGGAGCCGATTTAGACATTACGACAAAGCACCGCTGTAACCCGTGGTGCATGGATGTAACACAGCGGTTGAAAATAACGTGCGATTTGCACAGTATTTCTTTCCGTAGTTTTATGTACAGGAGTAATACAAGAAAATGCCTTAGTTGCAAAGGGATGTGAAAACAAGCCGAAGACATACAGCAGCAGGATATTTCACGTTATTCCCACAGATGTTTCTTTACGGAAGCTATAATTGGTATCATTACTGAGTAATTTTAATCAGTTTTTCTCACAAAATGCTAGTACATGCCATTCACTTCCATTGTTTATGCTAAGCTAAAGCAGACAGACTGCTGCCAGATCAGGAGAATTACTGCACTGGTTACAAAATGCTTTTTTCTCACTTATCTAACTGTGGGGAATAAGGAAATAGACCAAATTTCACTTAGGGGTGGAATATCCCTTTAAAGTGACTTTAAACATGGAATAGTTGTTGGTGTGAGACAAGCTGAGTGTCACTGCTTTCAACTAAGAACAGGAACCCGAGGCTACAACTCCCACAGGATCACCAGAACTGGACCTGGAAAACCTCTCCTGGTCTGATGAGTCTGGATTTCAGCTGTTGGGTCAGAATTTGGCATCACCAACATGAAAGCATGGATCCATCCTGCCTTGTATCAAAACGTCATCCTGCTGCTGCTGCTGATGTACAGTGTGCGTGGGAGGTCTTCATGTCCCACTTTGGACCTCTTAGTGCTGGTTTAAACACCACAGCCTACCTGAGTATTGTTGCTGACCATGTCCATCCCTTTATGACCACATGGACCCATCTTCTTAAGGCTACAGTATAATGCATCAAACCATAAAACTGGTTTCTTACTGTATTTGAGTGGCCTCCATCACCAGCTCTCAGTCCATTCCTGCACCTTTAGGATGTGATGCATAGAGAGATTCACATCATGGATGTGCAGCAGAATGTTTCCTACACCTTGTTAAATTAATGGCACCAAGAATTAAGGCAGCTCTGAAGGCAAAATAAGGTCCAGCCTGGTACCAGATAGCAGCAAAGTTCCAGCGGTGAGCTTTAACTTCTGCACACAAGTTACAACACCTACATGTATACACATGCCTGCTGTGTGACCACAGAACTCTCTCTCTCTCTCTCTCTCTCTCTCTCTCTCTCTCTCTCTCTCTCTCTCTCTCTCTCTCTCTCACGCACACACACTGTATATTGAAACTATCAAACAATAAGCGGTGGTCCTCGGAGGGTCCTGCGGTGACACCGAACCTCGCCGCCCCCATGTCCCAACGCAATAGCCCTCTCTCCTCCCACATCCAGCCACAGCGGCTGCAGCCCTCCAAAATGAATTCAAGTCCCATTAGGCAGCTTCCAAAGACAATGCTTTTATTAAAACCTACAGCAGTGGCGCCACCCCAGAGGCTCAGGAGCACCAACAACAGCGTGGAGCAGAACTAAAAGGCAGCCTGAAATCTGCTAATGACTGTTTGTTTGCCATTGTGTACGGAAGCTGTGACTTTGTTCCGAATTTAGCGTGCAAGAAAAGAAACAAGAACATAATATAGAGGGGTTTGTGATTATGGTTGTGATCTTGTGTGCAGACAGTGTTTCTGCAGGCTCAAGAGGCCATGCCTTTGAAAACTACTATTGTGTCTGTATTTAGATGTGTGCTTACAAAGCGTGTGTTTTCAATGAAAAACATAGCAGTTGTGTGTGGCTGTGACTATTTGTTTTGATTAGAGAGGTAGTGCTGGGGTGAGTCTGCCACCGCGAATAAGGCCTCCCTAAAGCCTTATGTGTAAACTGCATCTCTGTCAGCCGTCTGGCAGATGGTGTGAAGAAGAAGTGCTGAACTTTCTGTGTAAGGGTGTGTGTGTGCATGCATGGGAGAGTTGAGGGGGCCGATGTGTAAGATGTGCCTGAGAAGCACGTTGGATAGTGTTTGGTCCTAATGCGTTGTGGCACTGGCTGGCCGGCTGGCTGGCAGAGTTTCAGAGGAGAGGGGGAAAGGACAGGAGCAGCAGGAGCGAGACACAACGAGGGGATGACACAAAAACAGCTAAAAAGAGGGATGTAAGCAGGAACAAAAGCATAGAAGATGAAGAGGTATTTGATAAAATTACTCTGGATTCAGGACAGAAGGACCGATGGCGCTGACCCAAGCTGGAGTTATGAAATAAATCCATCATGTCAAGTAAATATGAAGAGACAGTTTGGTAACATGACCCAGTGTCATTGCCTTTATCTCTCTCCTCTACGTGTCCTCCTTCTCCTCTGGGTTGTGTGTGTGTGTGTGTGTGCGTGTGTGTGTGTGCACGCACGTGTGTGTGTGTGTGTGGTTTCTTCATTTATATATCCTAACTCATCCTGTGTAAAACTTCAGTTTGTGGAGCAGTGGCACTTGGTTACCTCATTGTGTCAGACCCTGAAGGACATCCAGCCAACATCCTCTACAAGGAGAGTGATGCCCAGCTGGTGTTCTGTGGGCTGGGTGAAATAGAGCCCACCAGGGAATGCCAAATGGACAAGGAGTGAGCGGGAGCCTGGGCACCATGAAGAAAGAGTGGGTGAAAGAGAAAATGAAAAATGGTCTCCGAAGGAAGAGTGAATTTGATTGAGCGGGAGCAGTTTAGAAAATGGAAACATGTCGATAAGAGAAGCGAACAGACGAGATGGAGATGGGAGGGATGGTGATGGATAGGGGCGAGGAGAAGAAGAAAAGATGGAGGAACGGATTTGAGTAAATAGATGAAAGAGAAGGAAAAAGATGGAATAGAGAGGGACTCAGCTGACATATAGGAGGGGGAGAGGGGAAAAAGGGTGGGTAAACAGCAGATAGAGGGGGAGGGAGGTGAGCGATGGATTTAACTGACAGATAGAGAAAAGTCCTGTGGTTTGGGGGCATGGGAGAAGAGAATGCTAACGGTCAATAGATTACAGCTAGTGTTGTGCCAAGTCCAAGAGCCTCAGTCTGCTAGCCAACTTAATAGTGCCTCATGTTTGTCTGTCCTCTAAAGTAATGCCCAATCTGAGCCCAGGGAGGCGGCCTGAGCCTGAGGCTAGTGGAAATGGACAGGGGACTAGATATATGTTAGTTCACATCCAGGCTGCTGTATATTACACCAGCCAGCTCGCTCACTGGAGACTATTCAGTTGAACTCAGAACATCATCTGGTTTTATTGCTTTTATTCTCTTAAAAAAGCTTCTGATGAAGGCCAAGAAGGGCAGGATCAGACAGAAGGATGAATGTTTTAAGGTGGGCTCTTTCTGGATGGTGATCAATACTGAAGCTGTGATGAAGTTAGCCATGCCAGACCGTCCAGGCTGCCGAGCATCGTGCTGTACAGATAGACAAAAGCAGCATAAAGAATAATGACACATGCAGTCTTACTCATGATGCCAGTTTAGAGGAAGAGGTGGAGAGGAGTGAGGAATGCAGCCAGTAACAGGCCACAGGAGAGTGGGGATAAATAAATAGAAGAGGAAGTTGATGTCAAGCAGGTGTTCAAGGAGAAAGTGTCAGCCAAGCGGGCAGAGATGGGGAGAAGTGCTGCCTCTGCAGCCTGATAATAAAGACTTAATTCAATTAGCTCTTCTGCATCAGTGAGCAGCGTGCAGGCTGGCTGTCGTGGAGCAGGCCGTCGACACAGCTGATCTCACCCTCAGCCACCACATGGACGGCCAGCCCTGCACCTCTCAGCACCTCCACCCCCAACGCTGCCTAACTCACACACGCTAGATCCAACCAGCCCTTCACACCTGAGTCACTCAGCAGTCCAGACATGAAACTTCTGCCTACATCTTTCCTACACTTTAGCCTCACCCCCTTCCATCATCTCTCCCGTTATACTAAACTTTCCGTAGCTCCTCTCCCTCTTTTCCCTTGATGTTCTATTTTCAACCTCTCTCTTCTCTCCACCCCTATTTGTACCATTCTCCTCCATCTCGTCACGGTGCTCCTGATGCAGCCGAATCAGTGTATGTTGGCCAGCGAAATAAGGATTGTGACTGTGAAGCCCTATTTTCAGCCCAACATGCCCTGCTGCCCAGCTGGATACTGTCCTGTAGGCATATGGTGTAACGGATCCTGGGCCTTTAGGAAGTCCTCAGGGGCATTTTAGTTAAAAACAGGTTCCTATTCATCCCACGCACCGCTCCATGTCACTCTACTGAATCTGCTAAAGCATGTTGGGATCGGGGTGTGGCCAGAGAGCACCTGTTCCTGGCCAGTCACATCATAAACCTTAGGGTGCTGCATTACAGCACCACTCTGCACAGCAAAGCAAGTTCTTAAAGGTCCCAAATTCACAGGAAAGTGGGGTGTGAAGGAACAGGAAGTGTCACAGGATCAAAACCAGAAAGGAGGAGGAGGAGGAGGAAGAAGAAAAAGGACAGGACACACAGTTTCAGTGATATTGTTTGCTGTTATGTAAAGAGAAGGAGAAAATAGGTCCTGGCTGGCTGCCAGGCAGCTCTGTGAATCACCAGCAAAGAACAGGCACGACATGAGTGTGCAAAACACACACACACACACACTGGCACACATTCTGTCCCATTTCTTCGCCCCAACTGAGCTTCCTAGTACAGGAAGTACAACACAGAAGTGGCCATGTGGCGTCATTAAATGAGTAAAAATGTGAAATAGCAGAGCTGAACCTTTGCACTTTATAATCAGTTAGAAACAAAAAGAACAACAAGAGCAGCAACCTGCTCGCTGCGTGCCCTTTGCATCAAGGCCACTGGAACACAGAGGATTCAGGTTCACGCCCTTGTTCGGCTGACCTTTGTCCTTTATCCATCTGGATGCTTTGGTGTCGTCCTCTCGCCCGTGTGCCTTTTTAAAAACTTTTGGGATACCCAAACACTTTTTTCTGCAGTCCTCACTCACTACCGTACGAACTTGATGAAAGACATTTTGATTCTGATGAAACATCATCGACTCAAATATGTAAGATTGATGCCTGAGACCTGCACACCTCCACCCTCCTCCCTTCAGTAGAAGGCAGGACTCATACTAACTGCTTCATTAATGTTGGGAAATAATAGGCTAGGGATAGTCTTGTATTAATTTTACATTAGCAATTTAATCAATTGGAATATAAGACGATTGATAAATTATTCAATTCTTTTATGCCACGCACGTTTTAGATGAGTGCGCAGTTAAAAAGGCAAAAATCATTGCAATTTAAAATAATTTTTATGTCTTTTTTACAGTTATGTAGTCATTTTTTTTAATTGTCTCCTGGGTCATAATCTTTTAAAAATTGTTACAGTTAAAAGACGTTAATGGAGATTAAAACCGTTTCCTTTGTCATATAACGGCCCTACAGTTCATGTAGTTTGGTTTTTTCTGACAGGCTGAACTTTGAGGGAGAAACAAAAATAAGAGATGAAAAAAGTGTGTTTTCTCTCTCTCTTTTATTTTATAAAAAGTCATACCCTTTACTTACAACTCCCTATTGTGTTGCTGGATAGAATCCTATTTGTTTACTATACATTTTTCATTTTTCATCATTTCTCAGTGTAGTCAATCTTCTTTTTATTCTCTGTTTGCCAGAAGCTGTTGCTCAGAAGAATTTTTTGGAGTCTGCCAAGTTGTAAAGTAGTCCTACGTCTGACCCGCAGGGAAAAAAAATAACCCTGCTGGATCGAGCAGAATGAGCAAGATGATTTTTCCAGAACGGACATGAAGGGTTGCAATTATTTACAGGTGATGTGCCTGTTGAATTGGCTTGTAAATTAGCCTCCCTGTTTTCTCTAGCTTTAAACGAAATAACCTCTCAATGTATGTTTTCTGTGCTCAGTCTTTTTGATATATTTTTACTGTGGGATGATGACACTCTTTAGATGATGATGGTTGAACGGCACAAAATGGGCCAGCTAGCACAGGTTTAAAAACCTGCTCACTGCTTTAATGCTCTTCATGTCACCAGACAATGACACAGCGACTGCCAAGCATCAAAATGTGCAGCTCCAAGAGCTGATGTGCACCTTAGTTTGTGTCTGAATGAGAGAAACAGAGGAGGAGACGCTCATATTAGGATGAAGAGCCAGACAGACAGAGAAATGGATAAATATTGAGATTGGTGGCATGGTTCTGTTCGGATTCAGACCTCACTACCGTTCAAAGTCTCCTCTGAGCTTTCTGAAGAACAGTTAGACTCAGCTGTCACGTATGTGGACATGTTTGCATGTCTTGATGTGTAGAATCCAAATAAAGAAAAAAAATGCATTGTTTTCAAATTGTTCAAGGCTCATTCTGTAGTTTATGACTGTCACTTGAAATGTTGCTGGTAGCAGGCTGAACTATCATTAGTCTCTTCAGATTGAATTCCCTCAGGAATTTTAAATGATAAATAAACAGAACACAGTTTTGGACTTAATGAGGTCCTTCACTGAGAAACTATTTTTTACTCATTATGTTTGAAAATGATCAGTCACTCTGAGTTTTTCATGCAGGCTGAACATGAAAATAGTCTCCTCCACCTATCTCCTGCGTTAGCTTCTGATAGAAAATAGATGGAGAAACTCTAGGATTAGAAAATCCTGACAGATCTACGTCACACTGTCACTTAACATTCATGGACTCACCCATCTTGACTCACAACGGGGAAGGCTGTTGTTGGTTTAGCGTTCAGGAAACAGCAGAGAACGTCTCGGCTAACAGAAGCTAACCATTAGCATTAGCAACTCCACCACACAGCAGAACTCCTCCAGGCTTGTGTTATTAGTGGAGATAAAACATCAACGCTGCAGAGCAAACAGAGTCAGTGGTAGAGTCGTGTTGCTGTTAGCCAATCAGAGGAGAGATGTCCACATGTCAGGAAGTAAAACTCCAAATCCTGTCATATGAAGCTACTATAGACCACTGCAAATGAATTGAAAATATGAGTGAGGGACCTCTTTAATGGTTGCGACTTGCAACATCTAGCAAACGAGAAACAAAAAGGGAGTTTCTGTAATGTCTTGAAACGTTTTCAAAGGTTGTTAATCTCCTTCCGTGAGTCACAGGATTTTGTTGTTGCGCTGCTGGAAGTTTGAACATGTTGGAAATTTTTGCTTGAACAAATTTCCTCTCAGAGTGATCACAGAGTTGTTGCGGGCATCCAGAATTCATCTAAAACCTTTCTCAATTTAGTTTTTGTTGTTTAGAAATATGAGGCGACTTTGGGAGGGGTTGGCGACCAAATTGCAAATAAAATTGTGATCAAATGCAAAGATACTGGATTTAGATGGAGCCTATTTAAAACTAACTCAGATCCAGTAAAATTAATAACTGTAGTTTTTACATGAAAGACAAAAAGCACAGCAGACAGGCCTTGTGTGTGTTTTTAAGTGCATTTAGAAAACATTTTCATAACAGTCAAACTGATGAACCCTCTTTGAATTGACTAATTAAAACCTCTTATCAGAAACCAAACTACGGACCTGCTGTCACTTAATGCACTTCCTCAAAGTGTTTTGTAGCATCATGCAACTTTAGCCTTTTTTACCTCTTTGTTGTGTTTTATTTTAATAATCCATTAATTGGCCTAATTTCAGTGTTTTTCTTATATTTGACATCATATATCAGCCACACACAGTCCACTTTCTCAGTTATTAGGGCCTTGTTTACCTCACTGTTGTTTTTTGTACCAACCGATGGTAACAGTCTCACAGATTCTCCATCGTGTTTTGTAATAGTATTTTAAACTTATTTTAAAGAAACAAAGACAAGGGTTGGCCTCCTCCACCCACCACCATCACATGCTAAAATCACCTCAGGCGGTTTACAGTAGAAAGAGGAGAGGCAGAGAAAAGGGAGCTTGAAATGACAAGAAGACGGAGAGGCAAAGGGGAAGCGAGATAAAAGTGAAATGAAATGGAGAGAGAGTACCACCTACCGTTCTGGTGTCCTCTGGCAGAAGAATCACATTGAGGAGAAGACAGGGAGGTCTGTTTCCAGCCAGAGCCTTAGCTCTGTTTCTCTCTGCTCTCCCTGAAGAAGTGAATCTGGGGTGACTGCACCCACAATTAGGGCATGAGAGGATTAGTGGCAAGCAGGAAGGTGGTTGGGGGCTGTTTTTTGTTTGTGTGCCTACTATTCCTCGCTTCGTATTGTGGCAACGGAGCTGCAATTTTGTCTGTTTTTCTTCTTTTTTCAATCCCATGTTCTTAAAAAAAGCATCATAAACAACATAACAAGCAAACGTGTGAGAGGAGGGTGAAATAGGAAGCCCAGTGAGCGTTGTGCCCCGGTATGTGTTTGCAGCCTCTCTTCCCCCTTTTCCCTGTCACCATGTAACACATCCTGGGAGCCTCTTTCCTCTCTTGTTAAGGCCTTTGTAGATGTCAAATCCCTAGCAACCACAAATGTCTGAAAGTCACCCATCTTTGCTTTTATTTCATCTGAATTTCACTTTTCTTTTTTTACTGACAAACACGGAGCTCACAGGGGGCGACAAAGCATTTGGGTTATTATGGGTTTAAAGCACTTAAAAGCTTTTGGCCATCCTGACATTAGGAGATGCGTGGGTCCAGGGGAGCATTACGCTCCACTTTAAAGACAGAAGGAAATCTCAGATGTATTTGCTTAGGAATAAAAGAAGATCTAAAAATGAACCAGGGTGGTGACTGCAATCATAGTGTTTTTATTTATATCATTTTGAGATTCAACATAGTTTTTGAGAGGAATTTTCCCATTCATTTGGATTTCTCTAAGAAATCCCTAATTTTACAGTCAAACTCATTTTCTCTAAGGGCCAAAATACTTTAAAGTCATATTAGACTTCCACAGAAAAGGGTAAGAGTTCATTATGAATAAAATGAATATTTCAGTAACATTCACACATCCAGACACAAAGTAAATGTAAACGTCTGCTTGACTGACGAGTCACAGAAACAAAACAGGGACGAGCATACGGATGCACATGCACACACACACGCACACACGCACACACACACACACACGCAGACGCACGCCTGCATGCACACACCAGTTTGGAAATAGAACTGTGTGGAACATTTTGTTTCCACGGAGCATATGGGGATCATAATTGAAAATAATGAATTATTTGACATGTGTCACACGCTATTGTTTCCCTCGCTCTTGTAGTGACTTTCTAAAACATCACCTCATCACACCTGTGGGTTTAGCTTTCAGAAGGGCATTTTATTTGGATATCATGACAAAATAAGAGCATGATTTCAAAGCAGGCTGTGACTGAGTAGTTTTATTTTATGTTCTTTTCATTGATTACATGTTTTAATCCGTCAAAACTGAAAAACACATTGAATCTCTAAGAATGTTTTTATGGTGTTATACATGTTTTCTGGTGTTCTATAGGTTTCCACCAACTATTTGTTCAACAGTAATCTCAGGTGTGTGTTCACTGTTTCTGAACGAGTCTTTCCACATGTCCTTTCCTGCTCTCTCCTCGTTCCATGCTTCCAGACCACCTGTCAGCTAACATGTGAAATGATTTTGAAATCACTTAGCATTACTTTGTAGAGGTCAAAGGAGGAGTAGCTAGCGACTGATGTGTTTTTAGTTTATGATTAGCAGCATGACAACCGTTGGTCTATGTTCTGTAAACATATTAGAAATTCATACTTGATCCTTCATCAGTTAGGAAGAACGTGATAATCTGGTGCTTCTCACCTCCAACTTTTTCTTTAGATGCTCATGCTAGACTGATGGAGGGGGACACATATAGTTGGCATCATCGGGCTGCTCAATAAATCAAATTTTAATTAGCAACTTTGTTGCTATTTCTAACAACTTTTCAGACCCCCTTCCTGACTTTTATTTCCTAAAAGCACCTAGTGAACAACTTAGCAACATTTCCGATAACTCTAAGCTACTTTCTGTATAACTTTGTCGCTGATGTTCGCTACAAGTTAGCAAAACACTCAGCTGCGCTCCGGACCGTCCTTCTGGACATTACAAAAGGGAATGATGTGCACATGTGCAGCATGATCACGTTACTTAAACTGACCAATCATAAACCCTTCTTGGTGGATATCACTCGCTAAAAAAATTTAGTTTACAAGCTCAATAAATTCAAGACACAGCAAACCACATCTGAAGTAGATTTACACACATTTTACTGTCTTGCACTCTCTTTATATTATATATATATATATATATATATATATATATATATATATATATATATATATATATATATATATATATATATATATATATATTATTTTAATATTACAGATGTTTGCACGGTATAGCTCTTTTTTGTTATTAGTATTTGCAGTAAGGATGTGTATTGGTAAAAATCTGTATCATGATGCAGGGGAGACGATACGATGTATTGCGATACATTCAGCCAGACAATATTAGAGATTTTTTTACATTGAATTGATTGTAGGAAAATTCATTAAACAAACTGATACGTAACATGTTTAACATGAGGTATCTGAACCATAATAGAGGGATTTACATTTCAGTAGTGGAAACAAAATCCACTGCACACTGCTGCCAACTAGCGGTCGGCGTTTGAATTGCACCAAAAGAAAAAAAAATACACAAATGTTTGCATGTAAATTCATCCAAAAATTTGATACACAGCTTTTGAATATTGATATAATATCGCAGGAAAAATATCACGATATATCGCCATATCGATATTTTCTTACATCCCTAATTTGCAGTATTTTTTAAAATCAAATTAGGGGTGTATTGGGTAGGCTTAAATAAGTTAAAGTAGCTCTCAAGCGTATCACACCAATATCCGGCTCTACTCAATAATTTAAGATGGCGACTGCACGTTTCTTGTTTATGAATGTGCTTCTGTAGCCGACAAACAGAGCTAAAACACGTTTTACAAGTATTATTCTCATGTCATGTTGTGTTTTCATATATTTAAATTTTAAAGAAAAGTTCATCAACTCTGCTTCAGCCGAGGTACTTCCTTAAATTTGAAGCACGTAAGCGGTAGTCTAACGCTATTGGTTACTTCTGGTCGGTGGTCAGTTTCCTATTGCACGGATTTTACGGGGCAGGGGGCGGGCTTAGCAAAAAAAAATAGACGTATTGCTTATATTATTTCACAGTACATGATAAGACAATCACTTTAACGGATTTCTGAAAAATCATACGTAATTCCTGAAAGGGGAAAACTCCGGATTACTGCTTTAAACTCCAGCCTAGATAGACCCTTTCAGTCATAAACTGTGAGTAAGTGTATTTGGTTCTTTTACACGAGGAATCAGGAATTGTTTTTGTGATTATCTTGCTTCTTTCTTCTTTTCATTTATTATTCTTTTCCTCTGATTTGATTGTGCCCTGTGCAATTCTATGACCGAATAACTAACTAACTAACTAACCAATGTTAATTTAAAATCGTCTTAAATAATCAGGATCTCAATTTCAGTCAAAATAATCGTGATTTGCCATAATCGAGCAGCCCTATGGCCTCAGCACTAAATCAAAGTACGTTCATAAACCTCCATGTGGACAACACCATGTTCACTAGGACAGTGTGGTGCTCCCCCAAGCCCTGGATAACTAGTGATCTGAAAAAGTTGTTCCACATAAAACAGAAGGCCTTCTGGGGAGGATAAAGGGAGTGGGATGAAGGTGAAGCAAAGGCAGAAACCAGATGATTGCCTTCACAACACTCAGGATCATTCATTACCTCACACTTCGTGGAACTGAAGATGATGGTCAGCAGAACTTTCCCCTTTTCTAGTCACCCTTCACACCTCTAAAGATCCAGTAGGATTCAGATTTAATGTGATTTAGTTGCTCTTTTGACATGAAGATGGTGAACCACCTGGAGCACAAATCAGTGAGCCTGTTGTGGATTTTAGGAGGATTCAGGATGAAACACAAATGTTGCACATCCTTTTTTAGTCTGTTGTAAAAAGTGCTGTTTGCCTTGCAGCAAACCATAACCCTATTGCAGCATCAACATTAGTGATAGAAAGAAACTGAACAAAAGAAAAAAGACATTTTTTATGGTGACAAAAGTAGCTCTTGTTGTGTCACCAAACATAAAGCACACCGCTGCACAACCTCAACACAACTTGGTGATTAAGCAGCGAAGCGTGTTCAGACTTCTTAAGCTCCACTGCAACAAAGACCAGCACAGGAGGTCAGTCTTGCCCACAGCAACAACGCTACACAAATGCTTTTTTAATGAGCAATAGCTGTTATTTTTTTCACTAATTGCAAAAACTTCAATTTCCTTTCTGGGATTTAGTACAATTTAATTATTGATGTTTTTTGTGTTTGTTTGCTTTTTGTTTATTAATACAAAGGAGATTCTCTCTCGAGGACCGGTGCCGTAACCTCGGCGCTCTTTGGTGAGACTTATGGCAGACAGCATTAGCTCACAGCTCTGCAACAGTCAGATTCTGTATCACATCATCTTCTGCTGACTCTTTAGAGCTCTCTCCCTCAGGTCACACATGGAATTTAAGAGCTTTTCTGAGGCAAAGAGGTGTGACTCGCTCTGAGACTCTCCTCTTGCTCACTCTCTGCATTTGCATCTCTCTCTCTCTCTCTCTCTCTCTCTCTCTCTCTCTCTCTCTCTCTCTTTCTTATTTTTCTCACTTTATTTCCCCCTGCTTTGCAGCTCTACTCAAGAGTCATGGGGCGCACACTCAGCGGTAAACCAATTTCATTTAGTATGTTTTCACATTTTTATCCAATCACGGCATGCTCAGAGGTTTCAAAAGCCACATGACACTTTTATTGGGGCCTAATTAAGGATCTCTGATTCAATCCATGTAATTTAATAGAGATCAGTCATAATTGTGAAGCTCTGGCTTTGAGCATCGGGAAGATAATTCATTGCAAGCGCTGCTTTCTAATGCTGCAGATCAAGGTTAAAGTGCATTGCATTAGCCTTAATATTATTGCATGGGAATCCATACGCCACCTTTTAGGAAATGAGCGTACCAGGCAGAAAGACAACCTTAGCTACAAAAGCGAGCCACTCTGGTGGTTAGCCACCGACAGATCAGCCTGTACCAAAACTCTTCCACCATAATTGCCTCTTGGCTTTCTTGTTCCTCTAATTCATCTTCTTCTCTGCATACAGAAAAGTGTTAAAAGCATTTTCATATGTTTTTTTCCCTCAGAGGTGTGCCTACATCAGAATGATTGGCACAGGCTGTCACACACTCACTTTCAGCCCTTGAGACTGTCTGATAAGTTGTAGGAAGTCTTGGATTGTGATAATTTAGTCTCTCTCACAGGAGGATAAAAATAAAATCTCAGCAGCTTTCTCTATGACTTTCCAGAATGAGAGTTGAAGAGAAAAGTCCGTGGCATTGTTCTGTCTTTTTCAGAAGCCTTTGACAAACCTCTGGCCAGCTAGAGTTTGTGATGCAGTGTTGAGTAGAGAGGGTCGAGCGGCTGAGAGGGACCCGAGCTGGCGAGGATGGGAAGTGTCTAGACGTTCTGGTATGAGAGGCTCGACTCAGAGAGGGAATGAAACAGGCAGAGGAGTCTGGGCCGGAGAGAGTCCATGTCGAGGGCAGGACTCAATGGGCGCCTTATCTAAAATCACGTCACTGTGGACCTCGGCTTTCGGAGGCTAACAGCGCTGACACTTGACAGGGAAAGCAGCCTCTTCTGACCAAACACACCCCCACTCACCCCAGCCTAGACATTTCTCTTTCTAAAACTACCTTTTGACATCATTCTATAATGAATGCAAAGAGAAACCTAATGCTGGTCAATAAGAAAAATATATATTTTATTTCAAATTCTTTGGCCTTTGACCTACAAAATAAAAGTCTCAAAAAAGGTTGTGTAAAGTCCACAAACCTTCTAATACGTTATTTAACAAATGGCCATTAAATAATTGTCCAATAATTGAAGTACCACAGATATTGTGCATTTGACTCATTCACAAAATCCACCTTGTGTGATATTCAAACTTCCCAGCCAAGAAAATCAGACATCTCAGTGCTGACATGGCTGTCCTGCATTAAAAAAGTTTAATGTGTGAATTTAGAAAAGAGAAGACCCATCCTTATGTAAAAACTTCTGTCACAAGAGAACTTCAGACTCTTAAAAGCCAGCAGCATTTAAAACATCTAGATAGTGTGAAAATGGGACCATCTGCTGAGAGATGGTGGTGACAGCAAACAGGAGAAGACAGAACCTGATGTCTTTATGACAGCAGAAGACAGAGAGTAGAAGTCATCTCCTCTTCCACTTATGAGTGTAGAATTTTTTGCAGATAATGTGTTTAAGCTACAAAATAAACAGTTGAATTGTTGCTACTAAACCTCTAGAATGTCAAACTCTATAGGAGCCCTTATACAACAACAGATAGCGCTTCATATCCAAAGGTTAATAAATACAACTTATCAACACGGTAAATATAAATAATACCTGCAATTAATGTGCAACAGGCTTCAAGTTTGGCGAGGACCATCTGCTGCAGTTAACAGTTGCACTGGGGGTGAGTGGGGTTCCTACCCCCCACTCCCCATAGGGGGGGGGAGAGAGAGAGAGAGAACAACAGACCTTTTTTAATTAAGAGTAAATACACAAAATCAAATTTAAAAAGCGCAAAAATGTTTTTTTTGATTTATTTTAATACATGATGCATCCATTTAGTACAAATATTTATAAGCTAAATGAATGGACCCTGTGCACGAAAAAATGCTAATTTCCGGGTTCCCACTGGAAGTATAGGTTAGTTATTTCCGACTAGTATTATGCTAATGAAAATGCTTGATAAATGAGACAATTAAATTAAGATACTTAATTGTAAAATGTTGCTATGATTGGCATGTCTGTGTTGGGGTGTGTGTGTGTGTGTGTGTGTGTGTGTGTGTGTGTGTGTGTGTGTGTGTGTGTGTGTGTGTGTGTGTGTGTGTGAACCTACTCCCCACCCCCTCGATCAAAATGGATGAAAGTAAAGCGATATAGCTGCTAGAAAACAGGTGAATAGCAGCGCATCTGATCTGAGCAGAACTTTAACTCTGTGCTCTACGACGGTCGGCAACGGAATTATTGGAAAATTTGGAAAGTGAAATACACGCAAATGTGAACCACGTTGATGTCTGCAGTAGCAAGTTTCTTTTTAACTGACCGCCGTTCTGCTCAGACTACAGCAAAGATGGCGAACGGCCGTGACATCACTGAAATCCCCACTAAAGCCCTTTTTAATAAAACAATGCCGCCAATTTGCTGCAACGCTGATGCGGCAACAGGGAGCGTTAGGTCATTTATAAGAGCTCAGACCGTGGCGGTAAAAACCCGGAGAATTAATTCATCATGATAATAATAATAATAATAATAATAATAATTCATCGAACTTATATAGCGCTTTGTTAGGACACTCAAAGACGCTGCATGCACTCACACATTCACACACTGCTGATGATGGTAAGCTACTGAATAGCCACAGCCACCCTGGGGCGGTCTGACAGAGGTGAGGCTGCATTGTTGCGCCATCGGCCCCTCTGACCCCCACCAACAGAGGCAATTCGGGTTAAGTGTCTTGCCCAAGGACACAACGACGGCGACAGACCGAGAGGGACGCGAAACCACGCGACCTTCCGATTGTGGGGCGTTCACTTAACTCCTATGCCACCGTCGCCCTAAACACCTCCCTCTGTTGCGCCAAGGCTAAATGTGCGTTTATAAGACTGGCGAAGCCGCAATATTACCGCAATTTTACTATCAAGCATGGCGGCACAAATGCCACAAAATTCCCACAACGTGATGCCGCCATGGCGCGTTCATAGGACACACTGTTGTGGTAATATTACGCTGATTTTCCGGCATGGTGTGTCTTATAAAAAGGGCTTAAATGTCTGTAAAGGACCCCGGATAATAACAACAAAGCAAGTCCGAGACGCTCCGAACTAACGGAATAGTGATTCATACCAAATCACTGGTGAAATGAAGGACTAAAGTGGCACATAATGCCTTATTTAGAGGCTGCACTGCTGCCACAACAACTCCCATTATGGATATACGCTGATCGTAGACGGATATTTCTCAGAGTCCAAATAGCACCAAAGTTCTCTGGGTGAGTAAATGAACGTATTACATAGCAGAAATAAGGTCCAGGTAGCAAAAAAAAACCTGTTACCATTTAATAATAATATAACGTGTTTGTCATGCCCCTGTTAGTCAAGTTGGCACTAGTTAGCAGAGCCGCGTTGTGTACTCACCTTCATAATTGTGCACATACTGGAATATGTACAATTTAAACCCCTTTTCTTGTTTGCTTTGTGGAGCAGATGAAAAAGTGTCGACAATACGATGAACGTCATCGACTGAAATTTTCAGCAAATTCCCAAGAGGTCTAGAAAAGTACAGTTCACTGCCATGTTGACATTACTGTGAAGGGTACAGGAAGTACCACAGCTCTCTAGCGTTTGCTATCGTGCACAGGGTCCATTAACTGCATAATATGTTACGTTTTTATTGAGCGAGTTGTTATTATTCTGTATCTGTGAATCTGTTTTTGATTTGGAAGTTCCAGCTTACCTTTAATCCCTCTCCAGTACAGTGAGAAGTTTTTGTTTTCTGGACTTGGTGCAACACGAGGACAAATAGCTCACACCCTCTGAACATAATAGCTTTTTATACGGTTGTATCATTAGTGCTTTTTGCTTTGTGAATGACATGAGGGGCAGTTTGTGGTGTAAAAAATACGAGCAGATTTTAGGGCTAAGAGCAGGTGTAGCACAGTTTTAGTCATCCCTGCCTGGGTGTGCCAAAACTAAACAACAGGAAGTGACAAATTGATACCATCTCTTAACTCCTACATGTGATAAGAGGTCTTTCTCTTTTCTGGCTGAGTCGTGGCATATTTGGGGGAAATGTGATGACTAATATCTCCTATGTGTAGGACTTGGTCTCATCTTTCTGCTCCTCATTATGCCTGAGCCCTACGACAGTTTGGAGGACGTTGGGGGGCACAGGCACATTGGCCATATGCTTTCCACGGCTCCTATCTGTCAGAATGTCAAGACATGGCGGGGGTGCGCTTTTCTGCACCAACGGAGGAGTGGAGCGCAACTCTACAGGAGGGCCTCATTACCGGCACACCCCACTAAAAGAGACTCAAAGATGGGCGGGAAGACATACTGAGTGCAGTGTTTAGAAGCAGAGGGTGAGGCATTTAAAAAGCACTCAACCCAAGCAAGCTCCCCTTCCTGCATGCACGGCTCCATTATCACAGCTGAAATTATGATGCGGGATTCTTTAAAGTGGATGCATCAACAAATAAACAAAGTAATTAAGGCAAACAAATTGATTCCCTCAATGTTTTAATTGAACTTTTGCTGTTTGGCCTCCATCTGTCAATCCCCTCTCATCCATAAGCCAGCGTGTTTATCTGGACTTGCTCTGAGGAACCCATGAATCACACTTGGAAACGAGACATCCACATAAAAATTACAGGGAGATTAATTTGTCTTCTTGCATTAAATATTAACATATAGTGTCAAGAAATAGAAGCATAATATCCAAATGATAACAGGTATAATAATAATTGGTTCTAGGTTTCTTTTCCGTCCATCGTGACCACACACACCACGCTTAACCCAGCCATACATGTAAAATCACTATTGAAAGCGGTAAAGTCTTAACAGGGCCCAACCCTCCATCAGCGTCGATTCATTAAATTTACATTGAGAATTTGCTCCCAGACGGTCAAGGCAGAAATCAAACCTTAGCCTTAACAATCTGTAATCTATACTGTCTGAATTAGGGGGCATTAATGATCTGGTTCCTCCTCACCACGGTAGCTGAAGTGCTCAGTGGAGGGAGGCTCCATTAGAAATCAGGCAAACCTTAAAGGAGATTTTCTCTCAGGCTGTTCAAGGGTGATGTTGTTTAGTTATCTAAGCAGGAGGGACGTCCTAGCTCAGCTTGTGTCTTTCAAACTGTCTTTTCACTCAGTTGTATTGTTT